>JAMXBB010000002.1:111358518-111884540 GCA_024138015.1 Lumnitzera littorea | reverse complement strand
CCCCCCCCCCCCCCCCCTAAAAATTATCCTACAATTTTTACTGTCAACGCATGCATTCTAAATTTTGAATTTGCAGTTCAAAATTTATAGTGTCAAGTCGTTTAAAATTTGAATTTTCAAAATTTAAATAACGCGTTCACACATTCCTTAATCCTTATAAATAGCAACTATTACTCCACAAACTAATTAAATCTTTCCAACTCCGACCATTCTACCTTCGAATTTTTTCAATTGCAAAACGTTATCATAAAAATATTTCCTTCTACTAACCGTCAATATCTATATATAATTCTCTATTACACTGCACAGAACAATTTGCATTAGCAAATAACGTTGACATACACATACTCGCCATATAATTTCCGCTTTATATTGTGTTACATATTATTTTTATCTTTTGTTCATAAATCTTTGTTGTAGTAAATAAAAAATATATATTAGTATCGATGGAAAGATTTTAGCGCCATACCTTCTCCAATAAAAAATACGGTTCATCATCTAGTGGGAAAAGTAAAAATAAAAGCACTGGAAGTTCCAATACTTCATATGAGCCATAACAATTCAAGAACATTTGAGGATGTTCGACATACCCAAATAACAAGTACAACCTGAATGAGCAAAGAATACACGATGTAGTCGAGAACGTAAAAGAAGAAGTTACACCATCTCTAAGCTTCGATGTAAAACCTCATTGCACGAGTAATTGTGGCATACCATCTCCTGGCTTTGACGTTGAATATCAATACATGAGTTATCGAGGCACGCCACCTCTCGGTTTCGAACCTCTACACATGAATGTCCCTAAATATCATGTTAAATTCGAACCTCCTCATATGATTGTCCCTACACAACCCGCATAATTTGAACCCCTACACATGAGTTGCTTAGCAAGCATAGTCGATGATAAAGGGGGACGACATAGAAATTATTCTCGAAATAGAAGAGCAACATATGAGATACTATGGGCCCAAAAGTTCGAGACCATTCAGCTTAGGTAAGCTTTCTAAACTTGGTAAGTCTAATATTTTTACTACTCATTTCCGTAAAAGTACATATGAAAGGGGTAACTTGAGTTACTCATGAAAAACGGGAGAGGAATATGGTACCCTTAACTAGCACTTGAGATCGAAGTATCTCGAAGAGGTAGGAATAGATAGAACGCAACAATAAATTGCTTAAGGTGGTGATCCATCCAATCAACTGCTGATGAGGTATAATAAAGAGAAGCATAAGTATAACCTAGCACAGTACCTAATGAACATGCACCTAGCATTCAACGCAAGTGTATCAAAGTAGTAGACTCAATATGAACGGGAGACATTCAACCCTAGCTCGCGACAGCTTAACCACAGAACATTAACTCGAGCCACACAGGAGTTCCACCACAAAGGTAAGAAGAAGCTCACAGGTAAGTTTACATCCCTTGATACACATGTGTTCATATATGCAAACATATGGACATATCATTTTCATAATAATTCTTATATAGGTATTACTGTTCACTGGATAAACGATAATTAACAACTTAATAAACGACTATTGATTTTAAGGGTATGTAACAAGCGACATATAATGCAAAATATTTATAAAATTATTAAAAAAATCTTAAATGAATATGAATTAGTGAGGAAAATTTTTTCTATTAGTTTTGATAATGCAAGTGCCAATATCTTATTTGCAAAATTATTGTCAACCAGCGTTAGGGGAGATTTTTTTCCACATACGTTGTGTATATCATAATCTTAACTTGTGTATCAAGGATGGTATTGCAGCTTTGCACGATAGTATAGCTGCTTTGCACGATAGTATAGCTCTAATAAAGAATATTATCAAAACAATAACAAAGAGGTTATCCCTTCACAAAAAGTGGATGAACTTTTGCATAGAACACGAAAAGAGGCCTCAGAAGTTTAGGATGGATGTACAACACCGCTGAAACTCGACTTACGAGTTATTGCATAGCATAGTTCCCTATAGCGAACTGTTGTGTAACTTCACAATGTACAACATGCAAGAAATTAACATTTTCCCAAGTAACTGAGATATATGTATCTAGTTGTTAAAAATTTTGAAAGTTTTTCATAATACTACTAAGACTTTCTCATAAGTTTACAGGTCCAATGTTCACTTGTTTGTTATGTCAACGGTCAGTATACTTGGTGTACTATTTCAAGCCTGTAAAGACCCCAATCTTTACACATGCATATACGATATGACATTAAAGTGGTTAACTTATTATAAAGAAATTCCTCGTATTTATCTCAAAGCAACTATTTTAGACCCTTGTTGTAAAGCGGAATTATTACTAATATATTTGAAAACTTATTATGGTTACATTCAAAGTCTAACGGATTCTCAAGATGTGTACAACTTGAAAGCACAGTAGGAAATGTCCATAGTGATGGTCAACATAGAGAAGATACTCAACCACTATCAAAGTCAATAAGGTGGTCAGTCATCAGCTTCTCTTTCACCATCCACCAAGGAATGGCATTACTTGTTTATGGATGAGCGATTACTAGCACAAAAATCGAAGAGATAACGGTCTGGTGGTTCAATATCTACGATGTAGTATTACACCAATACGAATTTTGAGTTTTCTAAAAATATCTTCATTAAGGACTTTGATATTTTAGAGTGATGGCAAAAACACAGAAGAAACCACTCACTATTATCTCACTTCACCCATAAAGTACTCGCTGCTTCAGCTTCAACGGTCGTTGTTGAGTAATCGTTTAGTACAGTAGGCCTAATCATCAACAAACGCCAAGCCTCCCCATCTATTATCAATGTTGAGATAAATGTTTACACAGAAGATTGGTACAAAGCGACATATAGATAACAAGAACCATGCGAGACATTAAGTGAGGAGAATAATTACTTTAGTGACTGGAACCAATCTGATGGAAGCCTATACTCACCCATAGGTTCCACTCCTACTCACGAACATAAACAGCTATTTCAAGAGGAGATATAGTAAGTTTTCTTTTCATCATTTTTGAAAAAATTTTATCACGTAAAAAAATATTTTTTCTCAATTATTCAAAAAAAGTAAATGGTGTGGTTTTCTCAAAAGTGGTGATCTAATATTATGTTTTTTCAAATTATGACCAAGTAAAATTGTTTTCTTTCAAAAAATTTAAATTGGATAGTTACATATACTTGGATTCATTTCCCAAAACATATAATTGGCCAACAAACTAAAGGTTTTCTAAAAATCCAAACTAAACTACGGTGATTTGATTCTAATTAGTGAATATGTAGGCACATTCCGAGCGATTGTAAAATACAGTAAAAAATACTTTCCCTTCAACCACTTCACTCTACTCAATCAAATTAGGTATTCATATTGTAATAGGCTTTTATATATTTTAATTTTTATCTGTTTTTAATATATACTTTATGGAAGGATGGAGGAAAAAAAAAAGGGTTAAAGGATCAGCAAGGCTAAAATGGGAAAAAAATTATGCAAAAGAATGGAAAAAGTCGAAGAAAAAAAAACGATTCAAAAGTCGTGAACCGACCCTTAAATCATCGAGCCCCTTGAATCAGCCTTAAACTACTAGTTACAGGCCGATCGCGGTTCATCGTGAAACCAACTTGTAAACCGGCGGTTTAGGCTCAGTTCAACCTAGCGTTCAGGTCTAAATGTATCTATACCTATTGGACTACCTTAATAAAAAAAATTTTAATTTTTTTACCAACAAACTACCTTAATAAGTTTAAAGGCACAATTAAACAAAGATAATGAAGATAATGTAAGCATACTTACAACCTCCTTTATGTATGAAAGTCTCTAATACTTTGTAAAAATACATTAACTTTACTCAAAGCTTTTACAATCTCTTTCTTTATTTTGACAAGATTGATCAAATCCTCAATCCCACTACTTATTTAGATTTTCTTAAATATGAATCATTAAATTCATAATTTATTCAATAGTTTTAATGTAAAAAAATTATAAATGAAGAGCAAAATCAATCCTTTATAAAACAAAAATGGGGGACCGTCGAAAAATCTTATAAATAGAAATGGGTACGTTTGATTTTAAGTTTTTATCACTTGAAATAACATAGCACGATTTAATTTAGGGAAATTTACCAAAACATAATGACTCTGTTTGATTTTGGCTTAGCTTGTGTATAGCAACATAATTTATTACTAAGAAACTTTACTTTTATGACACATAACAATACATCACAAGTGCTATGTTATTTTAGTAATAACAATTAATACTTGTGATGTAATTTTATAGTTTTGTGAACAATTAGTTGTGTTGATAAAGCTAATATGTCAAGTAATGTAAACTTTGGATTAAGTGGACTTGTACAATAATTTTTTGTCACATATTAAAAGTAAAATGCTTATAAACTTTAATAAGTACATAAACTGAATTTTTTTTTTTTCTTTCCCCAAATACTATGCTTTGACAAAAGAATTTCACAACTCAAAGCTATCACTCTGTCCAAGCTGCTATTATGGAGTTACGGTCTACAAAAACAGATCTTATGCAGGACAAAGACAAGGGGAGATCAAGCTCAAGGAGGCTTTTTCATTGTATGTTGTTACTATCTTCCCGTTGAATATGAGCAATGATAGCCGTAACAAAAATTCCAGAGACTAAAAGCACGAATTTAATTATTCTATCATTTCCAAGAACAATCAAAGAAGGAACACGTAGCCACATCACTTGCAAAAGAAGGCCATATCATTCAACATGGTACTTTTAATTTGGTCTATTAAGCATTTCCTGATTGAATATTATAAGAATATGACGTCACCCATCTCCAATAGATTCACTAGAAAGTTGTGGCTCGAAAGCCATCTTCATCGATCGACTTAAAAAATGATACAAGAATCGGAAATTAATTGTATTATTATGATTCGTATTTTTCTACAATCCCGTCGAGTCATCTTCATTAATCGATTTGAAAAAATATACAAAAATCAAAGACTTACCGCGGTTATTGTGAGTCGGATTTTTTACGATTTCGCAAAATGTTTTATACTCAATCTCATCTTTAATTTAATATTTAATTAGATCTAAATCATTAAACTAACTATATTTTTTAATGATAGATATCTAATAAAAATTAAATAAATGAAGAACTAAACCAACCAGCACGAGACCATAATAAGTAAGTACAAAAATAAGAAGCCCTATAAGATACAGAGAAACCCTGCAGATATTTTACTGATACCAAAGTGGAATATCGTATTACAAGGACAAGCATGGCTGCTCGGAAAAACTGTTTTCCATAACATGCTTGCTTGGGTTTAGGCAGCAGCAAAAGAATCGATGGATAGGACAAGCAAATTTTCGGCTTCCCATTTTTATTGGATGTCTCCAAAGTGACCTTCCTCTTCTAAGTAGATGCCGATTTACATGGCTGCAATTATTTGCATCCGCTATATATTGTTCCGTCACTCAAAAGAAAGATTTATCCAAGCAAGTGCACCTTGTCATCAAATGATGACAAGAAATTTATTCAATGAAAAAGCTGTCCTTTAAAAACAACATTGTGTGGACTATTTAGTAGTGGTGCTTACATCAGGTGAATTGAGCGAAAATTTCACCATCATACATTAGAGAAGGTCAACCACAGCTAGCTGGGGGACCATGGAGCAGCTACTCTCGCACACCTCTCTCGCACCCTCATTTGCTCCGACTAGTGGCTTTTGCCAAGGTAGTAAAACTTAATCTGCAAAAAAGGGACAACAAGAGGAGGGCTGATACGTTGTATACAGGATAATTACTGCTCGTCAATGTACTGGAAAGCATTCGCGCTTGTAAACAACCAGAAATCCCAGCGACAAAACTCAACCACTGCCCACATAGAGAGAAAGGAAAGAGGGCAATTACCTAATAAGTGGTTTTCTTTGTGATGGAAGCACCTCGGGTTTAGCGGTATGCTGCGGTGCTGCTAGTTCTCCAGCCTATAAAAAAGACAAAAAATGAGTTGAAGAAATAGAAACCGTTGCCAACTTCTCAGGCAGATTAACTGCAACTAGAATTACAAAGACTAAATGGAACTATCCTGCAAAGGTCACACGTCTGCCTTCACATGAGGAAGCTACGGCAAACCTCAAACAATGGAAGGTGTGTATGATGATGCAAAACCCTACAACAACATTTTATTAATTTGATTCTGCTTATGTCAAGTCAAAAACTCAAGAACAAGATGAAGGAGCAGACGTGGTTGTCTTGTGCTGAGGTCCATTAAGTTGCTATATCGCATAGGCAGGTCAAGCACCAATCATTAAAGGCTAGATGTAGGTCAAAAAAATCGAAGTGAACTGGGTCTTGTTGTAATTGTGCAGAATTATTCATTCCTACATTCACTGTGTGTTCATGTATGCAGCAAGTGTAGCTCACCATTTTTGGACACCTTAATAATGTTTCAAGTAATGATTATTCTAAAGATGCAGACAGATACAATGTCTTACCTATGGTTTATGGATTGCGTGCAAGACGATAACAGCAATTCCCACTATTATGATTTCCGAATACTTAGAAGACTTCATACTTTTTATGCTAAAAGCATATAGGATTTTTTTTGGGTGAAACTGAAATTAAAACAAATATATAGGTTGATGATAGAACAAATTTAAATTTTGAGTACGTGCATTTAGACTTCCCTCAGTTATTCGTATATATTATCAGTTTAAATAATCCATGGATTTTTAGATTTCTGATCCAATTAACTGATTAGTGTTCTAATCATTGTCATATATGTTTTTGCTTTACGAATATAATATTTTCTGGGCATTTTTAATAATATCAAGTGTTATTCCTATTTTCGCGAAATCATCTTGTTAAGACCCTATGAATCGATTAAAACTCCAAATTCATACTCGAACCACGACGATTCGACAAAACTTCAAACTAAGTCCAAAGATTCCCTGAGTAAGAATCTTTCAATCATCACTTTATTGAATGAATAGATATATATAATGGCTAAAAATCCAAAGAAAGCTTTGCCTTTTGATCTTGTAGATGTTCAATGCCAACAGCCTTGTGTGCCCTTGCCTTATTGATATGCAGCAGGACAACACAGTCCAATAGTCTTAACACGTGGTAACTTCGCTGGTGTCAAAGCATATTTACAATCCACGGGAAACTTCAGAAAATGACTTTAGAATAATAGGAATGATCATGGGTAGAAGAAGAGGGTAAGCTCTAAATGTGAATAATAAAATAAAACTACGGTGTATTAAAATGCATTCAAAAGAGCATCACAGTATACCTCGAGTTCCTCTAAGCCCGCACTCTGAGATAAACTTGGTGAAGAACCAGCTCCATTGCCAGCAGCTACAGGCTTTACTAATTCATTTGTCGTCAAGTACAACACAGGACTGCCTTTGGAGGCTTTTGTAGTGTCCTTGGACGGGTTGATATATGCTGCATCATCTTCAAGTTCATCAAGTTGTTCTGTAGAAGTCCGGTGGGGAACACAAGAAACAGATGTGACTTTCTCAATTGCCTGATTCTCTTCTTCTTTTGAGCTTGCCACATTTTTATCAGTTGTTACACCATAGCTCACTGGACCATCCAATGCATGACTCTTAACAAAACCATTTTGATTTTCACCCATGCCACTACCTACTTTCAGTGTTCCACTTTCATATTCATTGAGATCTTTTGTAGAAGATGAAGTGACAGAACCAGTAGCAAGGCTACCTTCTTGTAGCTCCCCACTTGATCCAGCTATGTTCTTCAAATTTCGCATATTAGGATCCATATCTTCCTCACTCTTCCTCTTCTTTATGCCATCTCCACTACTGAGAACTGCTTTCCCCTCAGGTAACTTTTCAACCTGGCTATGTCGGGAGGCCTTTGCTTCTGAAGCTCGACAACTATCCCAAGTGCCTTTTGCAGGACGGAGAGGCCGAACACCTCCAGGAAATACAAAGTTGGGAATGTTCTTACGATGAACATGGGTGACGGAAATCTCCATTCCAGATTTCTTTAGCGTATACATATTGACAGCTTGCTTAAATTCCTTGACAGTTAATCTTATATCAAACTGCTCACCTCCATTTACAGGAACTCCTTGTTTCCTTTGTAGACCCATGAAATAACAGCTATGGAAAGGTCTGGTGTTATCTGTAAAATCACCCGGATGCGGGTGGCATTGAAGCATATTGCAAGTGTGCCTCTCCATCTGTGTTCACATGTCAGTAGCTTAGTTAGTATTGCTATCAGCCGAAAAATGCTATAGAGGCAGATATGGGCCAAAAGCAGAAGGGAAAAGTATAAAGCAGAATATTCCACCTTCAGCGTAAGCTGACGAAGACGAGATTCAACCCACCCTTTCCACTGCCTCAAATCATCGTCATTTCCTGCCCATACATCTATCATCAAGTAATTCTTGTAGGCTTCAAAGAAAGCAAAAGGCTCAAAGAGGGTGTCCCAATGCGCCTTATTTGCCTCCATGGCCTGCAACCACAGGTATACTCAGTAACCAGAAGAAACTCGTGAAAGTAACAGGGGGTACAGCAAAAACTTAAAAAGAAAGAAAGAAAAGTTCCCGGAAAAACTACTAGTAGTAAACCACTTCTGAAAAGTTAAGATCGACTTGGGTGACTGGTTAAAGTTTAGATATCGTGCAAGAACCTAATAGAGAATACATGAGCTCCAGTTATCAAGTAACAATCGTAATGTTATGCCAATAGTTAATAAGGACAACATACATTGAAACACCCTTATTATGAAAAATATACAAAAAAAATTAAAAGAAGAAGAAGAAGGGATGATTTACAAAAGCAGAATCATTTCGGCATGAACATAGTAACTATGGCCTCTACTCATCACTCGAATGTAAAGAAGCACACAATGTACTTCTAACAGAAATATTTTTTTGAAGAAAAACTTTTGATAATAAGCATGGAAAACACCATTGGCAACATAAAGTTATTCTTTCTAGTGGGCTGATTTCCCCTTCAAAGGATGTTGAAGTATGACAAAGCAAAGTTCCACAACCAAGTCTCACTGAATTAGCACAAGCAAGTTCCAAAACAAGTACTGGAGGCATGTCCAATTACAAGATGCTTGAACATGACCCCATGTAACTATATCAGAGTGCTGTTATTCTGTTGTGAAGACCAGAAAACCAGTCTTTCTGCAAACTGACAAGGATTTTATTATACTACCTACAGGGTCATTAGATCATCCTTGAATCAGACTGGTTGTTTATTTTCCAGATGTTTGATCGTTTCAATTGACTACTTAAAGCTGCATCCTCTTGTTCCAAAAATTTTGATATTGAATTCAGATACTATTACCAGTTCCAACCATACGCAATCATTCGCAGTGGCATTCCCAGCAAAGCAAGAAGCATATTGTACTATTACCAAGGAGACCATACCTCACATATATCGTATCCCCTTTGAAACTCGTCTGTCATGATGCGCAAGGTACTGGCAGAGACATTGTAGCTAGAGTTCATGCATGGGTATGCAGGAGTTATTATAGGCATCAAATGAAACCTGTCCTTTGGATATTTTCTTGGATCCCACACTTGAAGCCCTAGAGATCCCTCTTCAATATCACACAGCATAACAGGATTTGGCCAACGCCATCGTGTGTAGACCATGAAGAAACGAGAGACTAGCATATTGGGCAAAGCATTTGGATACAGCTGGCATATGCGAGCAACAAGCAATGCCCAATTTATACCACCAAGAAAGCCAGAAACCTTTGATAAACGAAAATATTCTTAGAAAAAACACGAAATGAAATGACACGAACTAGCTGATTAGAGAATAATATTTACATTCGAATATACTCCACGACGCTTTGCCCAAAGCCTCATACATCTCAATGTTGTACGAAAACTCTGAATAAAATCAGGGATAGAATCAGAGAAATGTTTCCTTGAATTACCAGAGACAGCTTTTTTTTTTTTCAAATAAAAAACTGGGAAAACAGGCTCAACTAATAGCCAAAACCTGAATATTAGGAACCAAGCGTAAAATTTGATCAGTCACTCTACATCCATTAAGACTACGAACTGTCTGTTCATCTGCATTCTGTAATATTGAATCCTGCGAGATATCCAAGTTCTGTTGCAAAAAATAACAATTCACAAAGAATCAGAGAAAGCTGAGAAAAGAACATTATTAGGCACACTTTGAATAAGGGAAGGGTACAGGAGAAGGGGGGGAGGGGACAGGAGGAGGAGGATATCTGGAGAAATTTAAAAAATAAAATAAAATTTATAAAGCACGCATCTCAAAAGGCATCAAGTAAGATGAGATACATATTGCTGTCACATACTCTCTGGAGAATCATGTTTAAATGAAAATGATGTCTTCCTGGATTTTTCCTTAATCTCATCATGCATCTTTTGTGAAATGATGCTTAATGTTTAACTTAATCACAGATCTGACCTTGGTCAAAAAAAAAAAGAGAGAGAGAGAGAAAAATCACACATCCAATTAAAATATCTTCATTTGCAAAGATAACTTCTTACTGTTGCCAAAAAGTTTTGCAAAGTAGAAAGACAATGGATCAACCGTCAATATCTCAAGTTAACCCTTTCCTATTAGGGTAAAAATACACGCTGAGCATTTGCAAGAACACAGCATATCAAGTACCAAAGAAGAGATACTTTATTTGAAACAACAGGGAACATGTGAACCAAAAACATATTAAATGAATGGCGCAAGTTTTAATAAAGAGATGTCATATAACCAAAATGGAAAGAGAAGTTCCACATGTTCTCTGTTTTCATAATTGATTCAAGACTGGCAGCACGCTCTTCCTACATCAGATACCTTTAGTGAAAAGGCAAGGGTAAACAGGAAGACAGACAAGTAACAACACCCACCATTCTACATTATAAACAACGAAAAAATGTCTCAATTAATAGAACAGATTCAGGGAAGAAATTTGTGTGATCACTATGCAATTTTAATGCTACAAAAACTTGTTTGACTGTTACTCATCCAATTCATTACAACTCCAACCATTGTCATTATGCAAAACACCTCCATTGTCAGACCTCTATCCACCAGTTACAGCAACCACTGCTCCTCCAACTAATATAATTGTTTCTACTCCTATTAATACCACTGCCACTTCCACCCATTACTCTTCCAGCTACTATTGTTGCTAGTGGGGCAAGCACTGGAATAGCGGAGCCTAGGAGTAGGGATGCTTAAAGTTTGGATAGGTTTAAGGATGGGTGAGACTCCTTGAAGGATAGATAATGGTTCAACATGGTAGGTTTCAAAGTATGGCTTTCATCTATCTTAGAAACCATACTATGCACGTACAGGTTTCTTACAACAGCCCATAAATTTATTACATAAAGGAACCATATACCCACCTCAGAAATTAGATAAATAACATCATTGCAAATAATAGTGAATTTTTAATATTTGCATTATCATTAAAAGTTACAGGAGACAATTGTGTTGCATCACTGTTTTGGAGACAGAAACTTCGCATTATGGTTTCTTGAATTATTCACTAATAAAATAATTTCTAGTGGGTCTTACTTATTAACTTGTTCTTTCTATAAGTACTTTACTGAATTATACATTTGATTTGTATAATCATTTATATTTTAGATAACATGATATAGATACTTTTATATTTATTTGAAGGTACTTAATTCCTTTCTTCAAAAATTATGATGAAAATGGACAAAAATTTTTCACAACCTATCCTCTAACCACCTCAAAGCTGACAAATTCCAACATGACACATGACAAGTTCTTTCCAATTTTTGCAACTTCTGCAAGAAAGTACAAGATGGCTTCATCTCACCAATCAACTTATTCCCCCTAGTTGCTAGTACTACTACTTCTCTTCTTGTTACAGCTACTAGAAATATTATTGCCTAATATCTGATTATCTGCTACTACTGTTTCTACATCAATATTGGTTCATTTTATAGCACAAACAAGCTGCAACGGACCCAAAAAAGAATAAGAAGCTGTGCTTAGAGGGATTCCAGCTTAAGGGTTATAAAAGAATATCATGATATTTGAATATATCCACAAAAGTATCCTGACTTTTAAAAATATTCTGAATCCTTAGTAGTTCATAGTAGATCATTACTTATTTTCAGGAATTAACTTAGAAGACTACATGGGGGCCTATGCATAAATCTCAAAAAAGTTTCGAAATAAGGCCAAAAAAAAGGTTTAAATACAACCACCAAAATATAAGCCTTTACCCCATTATCAATAGGTTTGAGCAAATCAAGAAGCTGTAACAGAATCAGCACCAGTAGTGTAATACCAGTTATCAGTGACAATACCAGACATGAATGCCCACTCTTCCTATTTGATCTAACCATACACGTGCAAAATTTTCACACAAAAACTCCAACAGATTTATCTAACATTTGAAGCAGCAGAGATGAGAATATCTCGAGTTTTTAACCAAACAATTGACAACATCAGCAATAGAATAGAACCTAGGACAGTGGTATGCAACAAAAGGGGCACTACACTAAAGGGTCACAAAGAAAGAATTGCATCACTTACTTCAGGAATAACCCAAAGTGCTAATTTTGCATAAAGAAGATCTATTGAAACGCCATTGAACTTGAATTTCATCACAGGAACATGAGCATCAGGAACTGGGTGCAACTCAGACACTTCACTCATTTCTGATAGCATTCTATGTAGCTCACCAAAGAAATCTTCCTGAACCAATTATAGATAAGTGTATTTCTTTTTCCAGTTCATCAAGCAACATCTTCATAACTAAGATGAATTGGATAAGAATCAAGAGGAAGAGCTTAAAAGAAAAACAGTGATGATGGGAGCAGATCCTACTTCTCGTGTCGCATGTCTGGGTCCAACACAGAGTGTATCAATATCTGCACCAGGTCCATGCACCTAGAAAATCAAATTTCATAGCAACCAATGAGGAAAGATACATGGAAGAAGAAAATGGTATGGCAAGAAAGTATTTAAAGTGTTCATGATTACAATGCAAAGGTATAAAACTTTTACAAGTTCATAAACTCTGATGTAAATAAGAAACGGACAATAAAATTACAAGGGCACAGATTCCTAAAAACCCGTTTGGCAACCATGTCTCCGGTTTGTTGCCATTCTATTTCATTTTTGTGTTATTTCCAATGCAATTAGAATTCTGTTTTAGGCAATTATTATGATTCATCCGGTTAGGATATACATGTCCAATTTTTTAGGATATATCGAATATTTTAGCTTTTGAAGAGCATATATGCAATTAGAGGTCATCTGTTTTGTTTTTGTGTGTTCTTTTAGGAAAACACAAACAAAAAGAAGTTCAGAAGCAGACTCTTAACTTGAGTTTGCTTATTAACGGGCCTATCAGCTGCAAACCACTACTTCCAAAAGAAAATGTAGTTGCAATTTCTGTCCCAGAACAACACATAAAACACCAAAACCACTACCCACAAGCTAACATCACTGTCTCCCTTTATCCTCCCCAACATATAAAAATGTGCCTACGCTAATACTTTGTATCGGGCATATAATCCATTTCTTGGGTAAATAAGCAAACACCATACAATTCTTCTCCAGAATCTTATAAAATCATATATATAAATATTTGCTCGCTTTATATTGGGTGAGGGGTTGGGGTGAGGTGGTGGGCAAAGTTTTATATCTTGGAATAATTTCACTTCCCCTAGATATTCCAGAAACTGCAATTTCCAACAATTTTCGCTATTTCAAAATAACAAGTAAAGAGATTGTCACAGCTTCACTGGCAAAGACAGCCAAACATATATGTGAATACAAAATATTTAAAAACTATAGATATAAGATGTTTAATGAAAATCTGCTTGTAAAACTGTCGAAAAAATTGATTAACATACCCCAAGACGGTAAGAACCAAAGGTGAAAATCTTTGCATTAGCTTCTTGAACAAGCTGCTCATTCAAACCCTTTGCACGGCTAATGGATTTAACCCAAATCTTCACAATCTGTAAAATAAAAAAAGGTGCTTGAATATGACATAAAGATAAACAGCAAAACAAAAATGAAAAATCCATAAAGGTTCAACAGGACCAAGGATTTTAACATGCTCTCTAATTCATGAAGCATAAACCGAGAAAACACGGTCCTGCTACAAACAATCATGACGCTGTAGATTTCATAATGATATGAAAGTAATCCAAATGTAGATGCAACATTTATCAACTTTCCCAACAGCCAAAGTTGAGAGTTACAGCCTCGACCTGATCCAGTCTCCCAAGCACCTCTTCTCTGCTTACAGCCTCTTCTTGGCTCTCGTACAATCCCACGTCTTGCAAATACTGAAAACACCCAAAAACTCCAACCCATCAGAGAAACAGAGTCACCCAATCAATTAATAGACATTCATTAAAAATAAACCGGAGTAACACCTTTTCGAGCTCACGGGTCTTGATAACATCATATTCTGTTGGTCCACTCAAAGAAATTGGATCCGTAATGCCTAATCGCTGCCCCGTGTTTCGATTATTCAATCCAGGGCTCCCCATTAGAGAAAATACTCACCACTGAAAAGCTTCTTCTTTCTTAATTTTTATAGTTTTTTTTTTTTTTTTTTTACTTTTCCTTCTTTTTCTATTCCAATTTTCGTTATGGGGAGTGTTGATGTGTTAACCACTTATCCAATATAACAACAAATTTTTTTTTCTTTTTTTTTTTAATTTTTGCTTCCTCTTATCCTCTGGAAAATCAAAGAACAAAAAATGAACAAACTCAAAAAGCAAAAGGAAAAAAAAAAGAAAAAATAAAACAATAACAATCAACTATTGTTCAATTGTACAGTACTGATGATATGATGGGAAAAAAGAAAACAAATCCAATCAAAATTGAGCCCCACAACTACAAGATTTCCAATACCCAAAACCCTAAAACAGTCAAAAAAGAAACAACAACCCCTTGTTGCTTTTTTCTCAATAACATGACATAGGAATAACTAAAATACAAGAGTCCAGGGGAGGATTGGCCTATATTCTTCCAATCAAACCCTAACCGCAAATCTTGACCGTATAGAATTGCATGAAAAAACAAAACCCCCTCTTTTTTCTCTTTTTCCTTGGTTTCTTTTCCGTCCGTTGTTGCAACTGATGGAGCTTCAAACCCTATGACCCAAAAAACGAAAACATCGGAATCAGTGAGGAGTTTAAGATTATAATAATTAAAGAGATTGATGAAATTAGGGCAAGGAACACAGAGAGAGAGAGAGAGAGAGAGAGAGAGTAAATGAAGATTTTCAGGTGTTTACGTTACGGATGGTTGAGGAATGAAGAATGGATGATAACGGAGGAATTTAGGGAAGTGGTGGGATTGGGGTTTTGGTTGGTTTCTGGCGGTGCGTGTTGTTGTATGGGAGTTTCTTTCGAGTAATTACTAGAAGGAGAGAGGGGGATGGTGTGAATTAAATAATAAGGAGAGAGAAAAAAAACTGCGACTCTAACAATTGCTGATGTAGAATTTTCTCCGGTATGTCTACCTCTGGTGACATCAAAAGAAAATAGAGAGAGAGAGAGAGAGAGCTTGCTTGGCGATGAGCATGCATGAATTTTGTCGGTTTTTAGTTTTTAAAGATTTTTAATATTTTCGTCCGTGCTATTTTTATAATATATAACCGAATAAATTCCTTCATTATCTAGTTTATACATGAAGTTAAAAATTTACTGGACACGGAGGTTTTAAGTAATTTATTAAAATTAAAAGATTAGTATATATATTTGATAGTGGTGAACTCATACAAGATAGCTAAGGTATCATACCATTCTTTATAAGTATAAAATCTTTGCTAACTATATTCTATCATATGGTGCTTCGAAATCACCAATATATTTTATAGAATTTGCAAATTATTTTTTTTATATATTTCAATATATCTAGTTTTTACTTATTATTTTTTCTTCAAATTTCTTTCATTTATTTTTTTCACTGACCTTTATTATGTAAACATATCAATTTTAATTAAATCTTAATCTCAACTTTAAATACTAAATGAATAATTGTAAATTGAACTTGTTTGTAGAACTAATTTATTTTGGCAATAAAAATATTCTTAGATTATAAATTACAATTTCCCAAATCATAATCAACATTTATAATGATGCTTTGTGCATTATAATTACTAAATTCTAATCTTTTGACTAAATCTTTTTCAAATCATAAACCCTAATATTAGATAAGAGAAAAAAGTACAAATATTAATCTCGAATAAATCTTGTTTTGAACAATATTATATAAATTTATTACGATTTATTTTTCAAACCTAATACAAAGAAATTATTATATCAAAAGAAAATAAGTTAACAACATATCTTTTTTAGGTGGCTTTATGTTGATTTTTTCTTTTTTTAACTTTAGTAGAGTTGGACATAGCAAACGAGGAAAATGGAGTGAAAAAAAAATGTAATAAAAAAAGTAAGACTAAGGAGGAAAATATTGATATGGGGATATTAGATTTAGTCCAATATTTCCCATGGGTTACATTTTATTTTATTTTTTTCAAATCTATATAAATGAAATGATATTCTTTTTTACTTATTAATTTTATTTAATTATTATTATAAAGTAGATATAATACAGATTCTAAGGTAGGTACAGGATACTTTGGCCTCATATCTATACCTTACTGTAACCTCAAAATACCCACTTAAAATCTGCTCAATTGAATAGGTTTCTGGTGAGTACCCTATACGAATGAGTTACTCACTCATCATTAGTATTTGATAGTATAAATCACTTTCACTGTATAGGATGAATATATGTTTGAAGTTCCAATAGTAATAATATACCAAGATTTCAAATCGTTGTATTAGATTTTATTGTAATTTATAATATAAATAATTAATTGTTTTTAATTTTTTTCAATCATAAAAATTCATATTTAATAGTACATGTGTCACAATTCATATGTTAAATAGTAGTAGAGGTGTGCAACTTAGGACTTAATATGAAGTGAGTAGTTTTAATAAGCAGTTTGTTCATAGGGTTGAATAATCTCTCAAGGTAGAATTAGTCTCTTATGAGCAAACTGGCTAAGAACCGATGCTGTTCTCCTAATGATAGCCATAGCAAACCAAAATCAGTTGAGAAGTTGGACGTCGGCTATCTTATAGGAGGCGGTAACAACGTCAGATGACACTCCTAAAACTAGAGAGGCTTGGAACAATCATGGGGTAAACAAGAAGAGAAAGGTTGGTTCGCCCTTTGTAATCGAATAAAATACATAAGATAAAGGAAAGTCAAGCGCCACATGAGCATATAAGAAGGTAAACCTCTCATCCCGTAACAAGCGGTATCAAAGTAAGAAGTTCCAACTCAGATGAGCCACCTAAATGATATCTAGTATATTTAATGAAAAAGGGTAGTTCCTATAGATAATTAGGCTTATGTAGATGAAGCCCAAGGAAGAGCAACCACCGGGTGAAGGGCATTCTTACCAAAAGAGGCAACTATGCTATGAGTAGCATTATAACAAGACATTATCCAAATCATAAGAATATAAAATGAAAAAGTACTTCAATAAGCAAACCTTACCGTTGGGCCCCTAAGCAAGAGGCGACCTCGAAGGACAAAAGGAGAAGGTGAGGGTGTGAGGGAAGCGTATGGAAGCCCTAAGTCTTGGGAGAGGTGATCTTGAATAGAGCAAGACAACAAATAGAAAAGGGTCAGTGATCTTAAGAAAATGAAGTGAGCTGAAAGGGCAAACCTTATCATTGGGTCACTCAAGAAGAGACAACCTTAAAAGACAAGTAGAGAGAGTGAGGGTAAGGTGGTGCTTGTGGAAGCCCTTAAGTCCTGGCAGAGATGATATTGGTGTGGAGTTAGGCAATAGAGAATGGGGTTGATGATCATAAAGGGAAAGGTAATAGCAAAGAGTTTGCCTCACAACAAAAGCATCATGAATTTAGGTAATGGAGAATGTCATGGTTTATGTGTTGGATGACAGTGGGGGTATTCAATTAGGGTTTAATATGAATTAAGTAACATCAGCAAGCAGTTTGTTCGTACAATTAGGTAGTCTCTCGAGGCATGGTTAACCTTCCGTGAGCAAACTGGTCGGAAGCTGATACCATTCTCCTAATGATGGCCATTGCAGACCAAAACCAATTAAGAAATTAGACATATCTTATAGAGAACGGTGACAATGTCGAATGATACTCCTTAAGTTAAAGGGGCTTGAAACAGTTTTGGGGTAAACAAGAAGAAAAAGGTTAGCTCGCTCTTTGTAATCAAAGAAAATACATGAGGTAAAAAGGGTTGAGCACCGTACAGATACATAAAGAGAGGGTGAACCTCACATCCCGTGATACATACACTAAATTAAAATCGATCAATCTTATACATATGCAAGGAAGGTAATCAAAAAAGAAAAAAGATGAGTTCTTCTTTCTTTTACCACCTAAGAACTAATTTTCGATTATCTAATAAATCACTTAATAAAAGTAGATTTTCTTTCTATTAATTCCAAAACTTCCATAATCCCTTCTCGAACCAAACATGAATTTGGCTCTCTCACTCTATTACTTATGTCAAATTCTAATTTTTTTTTTTTAATGTAACAAGCCTATCCTCTCTTCTTTAGTCATATTATATTCAAAATTCAAAAGAAAAAAAAAACAATTGCAAAACTGATAGCTACCTTACAAAGGAGTCTCAAACTTCTAGGTTATAAGACATACCCAACCAATAAAATCCTAAGCGATTCAATAGAGAAAGATTGGGAACTAGAAAGGGCAATAAAGGAGGGTGCAGTTTCATAATAACTAGTTGTTGACTCACTAACTCATTGTCTCGTGATATGTATAAGATATATGCATGACAGAAAGTTCCATAATACAAACCTCTTTTAATTCATCCTATTAGCTTCATCTCAACCCATCCAAAAAATAAATAAGTATTCTTAAAATTTGAGAATGTCAACGAATCTCTAATTGTATTATTTTTATTTATTTTATTTAGCACATCCCATACTACAACCAAAACCCATGCTTGTTGAAGAATAAGATGGCAACTCATTAGCAGAGGCTTGGTTAAGAGAACCTACCAAAGTTGTAGTAAAAGCGAGTCTTCATAGGGCAACCATTATGGCTTATGGACCTAAACCTAAGTGATATATCCATGACTGGGATCAAGCTTAGGTGAAACTAAGTGAAGGTTCGAACCAAGCGATGCTAAAGAATTAGCACATGAGATGTGGTTAGGGGTGAAATGCCACTCAAACCCAAAGCTAACTGTTTCTAGTATAAGAGGATAATATTGTTCTATTCTCTTTATATGATGTTACCTAACTCTACTAACTAAACACTACTTATGTATCTGTTGGCAATATTAATTGGCATAATATTGTTAAATATACGAATTAGCTTTTTATTATTGATTTATGATGATTAATTTAATAAAATAATATTATATAACTATAACTAATAAAAAAATAAGTTAAATAATCTTAGTAAGCATGCAAACAAGGTGAGTTCAAGATAAGTTTTAGAAAACCTGAACCTATTCTTATAGGGTTTAGCAATCTCTAAAACCTTATAAAAATCTTATAAAATTTTTCTTCCTATTACTGAAACACGCCCCTATAGTTTTAGCATTCCTAAACCCTTATAAAATACCTATAGGATTTTTCCTCTCATAACCACAACCCACTTTATAGGGCCATTATAGGCCTCATACTAGTAAGCATTATAGCTAATTGCCCTACCCTAATTACGTTTTCCTTTTGATTTTTAAGCTGATTTAACACGTTCTTAAATGAACTTTATAAATAAGTGTTCAATATACTTGTTGATGTTCTTAATATAAATTGGACATATAAGGAAATAAAATAATAAAATTTTCATCCATAACTAAGTGTTCAATAGGCATGTGCATAGGTCATACTTTGCATATGTTAAGAGTAAATACTATTATTAATTTATTATTGTCTATATGATCGCATTTTTCATCAAGTTTTTATATAATCCCAAAACCCAACAGTAAAACCTATAAAGTTTTGAACAATATCCTATAACCTAATAAAAATATTATAAGGTAATGGTTTTCATCAAGTACAACAAGTCAAGTACCTCATAACGACTTCGATTTAATGTTCCTACCCTATAAAAAAACCTTAATGGGTTCTTTCTCTTGTTATTGGAACCAGCCTCTATAAGGTCACTATAAGCCTAATACCTAACCAGCTTGTTTTAATTACATAAAATATTTTATTTTCCTTTTAATTTTAAGCTAATTTAGCGTGTTTTTAAATGATTTTTATAAATAAGTGCTAAACACACTTATTAATTTTTAAATAAAAATAGATAAAGTCAATAAAATGACGAAATAGTCATTTGTAAATCAATACTCAATATGCATGTATCTAGGTTATGATATGCATAAGTTAAGAACAAATATTATTATTATTCATTTTTTTAAGTCGGATTTCTCATTGACTTCTTTTTAGTCCCAAAAACCTACCCTAAACTCTATAGGATATTGAACCATATCCGAGAACTTGATAAAAACCCCATTGTCTATTACTTTATACGATTTTACCCTATATGGTTTTTTTCAATTTTTATTGGGTTGCATTCGAAATCTTAAGTGGTGGCAAGCCATTTCCTAACCTTGAAGGAGTTAACTACAACTATATTAACGAGGGTCACAATCTTTTCCATTTCACAAAGTAAATAGGTTCTTAATTTTCACTTATCCCACCTCATTTCCTTTTTTAAAAAATTGCTAAACACGTGTTTGTTTCCTTTTACCATCTCCAATTATGCTACATGTGAAAATTTTTTATTATATATCTCATTTACTATTTTTATACTTGTCCATATTAGTTCTTAGATACAAGTTAAGAGCCTAAGGCCTAAACGCAAGGTAGCCTCTACCCAAAAGACAACTACCCTGGCAAATGCTAACTCGATATAAGCCTGGCCTCATATAGCTAATCAAAGCTAGGAGGCATGGTGATAAGAATCAAACTACAAAACCCCTAACCCAAGCCCAAGCATAATGGCTCCAGAGCTTAGTGAGGTGCATTCTTCTTTCCAAGCCTACACTTAAAGAATCTAAGCTACTTCTATCCACCAATTTGTTACTACCTCCGAGCCTGTCAACTGTCACTAAATGCTAACTTAAGGATCACTCAATTGACAACTTGGCTCACTCACCCAACTGCTCGACCAACCTTATTCCTAGTTGCCCATAATACGACCAAGCTGAATTCACCTGGGAACAATCTACAGCACAACTCGGCATCAACTAGCTTAACAATACTCCTTTGTCCACTTCTTGTAGAAGCCTGTCAATAGTTGTCGACTCATGTCCAAGCCTTTTCACAAAGTAGAATCTATTGCATGAATCATATGTTTTCCTAATTTATCTTTTATATCTTTTTACATTCCTTGTACTTCACTCAATTTAGACATTACCCATTTTTATCTTTTCCATATTTAGTAAGTTGCCCTAGATTTACAAGTATAAATACCCTTGTATTTTGTAGCCGTTAGGGATCTTCACCTTGACATTATTGAATATACTCAGTTTTCTCTTCATGAGTATTATTTGCTTGCTTGCTTACTTACTTTTATCATAACCCTTAAGGAAAGCTAAGTGGCGAGTATCCTTTTTGAACTACTCATGTGTCATATCAAGCTAGTTCGAGAGTCTTCGATGCACCACATCCTTGAAGCTGATCATAGGTTTTGCTTATTTTTTACGCTTTCCATCCTTCATTTTGAGCTTATTGTAAGCTTGGACCTACTCCCCAAATATAACCATCCTCGTCTGTCCTTGGCATAGCATATTATCTTGGTATCAAAATGAAGGTTCTCATTGGGTAAGTTACTGTTCTATTGTGATATTGTTTTGTTATGGTGATTGGCATTTGTGTCTGAGTGTGTTAAGTAGTGAAGTAGTTGTCGAGTTTATGTACAAGTTAACTGTTAGTGTTTGAGTAAGTAGTGGAAGTGGTGGTTTAGCTTTATTATGGTGATTCTTGCGCAATACTTTGTTATTCTCTATTTCAAGCTCTGTTTTTTGGAGCTATGGAAAACAGAGCAAGTAATAGTTGCATATTTCTATGTTAGGTCCAATGAAGTAAGAAGTGTTGTTGGATTTCTATAGTAAGACTTAGTTAAATTGTGGGTTTGATTTCTATGTAGATTAGTAGGTTAATAGATTAGAAGTGATTATGCATTATTTTTGGGTGATATAAGTATTACTTATTGTTGAGAACACGAGACCGAGTGAGGAGTGATTGACTCAAGTGTTGATGTTAGTATTAGAGATGACAATAGTGGTGTTGTTTATTGTGGTCGAAAAAACACCTCTAGAAGCTCCAATGAGCGATTCGACGAAATGGCTAACTTAATAGCAAATTTGATCCGAGTTGTACATGTATTGGCCTCCTGACCTATTAAGGTCGTTCAAAATACTCCCCAAACTACTCCTGAAGTTAGGGGAGTTCCTTAAGATGCCAAACATGTGTGAAGACAACTCCCATCTTAGCAAGATCGAGGTGGAGGAGTAGGAGGAGTAAAAGGACATGTGTGAAGAAGAATAGATCCAGGTAAAGTAGACAAGGATGAGAAAGATAAGTATTATGAAGCAAAGGATAAAGCTTGTGCACCATAAGCTACCAACCATATAAAACTTTATGTTTTGAGCTTCAATGGCTTTAGAAATGCTAATGATTATCTGGACTAGGAGAAAAAAGTAGAGCGAGTTTTCGAATACTACCAATATGAGGACTATGATAAGATCTAGACTGTTGTTGTAGAATCTTCATGTTATGCAACGATATAGTGGAGAAGCTTTCAAGCCTTAAGAAGATGAGATGGGTATAAAGAGATTAGTATTGGCCTGAAATGAAGAAAGTCCTTAAAGCCAGATTTGTGCCAAATACTTACTTACAAGATACTTTTGCTTAGCTTCAAGAACTAAGGCAAGGAAGCCGTATTATCAATGAGTATGTGTAAGAGTTTCAAGTACTTATGATTAAATACGAGGTCAATGAGTTAACCTGAACAGTATCTAGATTCTTAACTGGATTGAGGACATATATCAAGAATGTAGTGGAATTGCAATATTTTATCACTTTGGATGAGGCTATAAAGATTGCTCAACAAGCGTAGACATAAAGGAAGAATAGGTCGATCCAACCTTAACTGAGCCAACCTATTTAAAGTAGCCAACCTACCCATGTTAGCAATCGAGCTCAATACAGTACTAAGCCTAATAAGAGGATTAAAGTTATGTCTGCGCAAAAGAACCATGCTACCTACTAAGAGGTGACAAAGAGAATTTATGAGAAAGGTCAAGGATCAGGATGGAAGACAAGCTAAATCAAGCATTTCAAGTGTCAGGGTTTTGGTTACATGACTGCCTAGTGCCCCAACTGACATACCATGGTTATTAAAGGCAAAGTCCTTGCCACTAAGATAGATAGTATTGACATAGAACCTGAAAGAAAGCCCGAACTAAAGGAAGAAGCCAAGGTATGTAGTGAAGAGCTTATAGAAGAAAATGTGTATGTTGACGACCTGGATAAGCTAACTTTGTTGTTTGGCAAGCCCTAAGCATTGAACCATCTATTGAGGAGGAGCAACAAGAGAACTTGTTTCACATCACTTACAAGGTGAATAAGCAAGTGTGCGCGCTCATAATGGATAACAGTAGTTGTACTAATTAGCATCTAGCAACCTGGTTTAGAAGCTTAAGTTACCAACCTCATCATATCTAAGGCAATATAAGCTACATTAGCTAAATGAGAAGGGAACACTGCATATCACTCAGCAAGTGTCACGCCCCAAACTAGAAGAGTCATAACAGTCCCGCCGTGTAAACTAATCTAAGGTAGAAACTGACCTCACAGTTGCTATCGTAGACGCAGTTCACACATAGCGCACAACTCAACCAGCTTGAAACGTCTGTTTTGACACCTGTTAATAACCAAACATGTAGTAGAACTTTTACAAGTTACTTATTTTATACAACCTACTGTTTAGTATCACAACAGTATTTAAACAAACGTTTCACGTTCAAAGGTAAAGTTTACAATCAGAGTTTATTAAAAACAAAGGGTTTTGCGGTCTATATACAATAAGTTAGAAAACTAATAGGCTCCCAAGGAATTCCCAATTAGTTTTCCTCAAAACTTAAAGACAAAGTCAAGAGCTCAGGTTCAGTTAATTCCTCAATCCTCACTTTCCTACACAGCAGCACACTAACCTGGGAACGGTGGTACCTGAACATCTTGCCTTCACTCAACACCTGCAAAAGAGTCTATAGGGATGTGAGCACAACTAGTTCAGTAAGTGGGGCGGAGTCAGAAGAGTACTATACAATCACAAATAAGGTTAATAATCATGATGAAATGCAATGCAATTACTCAAATGAAACATCGCACAGTGTTAATCGGTCCACTGTGAGGTTAGAGAAATTTCATCCGCTCCAACCCGGATTGAGGAGTTTCATCGCAACTCAAGTTAGACCAAACCCGGACTTGTGCAATGGAGAACACCCTCTTCCCATGACCGCCTTCGAACCACGGCCCCCAACCTTGCCGCGACCCCTTCGCCTATCACTTAGTTCGACTAAAAATGGGGAAAGGACTATTTCAGCTATCCTCATCGAAAGAAGTCGGTATTTTGCCTAACACTCTTAATCGTTTTCCCCTAACGGGTGACTATGCATGTCCAATTACATTTTAGTCGAATAACCGTTAGTGTTAATCAAGGGTGACCGACAAGTTCACATAATATGGAATCTATGCAAATATGCAGAATAGCACACCAAAGAGTTGAACTCCTATCACAACTGAGTATCATTCACATACATAGCATGCGCATAATCATCTAACTACAAATACAACCAAAAGTACTCTTGGGTCTCCGGATACTTTAAATAGCACCCAAACAGCGGTGAAGCCACAACCCCAACTTACTTGTTTAGACGTTCGCTATTGCTGACTTGAAATGTCAACCGTCTTTATATTGGAAGGTCCTAATTACACAAAAGACCCAAATTCAGTTTTCGTAATAATTACGAAAACATTGGGGTTTTATCTAAAATGATATATATATATATATATATATTATTTCCATAACATATCGTTATGTTATCACTATATATCGGATTAAATTATTAATTATTGATACTATACATCATATATACTATTACGTGTTATATATCGTTTCGATCGTATCGAAACGTACTTTTAATTTATTAATTCGCATTTTCATTCCAGTAAGGTTACCAAAATTTATATATTCTTGAATATGATATAGTCTTGAGCTAAACTACTTAAGGTTGTCTGATTTCAATAAAATTAGTGTCATTAGGTTCGTATAGACCTAACGATACGTTTTACGAATCCTATTTCTAGAGGTGGCTTTTAACGGGTAGTTTAAGTTTTTAATACAATTATACATAATTATATAAAAATGATCGTATTATACGTAATTTACATTATTAAATTATATTTTATCTAATTTGTCCTTATATTGTAACAATATGAGTATTATTCAATTCTAATGCACTTAAAGTGTATCCCGATCAAAAAATATTCATAAATAAAATAAAAATTTTCATTAATCCAATCTGATCAGCAATCCTTTATATAGTTTTTATTTAATTCATTTTAGCCTATTAATATTACAAATACTCCCCGACTTGTAATTTAAGCTATTTTACTTAATAAATTCGTAATAAATAGTTCGGGTTACCAAATAATTCCCCAAAAATTTCTATAGGATTCTAAAAATATAGGAAATTCAGTTATCACTTGGTTTCAAGTTTCCGACCTATTGCCTATATTTTCATATTGACGATTTTACCCCTAAATTATGATAAATCATCCAATTATAATTTTTTTAGCACCAAATTAATTTTAATCTGACTCAATACTGTTATTATTTATTATAGATCAGTACATGTCCATTTCATTAATTAATTTCATAATTTCCTATTAAATTCATAATTTCAGCCTATTTTCGAGCTAATTTCAGGCCTAAAAATGCAATAAATATTAAAATTATTCAAATACAAATTTGGGATACATAGCAATTACCTATATATCATACACACCCTACACAAAAATTTTCAGCTAGAAACAATATCATATAGTACATTTATTTCACAAATATAAATTCGAGTGAATTATAGATTTCTTAATAAAGTATATTAAATATTACGAATTTTTCAAAAATAAAAATATCACATGAAAGCATGTCTAAAATAACCTAAGTACAATTTTTTTCATAATTTTCTGGGTGGATTTACTATTTTTTAGAAATTATTGAAAAACAGGGCAGAAAATTGACCTTGGTGTTCTTGGGTTCTCCGGTGGCCGGCGACGGTTGGGCGGTTGTCGGACGGCCTGCGCGGTGGGTGGACTGTGTGGGGTTGATTGGGTTTCACAACAAAACCACTCTAGGTTAGGATTATACACTTTCACTAATTTTTCCTGTTTTTTTCTAAATTTGTTTTTATTTTCTACGATTTTTTCTAATTTTTCTTTTTCTCTATTCTTGGTTCTTAACTGCTAAATGTTGTCAATCTGCTGATAGGATAGTATTTATAGGATTCTTTCACTGCCTATGAATTTTTCCTTTTCTTTTTCTTTTGTTTTTTCTCCTTTAATTAAGCTTGAGGTGTCAAATTGTTGAAGAATTGCTTTTTGATTTAGCATTTCAATCCTATTCTCCTGCCATGCATCATTGTCCAGCAATCTCCAATGTATGTAATCAATTTTTCTTTTTCTTTTATTAAATAATTGCTTAAATATAGATATTATATGTTAGAATTAGTTATTTAATTAATATACAAATTTATACCCTATGTAAATAACATGTGAAATATATAACTTTACTCATATAATTAAGTTTCTAGCATATCTTTTATTTTTAGGATATGTTCTAAAGTTAATTTCATGAATTCAACACAATAAATATATAATTACATAATTTAGGATTAATTTACTAGTATAATTATTATTTTTACCGGGTATACTCGTAAAATTACGTATATTTTTATATAATAAATTATACTACATTATTTCATTTTATAGCTCAATTAACTTATCTCTAAGTTTTCATTGTAATCTAAGTTCAATTTTAGGACTTCCGAACAATTTAGTGCTTTATTAAATATTCCAATTTCTAAGGGCAAAATTGGGATTTCGGGTCATTATTACTAAAATCTAACTATACTGTAATATCTCAACTAACTTTTTTATTCTAGTCATAAAGTTTAGGCTCAATTGGATAAGTTTCTCTGAAAGCCTTAAATCTAAGCTCGGTTGTCCTAAACTTAATTTTGGGAGCTTATAGCAAGTCTTATTATAGATCTCCATTGGGAATTACTTTAATGAAATTCTCTATAATGTACAATCCATGTGTACATGCCATGTGCTATTGGGCAGGCCTTGGTTATTAAATCGAAGAGTTATTTATAATGGGTTCAAGAATACCTATACATTTGAAAAGGATGGGAAGAAGATCACTTTAAACCTTATGACCCCGAGCCAAGTGAGTAAGTTATAGGCCAAATTAGCCCTACAATCTAAAAAGACATTAGTATAAAGCCGATCCAAGCTTCAAGAGGTCATTAAATCTGATGTGTCAACCTTTCTACTGATTGGAATACTACTAGAGTTGAAGGAGCAAGTTATGTTGCTTAGCGAGGTCAGAGAATTGTTTAAAGAGTATGTTGACCTGTCTCTTGAGCAGTTGCTTGAAGGATTACCCCCCTTTTAAAGAATTGAGTATTGCATTGACTTGATACCTTATGCCATCCTACTAAAATAGGCTACTTACCAGATGAATCTTAAACAAGTTACCAAGCTCTAAAAGTAAGTCAATGCGCTATTAGAGAAAGAATACTTAAGAGAAAGTCTCAGCTTTCCTATTGTACCTGCAATACTTATACTAAAGAAGGATGGTACTTAACACTTGTGCGTATATAGCAGAGTTGTGAATAAGATAACAATCAAATACAAATACCATATCCTAAGATTGGATGACATGCTTGACGAATTGAATGGAGCTAGAATCTTCAGTAAGATCGACCTGAAGTCTAGTTATCATCAGGTTCGTATGAGGTAAGAAGATAAATAGGAGACTACCTTCAAGACCCAACAAAGTTTATATGAATGGATGGTAATGCCCTTTGGCTTATTAAACGTCCTGAGCACTTTCGTGAGGTTGATGTATCAAGTGCTAAGAGAACTAATCAAAAGGTATGTTATAGTCTACTTTGATGATATTTTTGTGTACAATGCCAACCTGCCAAGTCATATCGACCATCTCCAAGCTGTATTTGAAGTACTCCGAGATGAAAGACTCTTTGGAAACTTGAAGAAGTGTTGATTCTGTTAGGAAGAAATGGTCTTCCTTGGATATCTTATGAGCGGAGGACACTTACATGTTAACATTGAGAAGATTTGAGTTATTGTTGAATGGCCAACCCCAACTACATGTGTCAAGGTGAGAAGCTTCCATGGACTAGCTTCCTTTTACCACCACTTTATTAAAGGTTTTGGTACCATTGTTACATCCTTCACTAAGTTGACAAAAAAGAATGTAAAGTTTAAGTAAGGAGAAGGAGAAGAACAAAGTTTTGTTGAAGTGAAGGAGAAGTTGACCTTTGCATTTGTGTTGGCTTTGCTTGACTTCAAGAAGATGTTTGAACTTAAGTGTAATGCATTAAGTATTGGTATAAGAGCTATGCATATACAAAAAGACTAACCTGTTGCATATCATAGTGAAAAGTTGAGAAGACCCCAGTTAAATTACTCCATATATGATAAAGAAATCCTTACACTGATCCAAGCTCTTCAAGTGTAACAACGTTACCTTCTGCCAAGAGAGCTTGTCGTTTATACTAATCATAAGTCCTTAAGGTATCTTAGGAGTCGAACTAAGCTTTCAAAGAGGCAAGCTTGATGGCTTGAATTTCTAAAAAGATTCAATTTTGTGGTATAGTATAAATAAAGCAAAACCAATGTGGTTGTCAATGCCATATCAAAGAGGCATATTCTTTTTACCGAGTTGTAGACCCGACTTTTAGGATTTGCAAGCATCAAGGATCAATATCCTCAAAACCCTCATTTTGGTCCCATATTTGGATGTTGTGGAGAAGGAAAAACAGTAAATGATTATCATGTAGAGGACGAATATCTACTCTAAGGAGGCCAACTATGTGTGCCAACCTATTCCTTAAGAGAATTACTAATGAGAGAAGTTCATTCTAGTGGACTTTCTAGACATTTTAGAGAAAGAACGACCTATGAGCTATTGAATGCGAGGTTCTATTGGCTTAAGATGAGGTGAGATATGTATCATGTGGTTAAAAGTTGTATGCTCTGCAGGAAGGCAAAATGCAAAGTTGAGTAAAGGAGAGCTATGCCTCTACCTATTCTAACTAAACCGTGGGCTAATTTAAATGTGGACTTTGTCTTTAGTTTACCCCAAACTGTTCGAGGTAAAGATTTTTTAATAGTCATCGTAAACAAATTCAATAAGACGACATACTTTGTGCCATATATTAAAACTAATAACAGTTCAGCTATTGCTTTTCTCTTTTTGAAGGAAATTGTCCACCTGTATAGAGTGCTGAGGAACGAGGTGTTAGATTAGGATTTAAAGTTCTTGAATCATTTCTAGAGAACTCTCTAGCGTCAAATGGGAACTAAACTGCTCTTTAGCACTTCTTATCACCTCTAAACTGATAGCTAAACAAAGGTCGTCAACTGTACTTTAGGTTTACTTCTTTGAGCCATAGTGGAGAAGAATTTAACCGATTGAGATGTATGCTTACCTCTAATAGAGTTTGCTTACAATAGAACAGTACACACCACCACTAATTATACATTATTCGAAGTAGTCTACGAATTCAATCCCAAGCTCCTCATTAATCACTATCTAATGCCCTCATTCAACCAAGAAGACTAAGAAGTAGGAGCTAGAGCTCAACCCCTTCCAATAGATTTACCCAAAGTTGTTTAACAGATCAACTAAGTTGTGAAGAAGATGGAAGAAAAGGGGAAGGGAAGAAAATCAAAGCAATTTCAATGCAACAACTTAGTGTGGATATACTTAAGCAAAGAAAGGTTTTCAAGTAAAAGAAGGAACAAATTATCCACCTGAGCTGAAGGACCATTCAAGATACTTTAAAATATTAACAATAATGCCTATCGAGTAGAACTACCTAAAGACTTTAAAGTATTTGACATGTTCAACATTGTCGACCTTAGCCCATATCAATCAAATGAAGAATAGCATGAAGACCAACCGGATTTGATCTCAGATCCAAATCAACCCAGAAGGAATGATAAGAATCAAGCTATAGGATCCTTAGCTCGAGCCCAAGTATAAGTGTTCGAGAGCTTAATGAGGTACACTCTTCTTTTCCAACCCACGCCCGAAGAATCCAAGCTACTTCTATTTGCTGATCTGTTGCCACTTTCGAGCTAAGCTCTCCCGCAACAACATATGAATCAAAATCCAAAATTAAACAAAACTTATTTAGAGGAAAAAGAATCTCTAAATGCTAATAGGAGGAACACTCAACTGACAACTTGGCTCATTCAACTAACTGTACGACCGACCTTGTTATGAGCTACTCAAAGCATATCAGAGCTAAATTCACCTCCGAAGAATCTACAATACAGCTTAACATCAACTAGCCTGACCATACTTCTTTTGTCCGTCTCTTGCAAAAGTCCATCCATAACTGCTAACCATATATCCAAGCCTTTTCGCGAAGTGGAATCTATTGCATGGATCATATGTTTTCCTGATTTCTCTTTTATACCCTTTTACATTCCTTATACTTTACTCAATTTGGACATTATCCCTTTTTTTATCTTTTCCATATTTAATAGGTTACCACAGATTTACAAGTATAAATATCCTTATATTTTGTAGCTACAAGGGATCATCACCTTGACATTATCAAAAATGCACAGTTTTCTCTTCATGAGCATTTCTTATTTGCTTGCTCTTATCCTAACTTTTAAATAAGGCTAGATAGTGAATACTCTCTTTGAACTACTCATATATCATATCGACTTGATTTGAGAGTTCTCGATGGTTCCTTGGTACGTATGTCATATCCTTAGAGCTAATTGTAGATTTTGCTTGTTTTTCGCACTTTCTATCCTTCGTTTCTAGCTTTCTGTAAGCTTAAAAGTATTCCCTAGATACAATTGTCCTCATCTATCCTTAGCACAGCGTATCACATGGGGCTGGGTGAAGACTAGGTTGGCTTAAGGATTATGCTAAGCAAATGTTCAAGATAAAGATGTGCTCTAAACATGTCCACCCCCCCCTAATCTTCAAGTGAAACTACACCAAAGGCCCCCCTTGGTTCAATTATACAACACTTACATCATATTGAATGCAATGTAACATTTAGCAGCCCATATCTTAAGGGCCATGTGGCCAAAGTTTATGGCCCCATAAGGCATTAATAAGGATGAGATAGACACAAGGCCTAGTGGCAATTATTCTTTCCACTAATGTTAAAAAATCTAATGAAAGTCTCAAAAACTTAAGTTCAACGATCCACTTGATAGTAAGCTTCCATACATGGCTAATATATACTTGCACCCCTACCCCCGACTCCAAAAGAGAAAAAAAGGGGATGGGGGTTAGAGTATATTGCCCTTGATATACTAATGAAAAGCTCTTTCCTTGTCTCAAAAGTTTAGATAATTACCAATCTTATTAGCTTAAGCACTAGAGCAACCATATCAATCAACTCACCGTTGCTTGTTTTGCAATTAGCCCTCACTTGAGATTGAGAACCTCTCAAACCTAGCACATTACGCCTCAAGAGGCCTAAAAGACTCTACTGGCCATAACCTAAGGCGATAAATCTCATACACGGAATTTGGCTGTATGTTGAGCTCAAGCTTCTAAGTATTTTTCGATAGAATGGAACAAGCTGCTCAATCGATAGAATGTATGGCCATACAACTCTTTGTAAAAATAACTTTAGACAAGAAGAAATAGAAAAAAGTATTTTAAATGAGAGTTCAAAAATAGATACACAAGTTGTATATGGAATCAAGTACATCTTTTATCAAAATTTTCAAATATATGGAAAACATGCATGTAGACATGCAGTCCTATATTCTCATATACAGGTCATGATGTCACACGTTAAAAAATTAATGGAATATGTATTTAAAATTAAGTATATATATTTGATTTAACCTTATCTTCAACTCAAATACGAAAACTCGTGTGAGGCACGCATCCTCATGATTATAGGACCTAAGATCATTTTCTAACAAGAAAAATGGATTGCTTGAGTGCACTTACGAATAAACGAAACTCCGTAGTTGATTTCCATCTCTGGAGCATAAAATCAAGCGACACGCAGGCGTTGATTTATAATTAGATGACAAAACGCATGGTCTAGTACACGTTTGTTGAGTAGAAAACGCAATCTTTACACACGTTATCGCAATAATCAAGACAAGAAAAAGGCACGACTAAAGTGTTCTGTCACTGCAGCTTTTACCCGATTCAGGTTCCAAATACCGTAATTTGAAAACAATCAAACATTTGATAATTCCATATGCTAAGACAGATTACGATGTACATTCTATAATCTTAATACTCTTATCAGCCATTTTACAGAAAATATGTAAATATACTACCTCTTTTTTTTTTTTTTTTTTTTTGGGAAACCCAGTTGTATAGATAGCGTATGGCTTAGATCAGACTGGACAAAATATTTAAATGACCGCAGTACAGTACTAATGAAGCGCACCATACATAAAACTTAAAAATAATCTGTGATAAAAAAATTATCTACGCCGTGCTCCTTTTATCATGCTATCCTGTCCAACTTATATTATGCTACCCTGTCCATCTTATGCTGTGCTGTAACAAATGCTACCACAGAAAAAGGATTTATACAAAATGTTCCAGCTTCCAAGGAGAGAATGAGGATGATGACATATGACCCATGAGCATAATCCGAGAAGAGATAAAAGCAGATTCTCCATCAATAATTCCCATACAATTGCAAAAGGAAATCTACAAGCTAATTTCAGGATACTAATTGGCCTACCTCTTTGATGAAAGGAGAATTTAATTTCACATTCCCTCGAATGAATGCTGAAATCTTCTCTTGATGCTGAACGTTAGTTAAGAAGTTGATCCAATTAACAGAACACAATTAGCAACACGACAGGATTTATGAGAAATATGACGATCAAGATATATCTACTTGTTAGTGAACGCGATCGTTAATTAATATGGTACAAATGCATTGCAGGCCTAACAAAACAAGTAGCAAGAACCAAGAAAAACTAACAATTAGACAGAAAAATGTGTACAGAAGTCCGTATTAGATATACAGTCCCTCCTTTTAATATTTGACAACCCTTCTTTCCCCCTAATAAAAAGATACATATTTAGGTGGACTGATTACCTCCCCTTGTTTGAAAAAATTTGACTTATCCTGCCTCGGAGATGAATATTCCCCTTATTTTCACAAATTCTATACATCGCCCCCTTTCCACTGCAATGAAGCACACCATAATCGGAGGCTCTGAAGAGCTGCTTCCAGCAATTCCGCCCACATTAGCCACATGATGGTTAAGACTTCATAGTGCAAGGGGCAACTATAAGCTCATGCTCTGGCTTCACCTTCCCCCCGAAGCAGCTCCTGGAAAAATGGCTGGAATCAGGTCAGCATACTTCAATTTAGCATATTCATACTCGGTATATCAAAAGAACATAATTTCATGTGCAGCCCTACATTACTCTTAACACTTTCAAAACTTAAGGGAGGCTTTAATAACAGAAAATGGATGTATGCATGCGATACCAACCAAGACTTGCATCATGCATGTCTATATACATGGCGCAAACGTCTTCATGTAGTTGGAACATTTAACAGTCACAATCTTCTGGCATTACTGTAAATTAAGCCATTATTTATCACTGAAGCTTTAAAAAATAAGAACCCCATACAATGAAATTGCTACCCCATCAAATCCAATCATGATCGATGGTAAAATCAATATTCAAATCCATGCTTCAAGTGGCAACATCCAGCTGTTATTGTTGAGGCAAGTGCAAGCCAGTCTTGAAATGGGTGCAATATGAATTTAAGCCACCAAAAAAAATTACTGCAAATTTATATTACTCACAAGACTACGACTCTACTTAGATATATATAATAATTCAAAGAAAGATCACTTCCTTGGACCATTAACTCCAATTATCACAGCCAGACTGAGAGGGTTAATAGCATATCTGTAGTAAATTACAATCATTTTTAAGCCTTTGTTCCAGTAACCACTATACTTCCATGGTTACTTACTATAGGGGGATACCACTGTCTGTTCTGCACTTTCCTCCCTTTTCTTTCTCGTTCATATTTTATATAATACAACAAATCAATGATTTGATTTACATATTATTCACAAAAAAAAAAAAAGCATTAGTAACTTATTCCAAGTAGTAGATTTAGATATTCTCACATCTTAGCAAAAGAGGCTGCTTTTGGGATTTTGGACTGTTTACAAATATGACATCCCTAAACCTGTCAGTTTGAAGAGCAAATTTTAACCATTTATTAAATATTCAGCAATTGGGAATTCAGTTTTAATAAAGTAGTCGGTTATCTTTTTTCTTTTCGTAAGTTGCATTTCATAATTTATTTCTATAAAGCTTTTTTTGAGTAATGAGATCACTCAAAGTGCATGGATGGGGCCACAAGATTGTTTACCGATTTGGTAGCAGCCAAAGACAGGCGTTGTCTTTCTTTCTTCTCCCGTAAGCACTCCCCACACCAGCTGGAAAAATCTTTTTGATACTTCTTCATCTCTCTAAAGACTGAACTGTATGACAAAAAGATAAGGGTATTTATCAGCCAGCATTAATTTAGGATAACAATTACAGCCAAGCTGGAGATAAACCAGCAATTGAAGACTAATCAACGAGCAGAAACCAAAACCAATTATAACTATTAATAGTTTGATAAATTCAACAACTCAATGAAAAACAACATTGCGCATTCAGTTTGTTGCAAGAAATCAAAGAGTCTAAAGAAGCGAAGTGGAGCAAAACCAGCTTGATGCCCATCCATAATTTTTTCCCGGATGATAGTCAGTAATACCACTCAAAGCTTCGCATGGTGCTGTGGTAAAGGAGTAGGAAAATATGATGCTGGTGTGACTGGAAACGCAAGCAATATGGAAAGCAAGGAGAATAGTTAACCAGAATATGCTAGAAGAGTTTTTTGCATGAGAAAAGGCAGTTGCAAAAACAACCAACCAGCAGATAAGCCTTTGCATGAGAAAAGGAAGTAATACAAACAGCCAACCAACCAAAGAGGCCAAATGAAGTCAGCAAGTTAATTAGGAAATTAATTGGAATAAACAAAAAGTCAATCAACCCCTGTATGTTGCTTTCCCAGACTCTTTTTGAATTCTTCTTCAACCAATGCAATGAGGAACCTCTAAAGGGAGAGAAAATAAGATGTACAGCTTTAGGTGATCAACTTACATTTTACTTCCAAGGATATGCGTTCCCAAGGAAATTGTTTAAGAGACTTGGGGAAACCAAGGAAATCAATTGGCATGGGTTTTACTTCTGGCATCTGTACTTCTGATCAAAACTTTAATATATTGCTAATTAAACAAAAGTACAGATTCCCAGAGCAGTTATCATATCAAGCAAGGCAGACCGCTTCCGTAAAATGTAATAAGATGAATGGATAGTAAGTTCTTTGAAGTTGATCAGATCAAAATCATGAGGATAATGGAAAGTATGATCTTTTAAGTTGAATAGATAATAGTCAAAATCATTATTTGGTAGCTCAAAAGAATAGAGTACCTTCTGCACCATAAGAGCAGGTTTATCCTATGACCGGAGGTTGTTGCTCTAGCTCCATGTCGATGACGACCGCGATGAAGCACAGCCCGCCCCGGAACATGAGTATAATCGAAAATCTCCTGGTATGTAAAACAAAAGGAGAAAGCTTGTTGATAGAGAACTATAGACAATGACAAACTATACATAAAACTAGTGGTGTGTTCATTCTGTATATATTATTTTCTATTATTACCTTTTTTTTCCCTTTAATTTTTAAAATAACTTCTTGATTTTATTTGGATACTGCATTAATATCAGAATCAACAGGTGCAAGTCAGTGGCAGGTAATGATCAGAGGCATTGTACATGGCAGTCAAGATCATAGCCAACGAACCATTAGATGTCGACAACGGTAGCGAAAATCAAAGAAAAACAATATCCATTTATTAAAAAAAAATAAAAAAATCCTCTCATCCTTCAGTGGAAAATTCTTCCCTTCAACTAACACAGGCTCCACTCCTCTGAAAGCACTTACCCTGAAATCATTCTTCATATTCCAAACACATCTTAAGTAAAGGCAATTTCATCAAACTTAAAATATGACCAGACGCTATGGTAGATGGCAAGAAACGATGTGATAGGTATTAGCAATGAAATTGGGTATGTTTCGGATGGCATGTTCCACATAGTCACTGGGCAGCCATAGGGGTGCAGCAAGCTGCAAGATATACTCTCTTTCAAGGACGAAAAACCTTAACTTTCTTCTAATTCCTTCTCTTTTCAAACCATTCGTTATAACTAACCAAGCATGGCTACACATCCTTCACTTGTATCTCAGAGAGATTAACTGAAGTTCTCACAACAAATGTTGAACACATGTTTTCTCAGACCAAAACAAATTGGTGCAAAACTGTGCTTTACACAAAAGCTCTGGCCTTTTCTATACCTGCCAAATAAAAACTGACATAGCTGTTTTTGATTCCATGACTTCACATGCCAAAAACTATCGATATTTTACATTAAAAGGTCTATCTTCTGTTAAGAAATCCATTGACTATATCAAAATCTCATACATTTTAGCCTAAAGAACATACCCTTGTCCAGATTGTAAAAATGAGTCAACAAGAACAGCGTCTACAAATTTACCTCATCATCAACAGAACACTTTGAATTGGCATACCTCAGAATGGCTTCCTGTGTTTACATGCTTATCACACCTCGTACCACGAAAAAACAATTCTCCACCAGAAAATTCCTTACCCAAGCATACATTCAAGGTGACTTCAGAATCATCCACATGAAAACCTAGAACAAAGTGAAATAAATAGGTAACTTACCCTTGAAGATACAAAATATTTTGCCAAATTCCTTAAGCATTTTTATTGCTAAGAAGATACCATAAAGAGAGCAACACTTATCTGATGATTAACCCTAAAGCATGTAAATATGCTCCAGTGTCACTATTCCTCGTTAATAGCGTGTCATTATGCACAGCAAGTAGCAACACCCTTGCTTTTATCTCTCATTTCAATTGTCTTTTACAGCAAACTTTTACAAGCAGAAAGTGCAACTACAGACAGATTCTTTTTGATTTACAGCAATAATTCCTCCATTTTTAAGTCATTTATAGCAACAATGATAAATCTGGCCAGATAAAAAAAATCAATCATTTCTGGCATCGGTGCTGTAGTCAACATATTACAATCCAAACAACCCATATAGTACATCAATTAGAGCCACGTAAATTAAATCCCTACAGGAGATTAAAAATTTTACATGCACTTTATACTTTTTTCACTGTAATGCATATCATTGTCAATATATTTTCCTTGTATTACATATTAACATTGAAATATCTTTAACCATTCAAAAGAAAAGTTATCCACCACATTTCCTTCTAGCAAATGAGACTAGAAGATCTTTATGTCAAGATGCGAAAATCATTCAGTGTCTATTTTGATCCCAGATTTTACAAAACACACACACACATGTGCCCTTTCTCAAGAAACCAACATGACTATCAAGTGTCAATATTTTTTAGATGGAAAACCATGTCCATCCAAGTGTTTAAAAAGTTTTTTAACTTCATAAGCTATGAAACTGGTAAAATCAAAATTAAGGAACTCTTAAGAGGGCAGTCACACTTTAAGAACCATGCCATATGGATGAGATCAACAAGAACCTAAACAAAGTTATTATAGTATAAGATCACAATTGCAAAGAAGCTGTATAAACACAACCATCGTATAAGACATAAAACTTACCCAAGTCAACATCCCTATCTTTCCCGTACTCAACGATAAAACCATGATGAGAATCCAAGGTCGATCCCCCAACTTCAGGAAAAAATACTGCCCAAGGAACATAATGCAGATTAGGAAACTCTAAACAGGTTGCTTATACCTTTGAGAAAATCACTTGAATATGCACACCTTCAGCCATAGGACGTACAAAACCCTCCATCAGCTTGTCCAGCATGGCCTCAAGGCCAAAGTCATCAAGCACAGCACCATATTTATTCATCGTATTTGGACGCATAATCCTAAATTTTGCCTCATTTACCCACTTTTCAAAATTTTCCACCTAGATAGTGGAAAGGTATGTTTAGAATATAAAATCAACTTGATATAACACTTGTTGGCAAGTAGATCATATTGATATGTGATACCTCTGACAGCAACAATTCACAGAACCGAGGCTGAAACACTTCAAATGTGAAAACACCAGGAGAAGGTTCAGTCATTATACTCCTGAAGCTTTCTTCTGTACCATCATTGATTGCTTTGAGGAATTGCGGGAGAAAGAATGTAGAAGGATGCATGGAATATATTTCCCTGTTCAAAGGCTGAAAGAAAGATGCAATATGATCAACAACACAGATTACTCTTGTAACCAACAATATAAACCTGAAAATATAACAAAGGAGCCATTATCTTAATATCCCAACAACATTAGGCAGTCAATGCAGATGCCATAAGTTTATATCTGCCAGCAGCTAACCAAAGCAGGTGCCCATTTAAAATGGGTTGCTCCGCTGTCTTACATAAAGATGTACTAAAGTGATAAGTACTTGCTTCCTATATAAGAATCAGAAAATTGCCAATAGGCAATAACACATGTAGGAAACAAGCCAGAAGATGTGCACATGAAGCAGCAAAATGTATTCAAGCACAGCAATAAAGAAGTTTTAACAGAGACTCACAACAGCCAACCAGTTTAAAATCTTGAGTTAATCGATATTAGTCTGGTTTAAAATATATTATATAATTAATACTCCCCTCTGTTAGCTGGAGACTTGATTGAAGCCCATGCATTGAAATAATTAATTATGGGATTGGCGAAATGATAGAATAGATATTAATCTTCATGAACTTCAAATTCAAGACATCCTGCTCCCATATTGGATTTAGATCCATGGCCAACTCATCTGAAAACTTAATTTGACAAATCCACGTTTTAAATCTTTCTTTTAATGTTCCCCCGCTCTCACTCATGGCTAAGACATTTAAATTAGTGTCACCAAAATAGTCCACAAGACTTTAATATTAATCAATAACAGAAATGGCATTTAAAATTCAAACCAAAAGAAAAGAACTTTTTGCTAACCATTCTTTTAAGAAGTTTATTGTTCAACAATATTAATAAACTAAGTTGCCATCCACTGCTAATCATCCTTCAAGATGAATATTAATGTTCCAACAATGCTTTTGAAACTTCCAGATCCAAAATTCAAAATTATTCATCATCCATAGCACCAAAAATAAAGTCAGTTGAAAAGTGAATCCTGCCATGAAAAAGAGATTGTGAGTGTCCTAATGACAATGCAAAATCAGACTGCTTTTTGAATTACATCCATCAGAAAAAGAAGAAATAAGCCAAAAAGTACTATCGTTTCAGCTTGGAAAGCCAGTTAGGAGCTACCAAGTAAGTTACCTGATAATTTGATATTATCTTCTGCCTGTATTCTCTATGCCTTTGGACCTACAAATCGAAGTGGAAAATAAGATCATCACTCGCTTGCTGGGGATGTAAATATCAAGAATAATGATACACAAAGATCTTACATAATTTCTTTGCTTAAAAAATTTATGTACGGATACGACTTGCAGACAACAGTGGCACCATGCCCTCAAAACAAACATGAGCTTGATTGAAGATGGGATTTAAGACTATGAAAGAAAGATTATCCTTAAGAGGGTTACACCTTTTTTTGGGTAAGAAAGGGGGTTCCAACTTTGCCTTTCATTGAAATTTATTTTTGACCAAGACAATGCAAATAAAAAATCTGCTTTCCTCCAAATTAAGCATGAAATATAGAAGGTACTAGGGGATGCTTAACCTGCTTTGTATTACAAAAGGAAACCTAAAGCTTTATTTATTTCAGGAAAATATTTACCCAAACACAATCTCCTTGCTCCTTTTTTGCAAATGCTCTCCTCAGCTATGTTTGAGGAAAACTCTCTCATGACAAGGAACATATATTTGCAATCAAAGAAAAGAAATCATGAGTTATTAAAAGAAAATGACTCAGCTTTTTTTTCACCAATAAGGCATTATCCTAGCCTTCAAATGAACAATCAATTAAGAAAAAAATTCACAGATAAGTAATCTATATGAAATCCAGATATATTATATTATAATAATAAATACCAGGGAAAATTTTTCATATATATAAAAGTTTTCAATTTAGTTTTTTAAGATTATACATACTATAAATTTTATAAATAGTCCGATAATTCATATTGCAATCACCATCATTATGCCATCTTCCTATAAATCTCAAATCATTACAAAAAGTGATTGGAGTCAAGCCAATCACAAAAGTCAAGAATTAGAGAGATACAAAGAAGATTGACTATTTCTATGTGATATTAATTTAAATATGGTCTAATATATGAAAAATATTCACAATTAAATAAGTATTTATGATGGAGTGGAGGTTAGTTAGAATGGTGGGTGATTATTTAGGATCGAAATGGGGATTATCTAGGACAGTGGGTGGTTTTTTTGTGAAATGAAAAATAAAAGATAAATAGAAGTACTAAAGACACCAAAATGGGGCTTCTCGCTTTAATATAATAGATGTATTAATATAAATAGATATTGAAGATTTTCCAAATTTCCTCGCAAACTATAGTGGCTGTTTCAAGAGTATCTTTCCCGGTAACTTGCAAATATTATTTCTCATAGGAAACTTTAGTATTTTTTTTTTTTTTTGGATAAAAAGGAAAACTTTAACTTACTTTACTAATATAAACCGGTACGAAAAAAGTTTCGTATGATCTAAAAATGTATTGATCTGAACAATGTACATGGGCAGAGATCCTAGAAAATTACCCATAAGGACAAGAAAGAGAGTTTGCATACAAGAAATTGCATTCCAAATTCATTTTTCAGGAATCTGGCCAAAAAAAAAAAAGACTTTTTTTCAAAATGGTATGTGAAACGTAGAGTTAAAAAATAAAATACTCTCTTCAGCACTTTTCATTAAAGCAACCAAGTTTCAAAAATTTACTCAACTGGAAATGTTTTCCAGCAAGGTATTTTCAGCCAAACAATCAATGTCATTAATAACTACAGTAGACATTAATTAGCGAGATATAGATGCTTATTTAATAGGTATACAAATGGCATGCCACATATGCATTCAATGGATAAAAGCCACTGTAGGTTCCTTAACAAATGATTAAGCAAAGAAAAGAAGAAGAAACCGCCGGGAAGTTCTAAAGAAATCAATGGAAATCTGCAGGGTTTGAGGTAGTCCACAGTTAAGCCAAGTGAAAGCAGATATGGAATGTTGATATAGCTAGACAAAACATAATGAAGACAAAGCACCACAAACAAAAGCAAATATAGGACATCTTTAAACACTGTGCATACTGAAGAAGTCCTATAGAGTGAAAGCCCTAAAATAGATCAAATTACTGTCAACATGCATCTTGATTTATCAATTACTGTTCCAAAAACAAAAAAGCATATCAATTAAAACTATCCTAAAAGACTAAAATATTTCTATATGTAGAAATTTGCATCATTTACTTCTCATTTTAACTTAGAACTTAACTATGCCATCAAATCCACCTTTAAAAGCTACTGAAACAATCCAAACATTTCTCTTCTGCCCAAAATATGCTCAGCAGATGACCAGTGCTCCCACATTTCTGTAATCTAAAACAATAACTCTAATAGTTGCCTAGAAAATGACTTGATAGACATCATCCAAAAACAGAAAACTAGGAAAATATCATCTCTTCAACAGCCACATCAAACATTAAGTGATGTTTTGTAGATAAACTAAGAACTTGGAGCTTAACACCTCTGCACTGACAATGTAATTCAAATCAAGATCTTTCTCATTTTTTTTTTAAAATCCTTGGGTTGGGTTGTAATTTAGATATACACATTTTCAAGCAAGGTATTATGCAAGCATCTTCTACGTGCATGTCTATATATAAATATAATATAGAAACACATTCTTGCTTTTCATAACTTTTTGAAATAAACCAAAAAGTTCTTCCACTCATTTTGTTATATTTTTCCATGGGAGGAAGAAAGCGATTTATTCTGTTATTTTTGTTGCTTCTTCCTATACTCTTTAATTCCATTTCCTTCCAAAGACAAAAGGAAGGGGGGAGAGAAACACTTTCTTCCCTCCATTTCATTTGATTTCCTTGCATGATTATATTGTGAAACCAATTAAAGGGAGTCATTAAGAGAGATCTTTTCCAGCTTCCAATTAAATTTCTCCTCCAAAGTCCAATCCAAATATACTAGGAAACATTACTATTAAATTCTTTTCTTTCCTAATAAAAAGTCCTTTTGTTTAGAATTTCTAATTAAAATTCTTTTTTCTTTTCATTTCTATTTGGGATTTTCTTCTATTTATCTATATAGTTGAATCATCTAGTAGCAATGCCAAAGATGATATTTGTCTCCAGTTTATTAAAAATTAAAAAATAATAATAATAACAACAACAAAATAAGGAGAAGAAGAAAAGGAAGTAAGGAGAGAGCCCAAGAGAAAAAAGCCCGCCGAAGAACTTAAAGGTCATTTTGGTCATTCCACATTTCGTTGCAATTAAAAACATGAGACTCTAACATCCGTCACTGTAGCCAACCGTTGGCAACCGCAAAACCCTAATTCATTCTATTCAATTCAATTCCAAATTCAAAAGCCAAACGCAAAATACAATGCAATCTAAAATCACAAGCAGATTCCACTCATCACATTCTCTAATTTATTCACAGTCTCACGAACTCGCGAAGAACAATCACGAACAATAAGCAATAGTTACGATAACAAAATGCTAAAAGCCATCACACTTTACGTAAGCTATACACGTACTCTGTTTCGCTCTCCATGAGGCAAGTATTTGAGCAAAATCTCTCTCATAAACTTAACCTTATCGTCCCGCGGGACATTCAACATGTTCGGAGGTAAATACTTCTCCAAGGAACTGAAAATTGCCGGACTGAAGTCCAATTCCAGATCATCGTAGCTATCCGGCTTGTGGTCCTTGTTAGGGTTCAGTCTCAGTCTCTGATGGCTCGCAACGGCCACTAACGGAGTCAGCGACGGAGATGGATTCACCGCCGGAGATGGCGACAGCGATGGAGATGGCGAAGGCCTGGCGGTCGAGAGTACTCCACCGTTGGCCGGAGTGTCACCGCCGGAGCTAGCGTCGAGAGACATCGGATGGATGTGGAGAGAGACGAACAGAGCTAGGGTTTCGACGACGACATTGGGAGAGGATAAACTGGGAAAGCTGTGGAGGATTTGGGAATGGAATTTGCGTGGATTAGGGTTTTGGTTCCATTGGAGTGTGTTTGGAGTGTGTGTTGTTTTTCCAGTTAATTTACGTAAAACTGTTAAGAGCGTGGGTGTGTGTGTTTGTCGCGCGATAAGCTTCTGAGTCATGGGAAATACGAAATAGTTCTCCGTCCGCTATCACCCTGCATGTGCATTCACTTGGATTTTGCATAACTTTCGACAAAATTTCAAATGTTATCCAAATTTTACTAAAATTACAATTTACGATACGTTCCTTTATCACCTAATTGAAATTTTGTCGTCGGCTTTACTCCTTCGAGTATAGCTGCTAAATTCGTTTACTAATGTAAATATAACAACAAATCGAAAATTAAAGGCTTCAACTATTAATTACTTATAAGTATTTGTACGGTTTTTAATTAAGTAGTTGTTGATCATCCTTAAATTTGAAATGATTGAAACAGTCGCTTAAGATAAAATAAGTAATTCACGTTAAAAAGTAAGTTATTCGATCTATTAGATAAATACCAATTACCTTTGAATTTGAAAAACGAAATAAGTAATCTACTTGAAAAAAATGAGTTATTCGATCCATTAGTAACTATAGTAAATTATTGATTTGTCATTATATTAACATCAACGGATGAATTCAATAAAGTTAATTTAGATTAAAAAAAGTTGACAAAAATTGGACTTTTCAAGATTTTGATAAATTTAGATACTATTTGTAATACTAACTCTCTTTTCAAAAACAAGGGTAATTATACTAATACTCATACATAATTCATCCATCATGTGTTTGTAGTAAAAAGGGTGTACTATCTGTATTTAGCCAATACACAAGGAGTGGAGTATTCTACTTTAATATTATAAATATTGTAAAATTAAGGTACAGTAACCTACCTTAATTATAAAATTTACTAACCACAAGTTGATTTCACTATACCTATTATCAGAGGAATTGAATTGTAAATTAATATAAATGAAATAGAAATATAGTAAACATCACATGTTCATTACATTATTTGGTTTATATAAAACAATACAAGAAATTAGATTGAAATAAAATCTAAATATCCATTATACTGCTTATGTGGGAGTAATTAATTGATGTTTTCAAAAACATTAGCATTTATGGCAAAAATGATAAATAGAATCTTATGTAGCAATTCATAAGATGGGTACATCAATTATAATTCAAATGGCTATTCCATATTTAAAGTTCAACACAATTAAACACAATATTAACACACGATTAAACACAATATTAGCAACTTTATATAGAATGAGTGAGGAATAGGATTGCTATTCCACCTAAGTGAATATGCAATAAGAATCCAGCTCTTAATTTAATTTAGTCTAATAGAAATCTTGTCTCCTTATAATTACAAAACAAAAGTAAATCACCAAGGAGCATATTAACCAGTTTTACCAGTGGAACAAAAAACTTAAATTCTCCCCCTTTCGATGTTAATACACTTCATTTGCTTAAAAATAAAAATAAAAAAAATTAGATTCTTTATGGATAGAGACGAATATTCATGAATCTATTATAATAATATTTGTTAAAATTGTTGCCACAACAATAGAGTCCAGCTATTTCTCTACATTTCGAAATTCTATTTTCACACAATAATTTAAGCATGTCCCCATAATTCTGCTAACGGTACGTCAAGGTAAAGCCCATAATCGGTCATCCTCTATCATCTCTCATCTTTGCTTCTATTAGCAGAATGGCCTATACCCAGAGTTTGAACGCATCAATGATCAATCTATTTGTATTTAGTTTTATCCGGCCATTCTTTGGAAGTTCTTATAAACACTAGCCTTCTTTATACGTAGAATAATTGTCTTTTCTTTCTAGTGCAACCTAGGCTTAACTTCTCACCTATAAATAAAAAATGAGACTACTCCAATGCTTCTAAGTAAACCATGTAGCATAAGAGAAAACAATCCCCTGTAGAACTTTGATACTAGATAATTCTATTTTTCTGAACTAAGAATTAGATTTTATCTATCCATACAATTTTGGATTGTTCTTTATATTGTTAGAAATGGGTGATATAATTTAGTCTTAACCCTTTAAAACCTTTTTGGATCATGTGTTTATGCCAATTTTTCTTAAATTAATAGCAGTTGGTAACCTATTATTTTATTTTGTGGCTTATGCAAGCAACCCAATTCTATTATTACTGCATATTCATGTAAATCCTTGTCTCTCCAACTCTATTGTTGTTGAGAAAGTTTCCCGTTACTTACTCCAGAATTATAGTTTCAGTCTTATCTGTAGACTGGAAATTGGAAACTCATATTCAAAAATAATGATTGCTTAGTTACGTTTCGTTTGTGTGTGAAAGCAAGGCACAAATTCTTCAAAAGATATTTGTGATAATTTAAACCTAAGTATCCTGTTATCCCATTTTGGTTTCGATATTTCAGCCTCTTATTGTTATAGTTCTTAAATAATTTTCGAGAGAATCCTGAATATATTCCCTATCAATTCTTTCCCCATCCATTTATCTATCTAAAACTTTACAGTTTGTTCATTGACCAAAACCATTGTCCCATTTAAGTTTAGCCAGTCATGATTTACCACAAATTCCTTCTTAAATTGGGAGAATTTGAGGTGGCTAAGAGTTGTCTCACTCTCACTTGAAAATTTTTTTTACAGTATTTAGCTCTAGAAAATAAGATCCTAAAAATCTTAGTGTTATTTAATTTTATCATACATCTTTAATTCTAAACTTTTTTTCTAATATAATAATTAGTAAATTCACTACCTCCAAGCGATCCATTCCCAGGATTAAAAAAAAAAAAAAAAAGTTGCCGGTAAGTTATTTTAATTTATTTAACAACTCTATCGAAGGGGTCCACCCTACATATAGAATGCGGATAATTTCTAAAATTAATTTTATTAAAATAGTTCTATCGGCCATGCTTAAAAGTTGGTCTTTCTAGCCATTTAGTTTTCTTTTGAAACCTTTTTCTAATATATAAGATCTAATTGTTACGTCTTAAATCTTAAAGTTTTTTCAAGGGGAAATTCCCAGTGCTGCCTAAACCTTCTAACTTCCCTTATATGTCAACTGTCTAACATTTCTTATCTGGTGTACGTTCCCGCATTTTTTTTTTTTTTAGGAGTAATTCTTAGTAGAAAATTGTAGATTTTTCTATCCACTCTCTGAAAAATTCAATCATCAGATGCTAAGCCTCTAAACCAAATAAATGTAGCTTGTACAAGAATAAAAATGTCACTACCAGATAAAATGTGACGAAACTGAAGATTAGAATCTCTAATTTAACTGGAATCCATTCCCTTTTTAACATTCTCAATCATTCTATTTAGAAACTCCAAAGCCATGATTAAGGGAGAATTATCAACATTTGAATGTAAATTCAAATAGGAGATAAATATATTTAAAAAATTAAATAAGAGATCAATATTTTATAAAATAGTTTAAATAAAAATCGATGCTTCATAAAGTGATTCAAACAATTTTATAAATTGACTATTATAAATCCTTTATTGAAACTTTTCAAAATATTATCCTTTATTTAAATATTTTAAAACGTTATCCCTTATTTAAATTTAATACTCTCCTTCACTGTAATTCTCCCCAATGACTAATAAGCAAGAGGAGATTTAATCACCTTATCTAATTCTCCTACTTATCCTAAAGCTTTTGGATTAAGCATCTTTCAACAATATTCCTATTCTGGCATAAATAATACCAAATATGGGATATAAGTAGTAAAACCCTTGAGTCCTAAAGCTTTAAATTTTAAAGGGACTCTAATTAGATCCAGTTGGATCTTATTACATGCTTTATCTATGTCAATTTTAACAATCATCTATCTTTTCAATCAATCATTTTCTCTAGTGAAAAACCTTTAATGATTCATTTAATTGTTAAACATTACCGGGAGCTTCCTTTTCTTTTCTTTTTTTTTTTCTTTCTTTCCCAAGGAACAAGCTGGCTTAAATAGTATGAATAGCATCGAATCTCATTAAAGTATGTTAACCAGAATTTTTGTTATGGTCTTATAAGCTATATTGAAGAGACTAATAGTCAAAACAGGGTTATATGATTCATACCAATTGCTTGGGAATTGAGACAAAAAAGGATTTTTTTTTTTTTTCAAACTTCCTGAGATCTTTAAAAGAAGCAAAATCTGTGTAAGTAGTTTTCAAAAGGAGGACATCTTAGGTCTCACGTGCAAAACCATCTTTTCTAAGGGCTTTAATTAATCTTATTGAATGAATAGTAGCAAAAATTTTGTCCTTCAGTGGTAGTCGACTATTAAGTTTTTGTTGCTTCATGATTACACCCCCTTTTAAGTAGGGGTTGCTAAAGTCGATCACTTTTGGGAGGTAGACAAGTTTTGAAAATTCTTTATTAACCAATGGACTCAAATCCTTTGCGTTAGTGACCCAATTATCCACATTACCCTTCCAACTTCTTTTCTTCTTTTTTTTTTTTTTTTTTTTTTTGGCACTCCTGGCAGCACTAAGGAATGGAATTGTAAAATTTTGATTTCTTCTCTCCATCTTCAATCAATAATACGGCTAAAACAAATTTTCTCTTATTGGAATAAGAACTCGATTTATCGTGAAGTTCATCTTTTGAGTCCATCAGGAAAGAATTAACTTTGACTGATTGAGTCTTTTTTTCATTCCTAAGAATCTAAAAGTTATATATATCTAGATTTTAGGCTATTACTTCAAAACTAAAGTTAAAGACTACCCCTAAAAATTTATCACTATTTCCAAACGACACACTTTTAACAAATTCGAAAAAGTAGTGCGATAACCACATTGATCAGAATCAAGAAAAGTCTTTTGACTTTATTGGACATGATTTCATTATATGTTTCTAATAAGAGAGGACAATTTGTTAGAATTCCACTTTTAGATATGAACCAGCATTACATTACATGTAGATGCAATGCTTCCGGTTATAGTTGACACAACTTTTGTTTATTCTAGTCTGAATTGATTATGTTAATCTTTGTCGGTTTGAACGATTAAAGCAAGGCCCTAAAAACCCCAAATACAATATTTCAAATTTATTCATGCATGTTTGATATTCCATTACTTTTCTTGAATTTAAATTTTGGCCCACCCCATTTTTCATATTTAATCGAAATTTCATTTAAGTCCACTATTAAAACCTAAGGCCTATCTTGTACATTATTCTAATAGGTCTTTAGTTTATACTATAAAAATAAACGAGTAGAATAAATAAGTGTTGTTCCAAATTAGCAGCCAAATAAAATGGAAGAGAAAAAGGATGGACCTGAATAGGATTGTAAACGAGTTGAGTTAAGTCGAAACGATATAATACTAAGTTCGAATTTTATTCTAATGGAAAAATTCAAAGCTCGAACTCGATTTGAGCTTGATTGAGATTTAATTTATAAAGCTCATGCTTGGCTTGAAATAAAACTCGATAAGTTCGAGTTCGACTCAATTAAACTCAATTAGGCTCGATAATCTTAAAAAATATTATAATCTTAATTAAAATAATAATAATAATAATAATATTTAAACATAACTCAAATTCAACTAATATTTAAACTCGACTCGAGTTCAAATAAGGTTGTGAACTTATCGAGTTAAGTGTCATAAAACTCGAGCTCAACTCGAATATAACTAGATCAAATTCGAGTAAATGTCGAGCAGAATTTAGATAGCTTCTAAATAGACTCGTTTTATTTGCACTAGAATTGGATATAGTCTTATAAAGTTTTTTGATGGATTAGTTCTAGAGCAATAAATCCATGCTATCACTACTCCAAATCGTAAGCATCTCCTTTTGTTGCACCTTCATGTCAATACATAGAAATCTATCAAACGACAATCGATGATTATAGCTTTGTAGAATGTGACGGTATTCTATCTTGGTCTCTAATGGGATCAACATATATGGTTGGCACTCATGAACCAAATCCCCAGTTGTATTGACTCTAATGATAGAATTTTCCACCCTCACATTAGTCGCTTCTGGTGTGATCTTATCCTGTGTGTATTTGTCTCAACATTATTTATGGCAAATGTCTCCACTCTATTGTGAAACGATAGGGGAAGAGTTGCATCTTCCTCCGGTATGAATGTTATCGAGATAAGCTTTAAGTTGGGCTTGTGTAAATGGGCTTTCATAGTTGTGTAATAAGTCCATTCCAATTAATTCCATAAGATAGGTGGGATAGAAGTTTTCAATAGGAACTATATAATAAGAAACTAGCTAGACTCCCTGATGTTCTAAATTCCAGCTCCTCTTCTAGGTACCATTGTCAACCTATTATTGTTTTCTTTAAGGTATCATTTGGTTATATAAAATTTATGGAATTAGATTAAATAAAATTTTTTATCGGACAATTCCTTTGCAATTTGAGCTTGAATGTTGAACAAAAAAGAGCCTAAATTTATAATTTGAGCTTAAATACTGGATAAAAAATAAGACAAAATGCTCAAAACTTGTTTCATTTAAACTACTTATAATAGTTGACTTCATTAGACAAAAATATAATTATTGAGAATATAAATGTAAGTAAATAAATATTAAGTAATATTTAAAATTTATACTTTTTAAATAATATAAAGAATAAATTGCATGAAACACCCCTAAAAACTTTTATAATTGCATAGACACCTATATTTTTTTTTAAATTAAGCACTTACACCCTTGAAATAGAAGTAAGGCTCATATTTTTTTTAATTATTTGGAATAAAAAATTTACCATGCTATCTAAATTGATGATGTAACAAGCTAAAAATCAAATTATTTAATTTTAAATATTCAAATCCCTATACCTTCTCTTAAAATTAATCAAATAACATGTAATTTATCTATTATGGAAGGAGGACCTACAATAGATCGCGTTTTTCTTTTCTTGTTTTTTTTAACGATACGAAGCACGTTTGATTTTATTTGCCGATCAATGCATATTTATTCAATAAACAAACAAAGGGTAAAAGATACACTGCAACATCTAAGCTTTCTCAAATTTTGTTCTTGGATTTATATTTTCACTTTTTTTTTTTAATTTAAGATCTAAGTTTTCAAGTCAAAGCAGATCCTTTATAACTTTCTATTGCAAGTGATGTGAAAATGCAGGGTCATGAAATGAAAAAATGAAAAAAAAAAATTCTTTTTTGTTTTATAATCTCATAGTTTACCCAAAAAGAAAAAGAAAAAGGAAAGAAAAATAAAACTATACTCCTAAAAAAAAAGTACAAATAACTTAGACCCTTACTTTGTTTTTCATTTTTTTTTTATTTTAAGATCCAAGCTTTTATATATTTTTTATGAATTTGGATCCTCTAAAATTATACCCTTAAGATATAGATACGTGTAATCAATGGTTAATATTATAAGAAAAAAGATAACATCATAATGATATCATTTGATATTTCAAAATTTCATACAATCTCAACTATTGAATTCGTGACTTTACCTAAAGTATTTTAAAGGATCCATTTCTATTTTTTATTATTTCAGGACCTACCTTTAATGATACTTATAATTAGAGTGATGCAAACCCCATTTTAATCAATTTTTAAAAGCTCTTGTTCATAAAAGAAAATTTTGAAAATATAGATCATAAAATGGAAAAATATAAAAAAGAATTTATATCCTTTTAATGTATTTTTCCTTGAACAAAAAAAGGTAGAAAATATTAATAATACAATGTATGTTTACATCATCAATTTAGATAACATGGCAAAATTTTTGTTCCATGTAATAAAAAAACATAGACCCAATACAGTGTAAGTGCTTAGTTTAAAAAAATATGGGTGTCCATGCAATTATAAAATTTTTCAAGGGTATTTCACATAATTTATCTTAATATAAAAATATAATTAAATATTGAATTGAATCTAATACTTATATATACCAAATAAGATATATTATAAAAATTTATATTCAGTATCATGCAAATTAAACATAGTATGATAATATTGTATTATCTTGTATTCCTTATTTTTGTATTATCTAATCTTTCTTATTTTATTCAGTTTTAACAACCAAATACCACCTAAAAGAACCTAGTCTTTTGAAAAAATAAACTACTCCATCGTAGTGATTTGAAGAGGTCCATCATAGAGAGTCTAACTATCGCCAAAGTATAGATATGTAATAGACAATGGCATAAGCTCAATTAAGATATATTTGAGCTTTGATGTAAGATATTAATTTTAAAGGTTAGAACAGTTTTCTAGGTTCATAGTAAGTATTATTCATGGTAAATTATTTGATTACATTAATATTACATTTAGTATAGAGAAATAAACGGAATAGAATCATGATTTTTGTTTTCATTCTCTTTCCACTTATTTGGAAGCATATTTAGAAGATGGAGTCATAATTCTATAGAGTAAGTGAGTTTTGGCTTTAAAGAAAAATTTAATTCCATCTCGTTCCTCACCCAAATAATTACTATTAATTAAATACTTATCAACCTTCAACCTAATAATAATATCAAACAATTAAGAGTATTTTTTATAAGATAATTATATTCACATTCTGTTCCATTTCATTTCATTCCTTTAGGTTTCTAAATAAAGAAATGTGTTTATAATTTCAATTTATTCAATTCCATTCCATTCTATCTAATTCCACTCTAAATCATTTTCTCATACCAAACGTTATATGAATCTTATCCTTGGATTGGAATTTGCTTTAAGGGAATATTGAGATTGTACACTAGCACATGTAACCTTAGGTAATCTAGCTAAATCTTTTGCAAGCGAGGTTGATGTATTGATCATCCCCCTTCCATCACTTGATTTGAAGGAACTATTGCTGACTCAATATCCCTCCCTTAACTAGGATTATCTCCATCCTTCAAAATCGCTTTTTTGGTCCCTCCTTTAGTTGGGTTGATTTCTTTTAGTTCCATTTCCTTAAGGACAATTCAGGTGTTAGATAATGGAAGATTTCCACGCCCTAGTTCAAGGCCATTAGTTTTCCTTGGTTTATTTCTCTATTCTACTCTCCATAGCTATTATCCCTATTTCCCTAACCAGCCATTGGATATTGTCATCAGTTTACATGCCACAATTTAGTATTATTAGTATTTTTGCCCATCATCCATCTAGACAAACGAGATATTAATACCATTAGATCTTTTTTATTTTCCCTAAGACCTATGGTAATCATTACTTACCTATTATGTATAATTGGGTGAAGCATGTGTCTAATAATATTTTTTTAAAAAATTATATAAATATAAATTATATGAAAAGAAAATTACAAAAATACAAACTTTATATCGTATCTATAAAATATGATATCCATAACAATATAAATCTCACATTTAAAAATACAATAATAATAAAATACTACCAAACTTATATCACATTTTAAAAGTATAATACTAGTGCTAATAGATTATCGCATTTCAAAAATGTAATATAGACTTAATCTAATAAAAAAAAAATTAGAGTAACACATGCATAATATTGCATATAGAAAATGCAATATATTAGAATTAGGCTATTATCCCTTTTGATAAATGCAATATAGCCTTGACATCTGATAAATTAAACCATTTTTCTTAGTTACGTTCAAACAAATGTAACTTTTGACTCAAAAAGAATTTTACTTATTATTATATATTTTCAAGGATTGATTTTTTGAATACTATAATAAAACAATCCAATGCTATTTTGAGCTTAGAAAGTGCCCTTTAAGACCGTTACCAACCCTTTTATTTTTAGGTGGTATTTTAGGCCATTGGAGGGATTGTTTTTAGGTTCAAATAGTTTCTTTTAGTTATTTTTTTTATGAACAATTATTCAAGAAATAATAAAATTTAATTATTTTTTGCATTCCATACATTATACCCGTATTTCATCTTGAAGATACAATACTATTGCTAATGTACTATTAATGCATCTTCAAAATGGAACATATTTAGAATTATTTATATTGTATTTTTAAGATACAATATAATACAATATAATAAGTTTGTTACTTTGGTAATTTTTTTTTATGTAATTTGTATTTTTATAATTTTTTTTAAATTTTGATGGACAAGTAATTTTCTTGTGTATAATCACTATCCTTTTTCAGTTACGTCACTCACGAAACACCTTCCTATTGCAAGTGATGTGAAAAACGCCTTGCTGCTGCCTCTACCGTATTAATGACTCGACATCCATCGTTAACAAACATCATTTATCCTCATCTTCAGAGTCGGACTTTGCAAAAACTGGCTCAGGCTGTGTTTCCGCATATGCTGGAGCTATGAATTTCGGATCCTTCGCAGCAACGTTAGCATATTTCAGTATAGCTTCTCTTGGATCCTCCTCCATCCATGTCTCCTTAATCATTCCCCCTTGCTGCAACAAAATTAAACAGTTTTTAAGTAACTTCTACACTAAACTGACAGTGCAAAGAAAATACAGGCAGTAAGGGTTTGGATCAGACGGCGACAAGAACCTTAAGAAGATATTGTGTCAGTAGGCTTCCTTTGCTGGCACCAACTCTGCCTCCGTGGCCAGGTCCTGTGATCGGAAGTTCAGGTTTATGGGATTTCAAAGGATCCTTCAAGTCTTTCTCCCTCTGACGCTTACGACTTGGCTGATCTCTAAATAGAGGTAATGCATGAGGATTGTGAATAACAGGCTTCACCTCAAAATCATCAACTGATTTTTTCCTTGGAGCCCGTCCAACACAAACCAGAGCTCCCCTCTCACTGAGGGTTGGATCATACAAGATATGTGTTCCTCCTTGACTTTTGTCTCCAGATGTTGCAAATATCTACAATAACAAGCCATCAAGTCAGTAACAGTAAAACCGAAGGAAATTTCAATGCAGCGTCCAGTCAAAATGAGCATTTCATGAAATTGGTACCTGGTTCAGCCTTGGATGCCAAGAACACTGAACAACACTACAAGTTGCTGAGATCCCAATTCTGGAGACAAGTTCAAGTTTTACTCGATCAAAGAAGCATAGCAAACCTCCAACTGTGCTTTCCCTTTCAACAGATGTTCCTGTCAAAATAAGTTCCTCATTGGGACTAAATGCAATATTTGTTTGACCATAGTTGTTTGGGAGATCTTCAAAAACTTTAACAGGTTGTTTCACTTGGCGCAGATCCCAAACCTGTGAAATAGTCAGCATTTACTCGTCAATAACATCAAATTGTCACAACTGGGTTTATTATGGAATAAACAGCCTATTTCTTTTTCTTTTTCTTTTTTATTTTTCTCGAATCAGTAACTTATCTCTCATTTATTTGTTTATTGCTAATTGATTATTGATAAGAACATGAAGATGTTAATTGAAGGATACCAAAAGTATTAGCAACCAATTATTTACCAGTGCTATAATCTACAAAGTCCAGAAAAGTTTGAAAATTAACATGACATCTTCTATACCGAAACAATATAGGAGCTTGTCTTCAATTCTAGACATCTAAAATCCTCTATCCAAAAAGCCCCCAGTGTGTCTCCTAATCCTCATCAGAAGAATCTACTTACCATTCCAATATGTTTAGACCGTGCAGCTTCATGGCGGATGGGTTATAACAGATGTGAGAACATCTCTATGAAATCATGAAGCAAAATAACATTTAGGAGTTATACAGTTAAGGTTCGATGAACCACTACCTAGTAGGTGTTTTATTCAAGAGGCAGTATCTGGGATGATCTTCAGGAGTTAATACCAGTTGAAGTACAGTGAACCAATACCCATTAGGTGTTTTATTTAGGAGGTAGTGTGTGGTAAGATCCACACAACAAAACAATCCCAAAGAAATGGATTGTCCTCCATCAAACAATCTCCATGAAGTGGAACATATTTTGTTGATATGCACATTTATTGTTTTACAACTCACAGGCTAAGACAATGTTAGCTCTAGGAAATTCTGAGCATGACGAGGACAAATAAAACAAAGCAACAAGTGCAGCGATCACATTTTGCAAAATCTTTTGGTGGACAAGAAATGTGAAATGAAAGAGATTTCTACAAGCTAATAATTGAGAATGCACACAATTAAGTGTAAGTTGCTTCAGTGCCAAATTACAATGAGCAACCATTTGTACATACTAAGGGATCAAGGGACTTCATTGTCAACTTTAGTTGTCCAGGGGATTGCTTCATGAACTTGATTGAATGGTATTTTATTAGTAAAGTTTATAAGTATTACCTTGAGAGAACCATCAAAGCTTCTTGACAGTAAAGTTTTCCCATCACTAGAAAATTTAAGCCCAGTGATATCATCTGAGTGGCCTTTCTCAATATAAATGTCAGGTCGGCTGCCCCATCCTGGTTTAAGGTTCCAAATCTGAAAAAGGAAATTAAGCCTTCAGAATGCTGCCAAAATGCAACAAGTAGTCTTTTTCCAATGTATTAAGAGAAGAACTGCACAATCCAGGAAGTGAAAATATGTATTAAGCTGAGTCCAGCATGTAGGTGTAGGCTTTCATATAGAAATGCTTAAAAAGAGGGATTGCCAACCTGTATAGAACCATCTCCAATGCCACCCGATATGCATTTTCCCTCATGATCCCATGTGCATGTAGTCACTGGGAGCCTTCCAGGCCTTGCAAGCTTGGGTTTTATAACCTATGCATCAAATAATTTTAAAAGGTGAGTTGACAGACACAAATACTGTCACAAATAACAATGTCCAAATCAAAAGATTGACCTTCCTTAAATTTCTTTTTCCTTTCAATTAGAAGGGATTCAATTTCCCTTCCTAAGCATGGCAGTAACAACTTTACAGTAAGAAAGAAAAGACCATCCAAACAAAGGCAAGTTGAGAAATCATTTTCTGTTATCAAAGCCAACTTGTCTTTTTTGATATAAAAATTCATCCATTGATTGAGGCACCAAGTTCCCACTCATTACAAGAAAAGAAAAACAAAACCAGATTAAGATAGTTGTCCCATATTAACATAGTAAAGATGCCATCTGTCCTATGTTGATTTACTTGTGAATACATGAAGACATTAGATTCTTCTTAGTATAGATTGTACTTCTTATACATTGGATTCATTTATTAAAGCTAGTGATCGTATGGTAAATGTTTATTGTTTAAATGAAATAACTGCAACCTGTAAGTTGCAATGAGATTGTGATGAGGCCAGGGCACTCCAGCTATAAAATGCAAATTGGAAAAGATTTTTAATCAGTTGACAAGAAAATCTAGTTTCTTACAGCTTAAGGAAGGTGATATTGGCATTTGTTCCTACAATGTGCATTCCTCAAATCGTGTTTAGTGGATGCGGATTCATTAGCACCCACCCCATCAAATCCAACATACACATCGTTTGCAATGTTGAATGGTGTTTTGTTGAAGGGACAGAGAATGTTACTGCTGGAATCCTGACCTTCTTTTCAAAGTTACACTCAGTCACTTAGAAGCCTAAATTGGATGATCTTTCTTCCCTGGTATATACAGAACCTTCATTGGCAGAGTGTTTCCACTCAAAGCAGCATCTGTTACAAGATTGGTTTTGAAAATTCATTCTTCGGGCTTGTTAATTAAGAGAACCCAATGATCTCTTAGTTAGGGCTCTTTTTTTTTTTCCCCCTACCCAGAGAAAACCCCACAATCTCGTTTAGAATTTAATAATTCTAACTTTTCAGAAAATGATAGGACTTGTCTTCATTTTCGTCTTTTTTGGTACATATATTCTGACAACCTATTGCAGTTGGATTAACTTCTACGTCAAAAACTGCCCAATCTTACATTTACTCTGTTTCTGACATATAATATAACTGCAATCTAGCCTATTTCAAATAAAATAACTGTTAAACAATTTCCCTCCACAGGATCTCTGACTTACTAGACACAAGACTTCTGACTAGAACAATACCCGCTAGTCATGGTCACAACACTGCAAACAAACTCACCACATAAGTACACACCTGCAACAATTAATAAATTACAGCACACAAAGAAATTACAAATACATCCATTCTCAGCTTCCTTATTCTTCTCGTGTAAATACATTTTCTCCAAAAATTCTCTTGTTGCTTGTGATTCATGCATAACATACGTCTTCCTTTTTTATTTTTTCAGTCTTGTTTTATATTTTGAGAGAAGGGGACAGGGCTGGGGTGGTGTGCATGGAAATTCGGTGCATATTTTGAGACATATGACCTACAACCAGCAACCACTAAACAAAGTTACAAACATTTTGGTCCATAACCAACTAAGAAGACAGAAGCTAACACTTCTCTCAGAATTGTGCTAGGAGAATTAGGAACTCCATCAATCCTGCTACCATTTATTTCCCTTCAAATATAATATATTGTTGCTGTGAAAGATAATTTCCAGGTCAACTCATGAGGATTCATCACCCTCAATCCCCAAACTAGCTGCAAAATAACATCAAGAAAACTAAAGAACCTCGCTGACCATCAGCTAGCTCCACATCTCCCTGGAGACTTCGCAATCAAAGAACAAATGATCATGATTTTCTGTCCCTTCTTGGCAGAAGAAGCAGCAGTACAAAGCCATTCCTGAACTAGTTTGTGAAAAGTGAGAAGACATTTCTGTGAACTGTTTACGAGCTTGGAGAGTCTAGGGATATGTTTTTTGAACCAAAGGAGCCTATGCTACGAGACCACTGGGAAAGGCAAAATAAAAAATTATAGTCAACTTATACAGAAAAGGGAACTGACGGTTTAACTTTCCAACCAATTTTGGCATCAAGAGAAGGGAAAGGCAGCAGCCTTTGGTCCAACTCTATCTTGATCTGTAGTGAAGAATATTATAGCTTTTTTTCATGAATTCTTTGATCATGTTACTTTTGAAATATTTTAATTCTTCCTCTCTCTCTTCTAACTCAAAAGAGAGTAGCTACTAATAAAAAATTTTAGATATATTTAGTTTGATGGGCTATTCTCCTTCTATTGATATATCAATGAGTCAGTTTACACGCTTAAAGCTAGAACGCTCACTTATGGATTAAAACCAGCAATTAAGAGGCATCACACTATTTCAGATATCTCTTGTACTAAGGAGACAGGTTTTAAACTTTGGTTGATTGCAAACGGTTGTCTTGATGGCAAGTTCAGATCTTCATATAACTTGACATTAAAAAGACTTTCAAACATGTTAACCATGGTTTCTTCTTCTACATCTTTACAAGAGCAAGATTTGGGGACTGGTGGATTAGTTCGATAAGATCTTGCATCTTGACAGCAACTGTTTTATTCTAATCATGCCGATCCTTCCAATTTTCTCTTTTTTACTATGTTGAGAGGTTTGTCATAGGATACCCTCCTCTCGATAGTCCTAGAAGGTTTGAGTAGATTGTTATGTAAAGCAAAAGAGGGTGGCTTTACCATAATGGGCTTGATGTTTGAGTAAATCTATCTCTCATCTTCTCCTAGTCGGTGAAAACATTCTTTTTCTTACCCTTGATTATTTTCTAAATCTTAGATGGGTTATTTGTTTGTTCAAAGAAAACACAGACTTGAACACTAATGGATTTACAATCTAGTTTTATTCAAATTGGTCTAGTGGATGTCAACTCTTTAGTATCCATGATATTTGGATGGGTTTTTCAATTTAGTTATTTGTCTCAACCTCTTGTTACTTTGCTTTAAGCTTGTTTAAGGAGACAAAGAAAAGAAGAAGCTTAGTAATTATAAAGGGAATAATCCATCTGAAGGACCTCTTACTTTAAAAAGAAGTATTTTCTCTCACTCTTTACAATCCCAATCTCATTTATAAAGAGCATAAAAAAAACTGCAGAGAGACTTAACTTTTTTCCTTTCCCCCTTTTGACAAAAAGAGGAACTTCCTTTGAGCTGGTATTGCATATGATTTTAAACCCATTGGAGCACAATTGGTACTCCCATATGATTTCAAATCTTCACAATTTAAAAGAACGAGAAGATTGGGCTCATCATCATAATTTGATCGCTACCAAGAAACAATCAAATCATAGAACAACAAAAGAAGGTTAAAAACCAAATGATACCAAGAAGCGCCTAGCTAAATTGTTTTATGAAATAAAGAAGCCATCGAAGAAGCTGATTGAGCAAGAGAGAAAGAGAGGTTCCTTTATAGAGGATGGAGGCACAAAAGTGTTGATGGTGTATTTTACAGATGCAAGGTGGAGGGGTAAATTAGGATTAGGGTTTATTGTTTTGAAGAGCTAAAACAGTGCTGCATAGGGCATTTCTCTAATAGCGAAACTTAATGAAATAATTTTTATTAATGAAAGATGTCTCCACAGTCCGAATAAGGGAGATGCTCAAAACCCACAACTGAAAATAGTCAAACAAATAAAAAGACTCAAGGACCCAAAGCCTCAACTCATGTATACATCAAATTCAAAATCTAAACACAAGTTCTGCACATTCCAGTGCTAGCTGACCTTTCTTTTATTTTTTTTTTTACCAGTGGGGGGAACCCATTGCTGAGAGCACAGAAGCAATACCATAGACACTATACTCCTTGTCTTCTAGCAAAATCTTATCTGTTCATTCTAACAAACCACACTAAGCATTTCTATGAGATAAAACACTAAAGTCCAGCATTTATTTAGAGGACAGAAATTACCCCAGTCAGGAAACATAGGGCCTCCTCCCAGACATATTTCTTGGATGAAAAAATAAATAGCATTGCAAATAGAATGCAATATTTAGCCTCACAAACCTGCTTTTGACTCTTAAAGTCATTAACATCCCATATTCGCAAAGATCCATCCTCCGATGATGTTAAAACTGTCTCTTTCATTCTAGGGTGCCATTCCCCACAAGTCAATCCAGATATATGGCCCTTCGTATTTTTCAAATCACGTATATACATGTCTCCCTTTACAAATTCACCAAGAGTAAGCCCATCACGGTCATAAATCTGCAATGAATGAACAAGATAAAGAAATTTTATGTGAGATTTGTGCTGTAGCTCCTCCATTTCTTGGATTGTTAGAATGACCTACCCACCATTTGAAAGAACTTACCAAGCCACAATCCTCTTTAACATATTTTCAATCAAAAAAACCATAATTATCTGTTTTGAGTACTCATACATAGTAGCAGAGATAGAAAGTATAGAGCTAACACCATGTAATAAATCACATTTTTCTAATTTGTGACCTAAGATTGGGAGTGCAGAAAATCAAGACTTGAATAGCACCATCAAGGTGGAGCAAGATACACATAAACTAACAAGCCAAAAGCATTCAAAGAATCAAACAACACCGGAGGTACCTTGGCCTGGGCAGAGCCAGTCACGCATAAGAAACGGTCTGATGTAGGACTCCAGCTCAAGTTTCGAACTTGGTGGCCTTCAAATGGTTCAAGCTGCCTAAATGAAGCCAGCTGAGAATTCATCCCTTGGAAGTCATACATACGTACTGTGTAATCATAACTACCGGAGAGCACTCTTGAACCAGAGTGATCAACAGCCAGCACAGAAACTATCTGTCAAACACAAACGGAAAGAACATATTAATTCATGCATTGCAGGAATGGTTAAATTCATAAACAGCTAAAAATCTTGTACATAAGTTGTTTATGAAGCAACTCTTGAAATTATGGACGTGTTTGTTTCATAGAAAACATTTTCGGAAACCTTTTTTAGTAATTACAATCGGAGCTTCAATTGATGGAAGGCCAAGGTAGTGCCATCGTTTTCCTCATTTTCCATGTCATTTCCTCTTGCTTTTGACCACTACCGCCTGTGATCAGCTCACACAATCACTTGTAGCAAAAGGGATACTAGTAACTGCATCCTCTTAATAATCCGAAAACGTTTTCCTTTAAACAAAATGTGCACTTTAGGCATGACCGTAGCAATTAGGGTTTCTTATCATTAATATCTATAGCATCTATCCTCAACATGTAAGCATAATTAGCTTGCTGCATTAGTCAGTTAGTTAGAGAGTTATGGTCGCATAAAATCAAAATTAACAATTACCTTACTATGGCCTTTGAGGACAATCTCATTACTAAAGGGGATTCTATAGGGATTCCCTTCTTCGTCTTCCTCTTCCTCCTCCTCCTCCTCAACTGGCGGCGGCGGCGGTGGCCCAATCATTACACCATCTTCATCATCATCGTCAGGAGCACTTAGGGGAGGTGGTGGTGGTCCCACCATGACTCCATCGCCATCGCCATCGTCGTCGATGGCCGAATTAGCTGTAGGACGAGGACGTCCAATCACTGCATCATTACTGTAATCATCATTAGGGTTAGTGTCGGGATTAGGGTTAGGTTTAGGGCTTTTGGTGCGGAGAGAATCGAGCCAAGCTCTGGAAGAGGAGGAGAGAGAAGGTAAGGAACTGTCGTGATTTTCTTTGTTGGTACAGGTGGAGGTTACGACTGGATCTGTGGTGCGTCGAGTAGTGTTGTGAATCACTTCCAAAGGGGTTTGGGATTTGGATTGCTTGCCGAAAGTTAAAGGGAATTCTGCTCGGAAACCCTCGTATATTTCTGCTTCGTCCTCCATAGCATGTTATCCAACAAGAACTATGAATTGTTAAGGAACTTTAGACAGCATCTCCGGTTCCTTTCCCAGTGAAGTTGTGATACATGGACAGACAGTGTTCATCCGAAGAGTTTAGTACGCCATTAAAACACTTAACGGAAAATATTAGGACGAAAATAGGTTTCGCATAAAAGTTATTACAAGTTTAGAACATCCGACTTCAGCATAAAATTACTTTGAAATCGCATTCCCCCGTACAACTTCGGTGTAGTATTTCGATATTTAAAATCACATAGTGCACATGCAAATACATGACCGAAGTCGTGCCAATACAATTTTGTTATATCTAAAGTCATCGTAGGCATGCGACTTTCATACAAAATCATATGAATAAACAAATTTTTAAAATACAATAAATCTGTAGTTTTATTGAGTTGAGTCAACTATTCAATCAAATGATATTGAGCATATTTCCCATCTCCTCTCAAGAAACAAGTAGGCTATTTCTTTACAAAATTGTGCTCAATTTCATATGTGGCAATTCCGCCAAGATCTCTTCGTTAGTTGGGGGAAGAATCCATACGAATCGGATTTTTTGAGGAACATATTGAGAGAGAATTGGATTTGGTTAGACAATGTGTGGTTGGGTAAAACAATACTTATTATAGAATTGATCAACAACATTGCTAAAGCTCATGGGGGCGTATCCGTATTTGGCGGAGTAAGTGAACGTACTCGTGAAGGAAATGACCTTTACATGGAAATGAAGAAATCCGGAGTAATTAATGAACAAAATATTGCATACTACTCAACCAAAGAAAGATAATGGAAAGTTGGCCGAAATGTGCACTAAATACTTTTCGAGAGATATCTTCCAAATCACTCGTATGACTATCGAAATCATGAGCATCGGCATGTAGGTTCCAGATCCAAGTGGTTTTTTCCTCTTTCTCTATCTCACAAGTACGACCTTTGAATCAATAGAAAACATTTTCTTCTGTATCTGTATGAATCGATATTATTCCATTCCAATTCCTTTCCGATACCTCCCAAGGAAAATCCCGAATTGGATTCCAAATTAATGGGTTAGTATGAGCTTATCTATGCGATTATGCACTCTTAGAATAGGAATCAAAATGATTCGAACTGTTTCAAAGACCTAACATGCCTTTTTTTTTTGCATTGGGCTCTTTCATTAGCTAATAGAAATATCAGCTAGTCTGCCATCTTTTTTTTTGCCAATAAAATAAAGAGATGGCTCCATGTGCTCTGATTCATTATTTTTATTTCGATTTCGAAGCACTACCAAAGTCCAAATTCACATATTATTCATATTCATATATGAATAATAAATACTCACCTAAAAATTCGAATACCGAACTAAATGAAAAGAAAGGGACTCTAGAGTTGAAAGAAAGGGATAGATATTATCTAGTAATTCAAAAAATAATATATTGATTGAGAAAGTTGCAAAACAAGTTTATATCTGGTCTTTGAGGATTTATATTGAATTTGAATATGTCTCACAAACCGAAAGAATTCGCAGGAGGGATCATTTCATTTCTCATTTCGAATCTGTAAAATCAGAATTTCGATCAAATCACACATCGCAATATACTAGGCCTTCTAATTCTTTAAGAGGTTTATCTAAAAGGTTCCTATTTGTTTTTGTTCATTTCTATCACAACAAGATGGACTTTACCTAGACTAAGAATGGACCAATTATTAAATCTTGGATGAAAATTTCTTTTACTTATTTCTTTCGGTAATCTATTATTAACAACTTCTTCTTAACTCTTTTCACTGTAAAGGAAATAAGGAATACGATATTCTCTATTTACGACTTTTCTTAAACAAGAGAAAGAAACAAACATCAAATTATTCATAGATCTTTACGATATGTTCCCTATTGGTTGAAGTAGATTCTTCTTTTTGATCAATCAAAACACCTTCCCAAACTGTACAAGCTTCTTCCAAAGCATACGGTTTTCTAGATGTAAATGATGATATCTATACAGATGGATCTTATGTATATGGTATAATGAAGTAAAAAAAAAAGACATAAAAATATAGAATCAAGATACATCTATCACATACTTTTATTTCCCATTTGATCTAATCTTTACTGTCTGTCTATGTCTAACAATTGTCTCTGTGAAACAATCGAGGGAATACAGATTTATTGAAAAGAAATTCTTTCTTTTTTCTTTTCAATTTTTATGATATATAGATATAGAAAAGTCCATTTTCCATCGAATTTGGTATTTATTTTATTGAATGCCTTAGCACTTAGAAGAACCTTATGAGTCTGTATACAAAGTAGCTTTGTCTTATATGTGCAAATAAAAATCGGGCATATTTTTATTTTTACTCGGAGTAGAGCAGAAACCTAAAAGAATTGAAAAAACCCACTCAGGAACAAGAAAATGACATCGTGATTTGGATTAGATCTCGATGAAAGAATATATTAACAAGAAATTAGTTCGATAAGTTTAATGGATTTTGTCTATTATAGTATAGGTGGTTTTTTTTATTATAGATATAAATAGAAAGAAAATTAACAAAACTCACTTGAAAAATGGAAGAAAAAGCCACTTCTTTACGAAAATCAATAGATTTGTAGACCTGGTTTACTGATTCGTTTTAAATTTAAAATAGTTCTATATGTTCCTTTCCTATTCCTTCTATGTCGTAGGGTTAAAACCAAAAAATATTTGTTGTTTTCCTGATGTTTCCTGACATTTTCAATAAAACCTTCTCGTAAAAGGATTTTAACAATGTTTTCAATGATGTTAGTTGATGCTATTTGAACCGTCCCTTCTACCAAAATTTTGACTTCTGGTTCCGGCGAACAAATAATCATTGAGTCCTCCTCTTTCCGGACAACACATACAAAGAAACTTGCCAACAGTTAAATGATAAAATCCTCTTCCCGCTAAGCCCCCTTTCTCCTCGGTCCACAGAGACAAAATGTAGGACGGGTGCCAAAAGTGAATCACAGAAGAAAGGACTCACTAAGCCGGTGAAAGTGAATCGTATTCCATGAATATGATATCTATCTAGTGTGATGTATGGAATATATGACAAAGGTAGAGTGTTAAAGTATTTCTATTGATTAGTCATGTCATATAGGCCCAAGTCGGACATCCAATTGCTTCGATTTGAATTATCCGGAGGATACCTTATATATATTAATATTATATCTAAGCAAAAAGGTGGACAATTAAACCTATTTCTCGAAGCAATAACAAGAATATTTTTAGTGGAACATCTTTCACAATCCCTGGAGAGATAGTTCACTAATAGACCGAGGGATAAGCAATTCGACTCATTCACATCCAGATCATGAATGTTTGGAATCCATATTATGCAAATACAAATATCAAACTCTTGTAATTTAGATGAGTCATATATTCCAAATATATATACCTTCAGAATGTAATAAAAAAATAAAATTTAATCACAATATAGATACATCAGTTGTTATTATAATCAAAATGTAAAACAAAAAATATATATATAATATTAACCCTTACGCTAACTTAAGAATGCGTCATATCTAAATGATAGAGACGGTCATCTCTCGGATGGACTCATAGAAAGCTTAATTGACGAGTGTGAAAAGTCTCTAGACAAGACATGGCCAACATGTGAAGATGGCCAGTGCTAGGTAACCCCCTTACACATGGTAGAACTTTGAGAGTGTAGTACACTTTTTTTGGGGTATCGCCGTTGTACCATTGACCCCCAAAGGCTAATGAGAGGGTAGTGAGATATGGGAAGCTATTAAGTTGGAACTAATCTCGCCTTAGTTAATAGTCGCCTAAGTCAATAGAATATTGCCTCACAGATGGAACATTCGGATTCCTTCGACCCCTTCCTTGTTTCACTTTAACCTTACCTCTCCTGATACAAACTCTGTTATGCAGTAGTTGAGGTGTAGGTAGCTTAGGTTAGGTGCTTTCATCAGGTGGTGGATTTTGTGGAAGGAGATGGTACAAGACAATATCATCGTCATCCTTTAGAAACTATAGGCCTCCTATAACGATCTGATGAGCCATCCCTATATCGTTAGTCAACCAAACTGACCATAGAGTGTCAACCTATGTAGATGAAAAACAATTAACAATCATACAACACAATAAATGCGGTTAGACATAGATAGTTATATTGATCTTACTTACTAAATGACCCATCACTGCACTCAAGTGCGTAATGTATTAGTGAGTGTGCTACCTATACCCCTGCAAGTACTCGAGGTCAACACTGAAAACCGACTATCGATAAATGGCCTATGAGCACCAGTCTGCTTACTGTCGGATGTACCTATCATGCATTACTCTCCAATCAATCTCCGTGCAACCTTTGAGATCGTGCCAATGCAGCTGCTCACTAATCTATACAGGCTAAGGCTCTATCTCGAAGCCCTAAAACTATCGGATGATATGTTATAAGAAGTAGAATTGGATTATATGGAAGCAGATGAGGGATACCCCGACTGTCCATATCTCACGATCAATCGTACATATAAGAGGTAGGAGTTGAAGTAAGTCATCGAAGTAAGGTTACCATACAACCTACAATGAATTATATATGAGTTAAAAGAGTAAAAATTAACATGTTTGACATGAAATTTTTGATAAAGGGTAAAGAATATACCTGATGACTCATCTATAAGTCGAACACCTCACGATACAACTATACTATATGACTCGGTCCCTGCATAGTATTCCTCTATACCAACCATCTATCGATTAAAGATAAACCATTTGTGATTATGAAGCTAGACCTGCTAAAGGATGCAATATGTGGGAAATGATCTTATGCCTAAACTTAAAGTAGAATCATTAGCCCCCCTATCTCAAGTATACTAGACCATACAGCGTTGCGTAGCTATTGGTACAACTACACAAGATAGGCCATCTAACTATACAATGCTTATATTAAGTCAAATGGACACAAATATTAGCATATCAGCATATGAACAACGTATTGAATGAACGACATAAGTCGTAAATTATGTATTTGTCCCTCCCATGTGTCCTGAGACCGATGGGATGCTTACTCACCCAAAACCGAGATGTTGATGGGTCTTGGATCCATTTAATCTACAAAAGTGCTTAACATTCGTTAATAATACTGCAAGTAATATGAAATGGCTAGATAATGTAAATGAACAATAAATTTATATGTATGTGTATGAAAATTATAACAATACGATTTACTAACCCAATTCAAATCCGGACATTTATGTCTATTATGTCCTATTCAAAAGCCATCATCTCTCCACTGTCATCGTCTTCATTATCATCATAGCCTTTACCTTCCTCTTTACCCCTATTGCCTTCTTCTGCACTTTCATCCACATCATGTTCGTCGTCGCTTCCCTCGAAACCATATCAATCATTTCCATAAAAAGATTGTAAGTCGGATCTTCTTCCTAAATTTCCCTATACTCTAAATCAAGTGCTTCATCATTTATATTAACATTAACAGCACCATCCTGCACTCCATCTTGCACTATAGTATTTAGCTGACTCTCGTCTGCCATGGAAAAATCAATTCCAAAAGAGTGCATTGTGATGCAATATTCATGGGTTTATTACTACAACCCATACTACTTTACCTATCCATCCAAGCATAAATAGGTTGTATACCTCATTTGCTGAAAGCTTCAGCCATCTCAATGAAGTTTTCCGCATCTTCGCCGTTCTTGATGGGCATAAACTCATAGTGCACACCACCTTCATAATATATTGGATGTTTGTGAACAATTTCTACCCCAGTAGTACCAACCCAATGCTATTGCAAATTCTATGCAAAAAATGGGCATAGTTTGGCCCCTTATTCATATTTAGTCTCTTCACTGACTCCATATCATATTCTACTCCCAACTATCCCTCACAATATTTCCATACATGTAGACAATGATTTTCACGTAATCTATCATTTTACCCTTAATTATTACACAAGTGACTACCAAGTTAGCAAAAATGCCATACGATAATCACATTTCACTCTCTAAAATTGTCAACTTTAAGCAACATATCATCATTATATGATAGCTATCTTCAAAAGAACCTTTACCGACCATGTTACTTATATTAATTAACTAATATTTCCACCACTATCGTCAGTAACATTTCACTCTCTAAAATTGTCAACTTTGAGCAACATATCATCATTATATGATAGCTATCTTCAAAAGAACCTTTACCGACCATGTTACTCATATTAATTAACTAATATTTCCACCACTATCGTCAATAACTAACTACAGACAACACCAACACAATTTATACAAAGTGTAAATTTTCTCATGAAACATAAATAACTAAATGTACTAAAACTTCATAAGAAAAATAATTACATAGTAAGAAAAAAATAATAATAATCACTTCAAATGATGGGTTAAATGACACTAACCCATTCTTGCAAAAATATGAGTATTCGAGCACTAACATGTCAGTGAGATAAAGAATTTTGTACCTAAAAAAATTTTAGAGAGAGATTTTGCAAATGAGAAAGTAAGGCAAATGGTTAAGTTTTAGGGTATATATAGTTAAACTAAAGTCGCATAGGGGGCATACAACTTCAATTATAACTTAAGTGGTATGCCCTTCATACAACTTCAATATAAATTTCCACTTAAAGTAAAGTCATATGCTCCACATGCGACTTTACTACCTATACCTGTAATATCTTTTGTTCGAAACCTATTTCTGTGTTATTTTTTCATAAGTGCCTTAACGGCATACTAAACTCTTCCTCCAAATGAATGTCAGTTAATTAGAGTTGGTTGATGTCACGGAGCGAAATATGGGAAAGTAAGTGGAAAAAAAATGAAAATGATGGAAATTTTGAAAGAAGGGTTAGGCTAGCTTTACGAAAGAGTTCAAAATTAATTTAGTAATTAATAAAATTATTTTTATGGGGAAAGTATATGTTTAGTCTTAGGCTCCTTTATTTAAAGAAAATCTTTTATAAATGAAAAATGTTTTTTATTGAAAATTATATATTTTCATGTGTTTGAATATTTTTATAAAATCGTGCTAAAAAGAATTTTCCATTTTTTAGTATAACATGTAATTATACTTAAATAGAATGTCATCATTGTAAAATCATGAGTATACTACAAGTCCTTTATATACAAGTATAACATGTAAATTAATTTTTAAGGTTCATTGTTATAATATCCTTAACTTGTATTTTAATATTTTATCAATAACAAGTGTTTTGAGTTATTTTTTCATTAAAGTCCCTTTATATTTATAATTTATAAGTCAATTCTAACAATGATCAATTTAAAAATTACTTTTCCAAAGTTAGAAAACTTATGGAAGGTAATTCAAAAAATGACTTTCCGTTTTGAAAAATATTAGTAATTTTTCTAGAAAACATTAGAATTTTCCCTTTAGTAGAAAAATGTTTTCCCATGCAAGGGAAAATGTTTTTTGAAAAATATTTTTCTTGAAACAAATGGGCTTTAATGTTTATTTATTTTTTATTTAAGTGTTTAATCTTATTTCTTTTCCATTTAATTTTCAACATTTTAAAATTCAAAAATGATACAAATAACCGAAGGGTAATATGAAAGTGAAAGCCAACTTATCTTTCTTAAGATTTGATTGGCCATTTATTTTAAGATTATTTTGTTTAAAAAATCAAGGAAACATAGTTAGTAGCGGGCAAAAGGAATAAAATATTGGAAAAAAATAATTAAAAAAATATGATTTTAGAAAAAGAATTCTCAGAAATATGGCACTTGAATTTAGCTTTTGAAAAGCCGAATTTGTATTATATCGAGTTTGGCTTTTTAAAAGTTGAATTCAAATATCTTCAATAGAAAACCGATTCTTTTGGCCCTATATTCTACACAACACTTCTTCTTCTCCTCTTATAAGTTTTCAATCACTCTCTACAATTCTACCCTAACGAAATCCTCTCTTTACTCCTCTTACATAACAACAATTTTCACGCCAAATCGGAGTGGAAAATTACAAGCTCACCACATTGCAGCACCCAATAGTTGGATTTTGTTGGTTTTTTGGAAGAAAACGTAAGTTTAATTCACTCTCTCTCTAGAAACGCTTGAACACTAAAAGTATTTTTTTTCTTTAAATAATCTATTTTCTTATGATAAATAATATGTTTTTAGTGGTTGAATGTCAAGTGTTGTGAGAATATACTATCATATGATGTTTATTTTATATATGTGGTGTAATACATGTATCATTAGAGTGTGTGTATGTATATATATAGCTAGTAAAATTGGTAAAATTGGATTGCACATACATATTTTTTTTTTAATTTAAAATTTATGATGCACATGTAATTAGAAAGTATATGTGTATTGTTTTTTGTGTGAATGTATATTGTAACATACGTTTAATTAGAACACAATATATATGCAATGTAGTTATAAGTTAGTAGGATACCATATAAAAAACTGTTTTATATGTATAATTAGTGCAAGCTAGTTAGAGTACTTAAAAAAACTATGTTATATATAAAATTAGTTGTTGTTAAAACTTGTAGATATTACATAAAACAAACATGAAGCATACTAAGGTGGCCATGAATGTATAACAATTAAGCAATTAAACATTAACTACATGGTTGTTAAAAAGCCATCTTTGGCAATAGTCTAATGCTAATATGGACTTGTTTACCAATAATTGTTGAATGTAGACAGGTAAAAAAAAAAAAAAAAATGAGTGAAGTACAAGTGATTTGCTGGACAAATGTTCACATTGTGGAAGGGGAGAATGGGGTTTGTTATAATAGGCGACTAACGATAGTAATTGGAGTTCCTTATGAAGCAAGTTTTCAATGGTTGGTCAACATCATTTGTAGTCATATTTTGGTTGAGTTAACCACACATCAAGTTGAATTGATAAATTGGTGTCCTATTATTGGAGTTAGCAAGGATTATTTTTATGTTATACTAATGAATGATGACTATGATGTTCAACAAATGTTAGCATCATGTCGAGACTTGGTTAGGTTAGTGGATTTGCTAAGCTGTATATTGAGATATATGAAGTTAATTTTCTTACTCCTGCTACTGAACACAATTTGCAATCGCAGAATAATAATGAATTCCGGGTTGAAACTCAAGTGTAGGTGTCCTAACCTATTCTAACAACTCAAGAAGTAGGTGAGAATAAAGACTTTCCCAATCTTGATATTGTTCCTACAAATGAAGGAAATGAGAAGATAGATATTGAAAACAATATGGCATGTAAAGAAATATTTGAGGACAAAGATGAAATGGATTTCAATGATAATAATGGAGGAAGCAAGGATTGGCTTCAAACCCTAAATGGGTTACGTGGGTCCAATACGAAGAATGATTAGTAGACCATCTATGGTTAGACTCGACCACCTTGTCTCGATGTATTATTATGGGGGTATAAGAATGCACGAGTGCTAAGATAAGACATCTAAAAGCAACAATTTATAAGTAGTTCAGATACAATGTACACCTTAAGAGAGCTCAAAAGACTAAGCGTAAGGTAATTGAATAGGTTTATAGGAAGTAGAAGAAGCCCTATGAAGTGCTTTGAAACTGCTATACGCCATGTAGGAGGTGAATCCAATTATGATGTTTGAGTAGAAGTGGATCGAAAGCAATGCTGCTTTAGGCCTTTGAAACATATGTTGAAGCATTCCTTCATTGTAGGTATGATGATATATTATGCTCGATTTATAAGATAACCAATAGTTTCATAAATAAGATCCCTATGTAATAGTCAATCTACTTTCTTTCAAACCTATCATCAAGATTGATGGAACCTTTTTGTACGAGAAGTTTAAATGCAAATTTCTCATCACAATTGGGGTAAATGGTGCATATCACGTCGTATTATTAAGGTTTGCATTGGTAAACAAGGAGTGCCTGAACAGTTAGGGGTGGTTTTTGAAGTGCATGCCGACATATGTCATAAAGGATCGTGCAAACATATGTTTGACATCAAACCACCAAGCTGGCATAAAGTCCGTTATTAATGGTGAGAATGTAGTATGGCTAAATGATTGGCCATAGTGCGGTACATTCATCATGTGGCAAGCAATTTCAATACTTGAGCCAAAAACAAAAAGTGTAAGGACTTAATTAAAAATCAGGTACAGCTTATAAGTGTCGTTGATACTATGATAAAGCCTGTACAATGAGCCTATATACTATACCATACTTTAATAGCTCACACCTGAAGATATAGATGTTGGCATATGATGATGAGGCCCATTTTTGTATCGGTACAACTAATATTGCAGAGAGTTACAACAACACCCTGAGAAATGCTAGGAACTTACCTATTGCAGCACTAGTGAAGAAGAAATTTTACAATTGTAATGATTATTTCAACATGAGGAGGATTGAGATTTCCAAGGAAATGGATCAAGGTAAAGTGTTGACTAAATTTTCACAAAGAAAGTTTGATAGGTGGTGCAAAGCAATTAGTGGCTATCATGTTGTTATCTTCAACTATAATGAGCAAGTATTTGAACTCATAATCAAGGTTATTAAACTCATGATTCTACCTAGAATCGTTAGAGGGTCTGTAAAATTAGAACGTAAAATCAAAACGTAAAAACGTAAGTTTCTACAACTTATGTAAATTAGCTTTAAAAAATTATAGATATATTTATAGTAATTATTCAAAATATGAAATACAAGATGAAAATAAAAAAAAAATGAAGAAATTAAGTTTTTCTTTTTCCATATAAATTCTTAATATATAATCTAACATGTACAAAAGAAGGAAAAATAAAGTTGAAACTAAACTTTTTCCCTTTTTTTCTTTTTTTAAAAAGCTATAAATTAAAGAGAACCAAATATTTCAACTCATTTTAAGTTACTGACAATATAAAATAAATTATATAGTTTTCTTTGTAAACTTTGTTATTAGAGTTGAAACTTAGATAAAAGTTATGAACATAAAATAAGAAATTGGGAGAGAAAGAAAGAGGTAAAAAATTGGAATAAGATAGGATAGATGTTATAACGTCTTAATAGTTGATGATTTGTAAAAGGCTAGTTGTATTTTTTTTTCTTTAATTTTTTAGTCCATTCAATTCAGATATGTAGAATCAGTAAACTCGGTTAAAAACGTAAGTTTTTATCGAGTTTATATGTAAACTCAGTTAAAAACGTAAATTTCTATACCAAAAAAGATTTTACACCTGAATTAACTCGGAAAAGCCACCTAAAATTGTAAACTCATAGATTCAAATGGGTAAAATCACAATTTTGACAACTATACTCCTAATTGCTCCTCGCTTTACTGTGCATGGATAAAAGGGTGAAAACAACTATATAGTTACATTAAGGGCATTGATGTACTTATAACAAGTAGCAAACCTATAAGATCTCTTGTTCTCATACAATGGCAGTAATGGAGAAGATGCAAATGCATTATGCTGTATATGTAGCTCATTAGTATACATGACAACATAAGTTATGAGTTTACACATGTCCCTTCATGCATTGTGTCGATAAGTCTGTATGGCCTCCACTTAACATCCCCGTATAGCACTTGATTATAACTTCCAATAGGGTTAGAAAGCGTGAGAAGCCATAAGAGAAGCAATTTCAAAATGAGATGGACATCCAAGAAAGACCTCTTACTTATTCATGTGGCTTATGCGGTAGTGAAGGTTATAATAGATGAAGATGTCCCCAACACAATTCACATCAATCATCATGTAGATCTACTAGTATATACTATAATAGTTGGCTAATATTTTCTTTGTAGTGAATGTGTATACGTTCTACTTACCCTTGCTTGTTTTACTCTTCTTTCATGCTTTGTTGATTGGTTGTAATTATAGCAACTTACTTTTCATTCCTTTTTTTAGCATAAGTACACATGGATCCAAGCCTATCGAATAACTTACTTCTTATTGAGTAGCCATTATATAGATAGGAGTCAGTGTGGGGTAGTTAGATAAAGCTAATGCTTATTTCCTTTTAATTATTTCCGTTAAACTCAATACTAAGGCTGTATCTTAATGCAATTATGTAGGAAAGTAACTGACCTAAATGTTATCGATGGGAGGCAATCTTCTGGCAACGTAACCGATAAGAGATTCCCATTGATGAGCGGATGATACCATACTTTCAGCAATCTGGATTTTTGGGAGTAAGGCAGCTACCTTTCGTTTACTTAGATTGGCATTTGATCACTACACTAGTGGAGCGTTGGAGATAGGAGATGCATATGTTCCACCTTCCTACTAGAGAGTTGATTGTCACGCTTCAGGACATGTCAGTTCTCATTAGCTTCCCTTGTAGATAATCATCCTATGACTAATAGGATGCATAAGGGTTAAGCTAATATGGTCTACCAACTTTTGGGTCGACGTCCCCCTTCAAATCATATTAAGGGGGTTTATTTGAGCATGACATGGTTGAAGACCCATTTTATTGACCTTTCAATGAATGTAGATGATGTTACTATCCCATAGTACACTCAAGCCCACGTATTGCAGCTCTTTGTAGGATGTTATTTTCTAACAAGTCGTTGAATTGAGTTTACCTAATGTTTTTCCCACTTCTTGTCGACCTCGAGACAACCAGAGAGTATGCATGGGGAACGGCATGCTTAGCTTGGCTATACCGATAGCTTTACCTTGCATCCTATAGAGCTGCTGAGGGAGATTAGCGGGCTATTGGTTGTGCTACAGGTTTAAGCATGGGAACATTCCCCGCATATTACCCCTATACACAAACGTATGATCACACTGGCTAAGGGTTGACCTCTTTTCAGTTGATGGGAGGCTACATTTAATGTACTCCAGTTGCCTGCTATCGAGCTTGAATTTTTCTCCTTTTTAATTTCTGTTAATTCGATCAATATTAAACCCTATCCACTTAATATTAACAATTGACTAAAAACTAAGGAAAATTTAGGTTTTTTATTTTTTTGAAACTTGGAGTCACCACTCAACCAGGGTCAGGAAAAAAGAATGGATTATGTTAAATCGATTAAGTAGATTGATTTAATATAGCTATTAGTTTATTGGAAAACTAATTTTAAGAAAAAGGTTTTAAACCAGAGATCGATTGGGAGGGGTTAATCTTTTAAACCTTTATGGGTATCATTATTAATTTTCCAAAATTTAATTTAATTTTCAAAACCACCTTTTTTAAAACAAAATTTAATCACCAGTAAATAAATTAAATTGGATACAAAAATATATAATTCAAGCTACAATTTTACCAAAAAAAAAAAATGGAAAACTAAAGTTTTTACAAATTTTGTTTCGCCCTAGAAGTGCTTATGTACTCACCAGTTAGAATCAGACGTTCATAGTTCATTTTGAAAATGTTAGTAGGTCGATTTGTTTTAAATTTCAAAAAATAGTCAGGTTTACGTTTTTAACTTAATTCGAGTTGTTTAAGGAAATTTTTTAAAAGGGTCTTAAATTTGGTTTATCTTTTTTTATTTTTTTTAATTTAAGAAAAATTCCTAATTTTAGAAAAGGTTCGATTCAATTTTATTTTTTCAAAATAATTTTTTTAAGTGATGAAAACTGGTTTTATTACTTTTTCTCTTTTTCTTTTTATTATTATTTTTTTATTTTATGCTTTGACTGAATAAATGAAACTAAATAAATAACAAAAAGGCTTTCCTTTCTTCTAGCTTTTTTTCTTCTTTTTCTTTTCTCTTTTGTTTTTTTTTTTATTTTTTTCTTTACAATTATAATACATTTAAATGCAATAAGCTAAATAAATAAATAAGAAAAAAAAAAGAAAAATGAAAGAAACAAATAGGTCGGACTAAGGGAGACTCGCAAGTTGTGGAGCTGGGCACATATCCAAGTTCGAGTTGGTCTTTGGGTAAGGGTTGGATTGCCCGACCTGATTTACGTGCATTGCATGTGTCTTTGTGAGAAGAAGGCTACGGTGTTAGAAGGGCTTGCTACAACTTGTTTCGAGGGTTATTTTGACTGAGGAACAATGATTCCATGTGTTTTTAATTAAGGAATGTGGGTGTTTTTCAAGTGCCATTGCATTTCATGGCCATTTGGGTTGTGGTTGAAAACACGCAATGGTGGTTGTGGCAGATGCATAAGTGATATGGTTCCTAGGTGTTAACTGACAATTGGGTTAAGCGTTTTTCGATGCCATAAGTTCAGCCGTGGCATCGGTTTTGGCTTGTAAGCGATGGTAGATGGAGTTTCGCTAAGTGGTCGAGGGTTTTACAGTAAAGCTTTGGTTGAGGTAGCTAGAGGGCATGGTGGTTGTTACAAGCGATTGAGATCGAGAACTCAGGTTGTAAGAAGTTGCTAGTAATGGTTTGCTTGAAAAAAAAAAGAACCTAAAAGAGAGAGAGAGTATGGGGATGTATTTTTTTAAGTGAATTTCGTAGGTGTCAAATGAGGATAGGGAGAGCCCTATTTATAATATTCCAAGCTTAAACAAGCTTGGAAACTCCATAATAGCAAATTGGATATGAATGCATGACTTCGGATTTTAAGTTTTTTTTTTTCCAATCTTGAAAGTCAATTTGGGCGTGAAAATAAGTGAATTTGGCCTTATCTTTAGACTTGATTCAAAGAATGCCATGTGTAGAATAATATTACACTATGAAATCGCGTGTGCGTGCGTGTGGAAATTGCACAAAAAATTGAGTCAAAGCAAGGGGGTCAGGTTGGTATTGCGTGAGAAAATTAAGGAAAGAAAGGGAAAGGGGTTGTTGGCATAGTACTATGTCAACCATGTAATCCATTGGTATTGTGTTACATATCTTGACAAGACATATGGCTAAACATATGTTAGAGCAGTTGACATGTCATCACGCTACGTATGAAGACATGTCACTTGACACGTTGATCAAGCTGCTGATGTAGTGCCACATGGTAAGACATTTACTTTGGGGCATGATAAGTGAATCTATCCTAGAATGTCTTATACGGCATGAATATTACAACTCTGTCACTTTGGAGCATGACATCTACTTAGATATTTACTTAGTTTGTGGTCAAAAGTTAAAAAAATAAACAACAAAAGCTTGAAAAGTCCAGCTTGTCTTCAATTTCCTATCTTAAAACCCTAGTTTCCAGTAGTAACTAACTTTAAGGTAGTTATATCGTGCTATTTTAGTCAGCACCCGCAAAAAGATTTATAGAAATGTGAGCAACTAATCACCTACTAAGTACAGATAGAGACATAAGAATATAAGACAAACATAAACAGGGTTATTAAGCAATTAATCAAATGTAATGCAACAAAACAAATGCTATCCCATGACGTTACCCAATCGGTTATGAAATTAAAGAAATTACAATCGCTCTAATATGGCTTTGAGGACTTTCTATACAAATGTAATTATTCCACGACCAAAGCTAAGCTTGTGCAATAAAGAAATCCCTCATCCCATAATTACCTTCAAATTAGTGCCTTTAACCTTACTAGGACCTACTTTCATGTCACTTAGTTCAACTAAAAGTGAAGAAGAGACCATTTCATCTATCCCTTTCAAAGGGGTAGGTATTTGGTCAGAGAATCTTGATTGTCCCCTATTGGATTGCAATGTATATCCAGTTAAATTTTCAGGTCTAATACATTTACGTTCTAGTTTAAGGGTAATTAATCAATTCCACGTAGTTCAACCAATTACAATCTAGCATAATAACCAAGTAGCAGTACAATTAAAATCAAAGGCATACAAGCATGTGGACAAGCAAGTTACTTACAAACACAACTAAGTATAATCTTAAGTCTCCAAATACTATAAAATAGTACTTCGAAATATAATTACGTATTAATCTCGAACTCATCTAAACTTCCCATTCGCTCACTTCGGTGCGACTTATGATATATCTTCATCGTAGTTTCCTATAATATAAATAATATTTTATTATTTATACAAATACAATACATACTATTATTCTGTATCTCATTTCATTCATCTAAGTTTAAGGTTTTGTTATACTTAGATATTTAGGTTTTTAAGTCATTTGCTATTAGTCCACATCTAACTATCCTTTGATTTCAATTTATCTAAGAGTCTTAAGAATATCCTTTGTCATATCCCTTGAAGTCCATCTAAACACATTTCGTATATACAAGGTCTCTAATTAGGTTTTCAAGTCATTTGTTATTAGTTTGCATATGATTATCCTTTGATTTATCCCCTGATTCATCCTCTAATTTAGTATATCTAAGAGTCTTAAGAATATCCTTTGACTTATCCCCTAAAGTTTACCTAACTACATTTTGTATATACAAAGTCCCTAATTCAACTTTTAAATATCTTTCTAACATGTCATTTACATATAGCCTTTAATTTATCTTCTAATTTATCCTCTGATTTAGCACGCCTACACATTTTGGTAAATTTTCTACAACTTCCACGCATAACCGGTATCAAGACACTCTCTACAACCCAACTTAACTTCAATTTAGAATAAGCTACAGTCTACTATATTACTTAAGTAACATTTATGTTACATATTATTAATATTTCAACACTAAATCTTCCATACTCAAATTCAATACGTCCAGTACCTAAGATTCAATTCCATAACATTACTCAACATTCACTTATGACAAGAATCTATTGAAATCAAAATCTATGCAAAATTCTTGAAAACTTGATTTTTGAACTAATTGAAAATATCGATTTAGTAGGATTTATAAGCCAAAAATTAGATAAAAATTTAGAAAATAGTTTCCATGAAAAACTCTTTATAGTAATTTTGTATACGCTATAGGTATCTTGTAGAAAAATTTTGAAGCGAAAACAACAATAGTAAGAGTTTTAAAAACGAAAGTGAAATCAACAATAGTAATTTTGTATATTTTGACTCTTAATTTCAACAAAATAATTTTTTTTAGAATATACATATAAATATGTTCATAATACATTTTTTCATAATTTTTGGACATAATTTACCATTTTTACCAATTTTATGAAAATTGGAACAAGTTGGGGCACTCACTAAAATCCCTTGTCTCAGCTACCACTCTATTGTCAATAGCACCACGATGCTATTTCCATTCAGACACTGACCTTGGTTTGGTTCCAGTAACCTTCTATACCCGCGAACCCTGATTAAGCCTTAATTACACTTATTTGGTAATTTTTTTTCCTAATTCCTCTCTAACTCTCTAGATACACTCATTATTTTTCTTGCACTTTAGAATGTCCAAAATGAAATTATGAAGTGTTAGAGTGAATTTATAGAAGTGTTTTGTTAGTTGGAAAAATTTGTTGTAGTCAAGTGTCCAATTCTTCCATTTTCTAATCCCATTAGGTGTCTTAATCCTCTCTCGAAAGTTGCTAATCTGCTATATTAGGTTGCTACACTACTTTACTAACTTTTCTAAGCTAACACCTTATTTTTCAATGTTTTCATTAATTTTCTATAATTATTTTAATATATCTTAGTGTAATTTAGGTATTTTAGGTAATTTTGGGTATATATATGCATGTGTCATGGTCCGTTGTTTGAAGGGAAGTGGGAGTGTTTGACTTGAGACTTAATGTGAAGCGAGTGATGTTAGCTGACAATTTATTCATAGGGTTAGGTAGTCTCTCAAGGCAGGGTTGGCCTCTCGTAAGCAAACTGATCAAGAGTTGATACCGCTTTCTTGATGATGGCCATGACAGGTTGAAACCAGTTAGGAAGTTAGACGTCCCCTATAATATAAAGGATGGTGACAATGCCAGTCAATATTCTTAAAGTAAGAAGGGCTTTGAATAGTCCTAGGAAGACAAGAAGGGAAAGGTTGGTTTGCCCTCCATAATCAAAGAAAATACATTAGGTAAAGGAAGGTTAAGCGTTGTACAGGCACTTGTAGAGGGGGAAAACCTCCTGTCTCGTGACAAGTGGTACCAAAGCTAAAAGTTCTAGCTTAGAGAAGCCACCTACGTGCTACCCAATGTGTTGTATGGAAAATGGTAGTTCTTGTTGACAACTAGGCTCATATAGATGAAGCTCAAGAGGAAGAGCGGCCACCAAGTGGAGGGCATCATTGCTAAAAGGGGCAACTGTATCGTGAGTAACATTGTAACAAGACTTTGCCAGAATCATAAGAAAATGAAGAAGTGAACTTCAAAGGGTAGACCCTACCATTAAGCCACTCAATAAGAGGTGATCTTGGAGGATTAGAGGAAAAGGTGAGGGCAAGGGAATGACTATGGAAGCCCTAGAGTCCTGGCAGAGATGATCTTGGCATAAAGTTGGGCAATAAAGGAATAGGGTTGGTGATCTTAAGGGGAAGGATAGTAGCGAAGAGTTGGCCCTACAATGAGAGCATCGTGGATTTAGGTAGAAGAGAATATCATGTTCCATTATTTGAAGGGAAGTAGAGATATTCGACTTAGGACTTAATGTGAAGTGAGTGGCGTCAGCTAATAGTTTATTTGTGGGGTTGGGTAGTCTCTCAAGGCGGGGTTTAATAGAGATCAAGGACTAATCACGCGCTCCTAAGCTCGAGGGCTTTCTCAGGTAGTTCGTCGAGCTATTCGAGGTGAGTTAAGCGCTGAGGAGCAATGATTACCCCAGTTCAATCTGCCAAGCTACCTTACTCTCCACGCCATCTAAGATGCTATTGAGGTGACCAACCGACGTGCTAAACCGAACCCTTCGCTATACACCAGTCTAAGCGCTACATCTGAATACAATCATCCCTATAGTACCAAAGCCAAGTTGATAATGATCAGGAGTTGACCATCCGAGGCTAACCCCAAAAATGAGTTACCCCCGAACCAACCCCAATCCAGTCCCAATTATCCGAGCTACTGAATTGCTGACATCAAACTAACGATCGAGAACCACCTCTGCTCTAATCGTAATGTTATTAGGACCACAAATAATAAAATGCATGTACGCACTCGCCTTTTCCTGACTTTGTACTATCCTTTCTGACAATGAATATTCTTTTACATGATTATGTGTTTTCCCTGTAAATTATTCTCCCTTTCTTAGCAACAAGGGATTCATTTATGCAATATTCTGTTATTAAGGACTTACCTTAACTGGGTAGTATGAATACTTGCATAATGCAATAGCCGCAATCATAATCATACAGAAGAAGACACTGAACTTTTATTCTCTTTTAAGCTAAGTGACCCTTTTTTCTTACTCTTTAGTTACTTTTATTTAGCCCATTCGAGTAAGGACTAGTGGCAAATGACCTCTGGCCATACTTATGTGTCATATCAAGTGTGTCCCAAGCTTCTGTGAGGCGTTAGTGCATAATATCCATCATTAGTACATAGGAAGCCCTGCTCATCCATCGACTATCATTTACTCTTTGAGCCATCTTGTGGCTTAGACCTACCCCATTTTGTTATGCGTAACATTAGGTTCGTTTATTCATCTACGATTCTATATCATCTTGATATCAGAGCCAGGTTACGTTTGAAGCTGGATTTTGCTATAATGTTCTTTGAGTAGTTTGTTACTGCTCCCGTGAGATAACGATTCTATTGTTAGCTTTGAAGTTTAGTAGTTGAGAAGTGTTTTATACTCTATTCTCTCCTTTTTTTGATACGCAAAACAGAGTGTAATTGACACTTTGTTTGTTGTGTAATTTTCATTATGAAGTAACCATCAATGTTGGATTCAAGTGTTCAAAGAATTTTGGGAAACTAAGAAAGTGGTACTCAATATGGATAAGGATAATAAGGAAGCTTCGCACCTCAATCAGTGGGTTACTGCTTGAATAGGCTTGTCGACTTGGTAATGAGTCTAGTGACTGTTATCCAAGAAGACAGGCAACGAGTTAGAAATAACCCTACTAGGGAACGTGAACAGTAAAGACAAGGCAATGGTCAGTTTGGCCGAGTTAGCGCCCTAGCTCGACTACCCCAAGTTGAAGGAATTGGTAAAGATGCGAAATGAAGGCTAGCACTTAAAGAGATTGAGGAAGAAACTGAAGGAGATGACGAGGTAAAGGGGTACTACGGGCCTCAAGAAAGAAATGTACGAGCTCCTAGAGTCGAAGGATTAAGGATACATATCCTAAGTTTTTCTGGAAGTGGTGATACTGAGGACTACCTAGATTAGGTAGATATGATTGAAAAACAGTTTGATACCAAGAAGTACCCGTTAATGCGAACGTTAGACTTACTGTGCTGGAGTTCACTGGTTATATTGCCCTATAGTGGAAGAACTTGCAAGCTACCTGAAAAAGAGAAGGAGAACGAGAGATTAAGAGTTGAGATGAAATGAAGAGGGTAATGCAGAGAAGGTTTGTGCCAAGCTATTATTTGTGAAATGCCTTCACAAGACTATAATAGCTCAGATAAGGAGGATCAAGTGTAGACACTTATGTTAAGGAATTATATATGTTAATGATTCAATGTGAAGTCGTAGAGCCTGAGGACTAAACTGTATCTCAATTCATCAGTGGATTAAAGTACGAGATTAGGGCTGTCTTAGAAACCCTGGACCTTAGAACACTTGACGATGCGATTTGAGCAACCTAGAGAATAGAAAGGCACCAAACAAGATGGTTCCAACCATCAGTTAGCCAACCATGCAGTAGCCGAACTGTTCCTAGCTAACCTGTGTGAATAGAACCAAGTAAGGTTGTTAAGGCTTGACCCATTCCGGTTACCCAAGTCGAAGAGAAGGAACCCCCAAGGAAGTTTGAGAAGGGCTAGAGTTTAGGGAGGAAGATGAACGAGATCAAGTGTTTCAAATGCTAAGGATTTGGACACATGGCCGCTCAGTGTTCAAAAAGGCGAACAATAGTGATCCGAAGCGAGATGCCAACTATCAAAGTGAACAACATTGATGAGGAAGTAGAGGAGATGAAGGAAGATGGACAGATCGAGCTGTCCGAGGAAGAAGTTATTTACAATGAGGATGGCAACTTTATGTTGACTGCTCTAGTGTTGAGGAGGATAATAAGTGTCAACCTCGTACCCGAAGATGAACAGAGAAAAAACCTCTTCTATATTAAGTGTAAGGTAAATGAATCACTATGCGTGCTAATTGTTGACAATGGGAGCTATACCATTGCAGTCTCTACATTTATGGTCTAGCAGTTAAAATTGCCGACCAAACCCCACCCAAAACCTTACAAGCTTCATTGGCTTAGTGATAAGGGAGCCCTATAGGTGAACAAGCAAGTGTATGTGCTGATCTACATTGGTAAGTACCGAGACAAAGTGTTGTATGATGTGCTGCCTATGAATGCGTCCCACATTTTACTTGGATGACCATAGATGTTTGATCGAGCTGTCATATACGATGGAAAGAGGAATATATATTTTGTGGAGCATGAAGGTAGGAGGATGAAATTAAGTCTGATGACAGCCGAGCAGGTAAAGGTTATACAGTCCTAACTTAGCTAAACCCTGAAGAAAGAGGTTTTGGTATTGACTTGAGCCAAACTAAAAAGAGAAATGGAGCTGGAGGGATCAACCTATTTGCTTGTTCGAAGACTTCTGGAGATGAGACCCGGGGAGGAGGAGCTATCTAATGAAGTAAAAATCTTACTAGAGGAATTTGTCGATTTGTTTCCAGAAGAGTTACCGGACGGCCTGCCCCCAATCCAAGGCATCGAGCATGTAATCAACTTGCAATTAGGAGCTACACTGCCAAACAAGCTTGCTTACAGATCGAATCCTAAACAGGTTACCAAATTACAAAGGCAAGTAGATGAGATACTAAAGAAGGGGTATGCACACCAGTCCCTGAGCCCCTGTACTGTACTGGCCTTATTAGTGTCGAAGAAAGATGGGTCTTGGAGGATGTGTATGAATAACTAAGTGATCAATCAAATCACCATCAAGTACAGGTATCCCATACCCAAGCTTGATGATATGCTAAAAGAATTAAGTGGAGCAAAAGTGTTCTCTAAGATCGACCTTAAAGTTGGGTACCATCAGATTTAAATGTGTGAAGGTGATGAATGGAAGATCGCATTCAAGATACTATATGGTTTATATAAATGACTTATAATGTAGTTTGGACTATCCAATGTGCCGAGCACATTTATGCGCTTGATGAATCATGTGCTCCAATAATTATTAGGAAGATTTTTCATAGTTTATTTCGATAACATTCTGGTGTACAACGCTAACCTAGAAACTCACCAGGAGCATCTCCGATAAGTGTTTGCAAAACTCTGAGCTGAATAGCTTTACATCAATTTGAAGAAATGCGATTTTTGTTGTTTTGAGGTGATCTTCTTGGTTTTTGTTGTGAGTGGAGGTGGTATCCGAGTCGATGACAAGAAGGTAAGAATGATCATAGAATGGCTTGAACCAACCTGTTTTGTGGATGTGAGAAGTTTTAACAGCCTAACGTCATTCTATCGTTGATTCATAAAGGATTTCAATACAATTGTGGCCCTACTTACCGAACTATCAAAGAAGAATATTAAATTTAGATAGAGAGAGAGAGAGAGAGAGAGAGAGATGAGGAGTTTTTGAGGAAGTAAAAGAAAGGCTAACTATAGCCCTCTCTTATCTCTGCCAAGCTTTGATAAGGTGTTTAAGGTAGAGTGTGATGCATCGAACTAGGCATAGGTACTGTACTGATGCAAGAAAGTCGACCTATTGCTTACTTCAATGAGAAATTTCTAGAAGCCACACTCAACTATTCTATCTATGACAAGGAGTTTTACTCCTTAATCCGAGCCTTGACAATATGGCAACATTATTTGCTGCCTAAGGAATTTGTGATCTACATCAATCATGAATCCTTAAGATACCTAAAGAGCCAACCAAAGCTGTCTCGAAGGCAAGCCAAGTGGATCGAGTTCATGGGATGTTTTTCTTATGTTGAAAAATACAAGAATGGTAGAAACAATGTAGTGGCCGAAGCCCTATCAAGACAACATAACTTCCTGACTAAGCTGCAAACAAGGCTACTTAGTTTTTCAACCATAAAGATCTGTATGCTAAGGATCTACATTTTGGTCCAATCTATGCCTGATGTAAGGAAGGATGGACATTGGATGACTATCACAGGGAGGACAAATATTCAAGAAGAGGAAGCTATGTATCCTGACCTGTTCTACTAGACAATTGCTAGTACGCGAGGCGCATGGAAGGAGATTGATAGGATACTTTGGCCAACATCGAACCTATGAGGTACTATCTTCCACATTCTTTTGGCTAAGGATGAAGAGAGATGTCCAATTCGTGCTAGAAAAGTGTGCAACTTGCCGAAAGATGAAGAGCCAAGTTAAGTAAGGACATTACCAACCCTTGCCGATCTTGACCAAACCATAGTCCGAGTTGAGCATGGACTTCATGTTAAGATTGCTAAGGATGTCTCGAGTAAAGGACTTCATCATGGTGGTTATGAATCGATTTAGCAAGATGGTACATTTCATGCCCTGTTCCAAAACTAACGATGCTTCGGCTATTTGTTTTCTTTTCTTGCAGGAGGTGATCAAGCTTTACGATGTACCTATAACCATTGTTTCAAACCAAGACCCCAAGTTCATGAGCTACTTTTAGAGGACGATATGGATGCAAATGGGAACCAAGCTTTTGTACAGCACGTCTTGCCATCCATAGACCGATGGACAGACCAAAGTTGTTAACAAAATTGTGGGAACTTTGCTGCGTGTTTCTATCAGATGAAACATGGCCGATTGGGATTTATGCCTACCAATCATTAAGTTCGTCTACAACAGGACCACTACAGTGTAATTAGCACGTCTCCATTTAAGGTCACCTATGGGTTTAACCCGGAGCTCCCGATGGACCAAGTACCCTAGTCAATGCCTGATCATGATCGACTAGCGGTGGAAAGAGTTGAGGCCATCAGGGCTATGCACCAAAAGGTTATAAAGTAAATAAGTCGAGCTAGTACTAAGCTCGAAAAGCGAAGCCAAGGACGGAGGAAGAGGGGATTTCAACTAGATGATTTGGTTTGGATACATCTTAGTAAGGTTTGATTCCCAAACTTAAGGAAGAGTAAGTTATCCCCTAGAGCCGACGAACCTTTCAAAGTACTTAAAAAGATCGATCTTAATGCTTATAGGATCAGATTACCTGAGGGATATGGAGTCTCAAACTCCTTCAACTTTGCCGATCTCCAACCTTACACTCCTAAGGATGGGCTGCTCGGAATTGAACCAGATTGGATCCCAAATCTCCAACAACCCGAAGGGGATGATAGGGATTAAGGACCGATTACGCGCTCTCGAGCCCGAGAGCTTTCTTAGGCAGTTTGCCGAGCTGTCCAAGGTAAGTTAAGCACCGAGGAGCAATACTTACCCCAGTTTGATCTATCGAGCTACTTTGCTCTCCACACCATCCAAGATACTATTAAGGTGACCAGCTGACGTGCTGAACCAAGCCTTCCGCTATACACCAGTCCAAGCGCTACATTTGAATAGAACCATCCCCATAATGCCGAGGCTAAGCTGACAATGATTAGGAGCCGACCATCTGAGGCCGACCCCGAAAATGAGTTGCCCTTAAACTAACCATAGTCCAGTTCTAATTGTCCGAGCTACTGAATTGCTGACATCAAACTAACAATCGGGAACCACCCTTACTCGAATCACAGTGTTATTGGGACCACAAATAATAAAACACGTACGTGCACTAACCTTTTCTTGACATTTGTACTGTCCTTTCTAATAGTAAATAGTTTTTTACATGATTATGTATTTTCTTTGTAAATTATTCTCCTTTTCTTAGCAACTAAGGGTCTATTTATGTAATTTTCTGTTATTTAGGACTTTTCCTAACTAAGTACTATAAATACTTGCATAGTGTAATAGCCTAATCATAATCATATAGAAGAAGACATTGAACTTTTATTCCTCTTAAGCTAAATATCTCTTTTTGCTTACTCTTAAGTTACTCTTATCTAGCCCATTTGAGTGTAGACTAGTAGCGAGTGACCTCTAGCCATACTTGTACATCATATTAAGTGTATCCTAAGCTCATGTAAGGCGTTGGTGCGTAATATCCATTGTCAATGCACAAAAACCCCTACGCATCATCAACTATCATTTACTCTTTGAGTCATCTTACAGCTTATACCCACCCCCTTTGGTTATGCATGATATTGGGTTCATCCACGAGTCCGTATTAAGGTTAACCTCCCATTAGCAAACTGGTCAAAAGCTGATACTGCTCTCCTGATGATACCCATAACAGGCTGAAACCAGTTAGGATGTTAAATGTCCTCTATCATATGGAGGATGGTGATAATGCCAATCAGCACTCTTAAAGCAAGAAGGGCTTGGAACAGTCCTGGGAAAACAAGAAGAGAAAGGCTGGCTCGCCTTCTGTCATCAAAGAAAATACATAAGGCAAAGGAAGGTTAAGCGTCGCATAGGCACTTGTGAAGGGGGTAAACTTCCCATCCCGTGACACATGCATGTAATTATATTTAAGACATATAAACATTCCTAAATATTAATTCATTTCATTTTTTAATTTTTAGTATCTATATAACTTATCTCTAGTAATTCATTAATTATTACAACTCATTTCACGCATTTTCTATAAATAACAAATAATATACTTATATCCAATAAATGTAATATTTAATTATTTTATTTTCCTAAATCCAAACTCATGGGGCCACTTCAACTAACCTTTTTAGCTTTGTCGTAAAATTTAGATTTGATCAAACAACTTTCATAATTGCCTTAAATTTTACGTATCGATTATGGGCCTTTTATTGCGGGGCTTACATTTTCACCCTTCTTAAGAAAAAGTTTTATCATTAAACAATATTTTTTATTTTATAAACTTATTACCACTATACTTTTTACTAACTTGGTAAGTAAAAAAGCAATGGATATTGCTTCATTACTACCTTAGGCTCCTAGGTAGCTTCAATTTCTAAACCTTATCCCCACTGCACTTTTACATATTCTACATCTCAATTCTTTAGTGTTTGATCCCAATTACCTAGTATTTTTATATGCTACTTCTCAACTTTGAAATTCTTTTGTAGTTCTACTAACTTTATATCTATTACTACATTGAGGTTCTTGATGAACTTCCTTAACATTGAGACATCAAATACATCATAATAGCTTAATAAACTTAACAATTAGGCAATTCTGCAAGATATGCTACCCACTTTCTCTAATACTTCAAATGGACCAATATATCGAGGCTTAACTTTCCTTTCAAGCCTAATCATCTAAGTCCCTTAGATAGACTTATCTTAACGTAAACATGATTACCTACTTCAAACTTTAATGGCCTTCTTTTCAAATTTGCCTAACTCTTATAACGATTTTAAGCTTCCTTCATCCACTATCATATAATCTTGACTTTTTCATTCATTTGATTAATTATGTTATCTCAATATAGTGGTGATTTGCATTTTCATCCATATAAAGCTTCATAAAGTGTCATTTGAATTGTTGACTAATAACCATTATTATAAGCAAATTCTATCAATAATAAATACTTATCCCAATCATTACCAAATTCTAATACACAAGCCCTCGACATATCTTCTAAAATTTGTATTGTCTGCTTAGATTGTCTATCTTTCTGTAGATAATAAGCCCTACCAAATTATAACTTTGTACTTAAAGCTCTTTATAGACTTTCCTAGAATTTGGACACAAATTGGTTATCTCGATTAGAGACAATGCTTTCAAGTACTCCGTGTAATCTTACAATCTCTTGAATATACAATCTAATCATCTTGTCCATCGTATCTCTTGTTTAGTAAGGTAAGAAATGTACATACTTTATTAATTTATCTACAATCAACTAGATTGAATGATATCTTACTTTAGTCTTGGGAAGTGCCACCATAAAATCCATTATAATATAATCCCATTTATACTTCGGTATCTCTAGAGGTTGTAACTAACCACCCGACCTTTGATGTTCTACTTTAACTTATTGACATGTTGCACATTGCACTACGTATTGAGCAACATCCCTTTTCATAAATAATCATCGTTATGTCTCCTAGGTCAACTCCAAGCTACCTTTCAGCCATAAGCAACAAAGGACTTGCATAAAGCCCCTTATGGCTAAGCCAATGAGGTCTCTCTGATGTTTAAATTAGTAAGGAGAGAAGCATGATGAAAGATAGAAAAAATTATGAGAGTGAGTTCCTAAGAGAGGATAAAATAAGTGCTGATCCTTTTACCTAAAGATTTTACTCTTATTTATAAGTTTGAGGTGCTTACTGTTGATGACATGTAGCAAATCTTGGCTAACTAACATAGGATCAGATGAGGTGGCATGGCTAGCCATCGATGGGACATCCTTCCTTCTGTAGGTTGGTAGAGACTAGAGGGATGGGCTTGTCCCATTAACAATGGTTGGCCACCCTAATTTGATGGCTAGGTAGTAGGTCGTGTAATAGATGGTTAATCAGCATTAAATGACTAGAGAGATAAATCGAACAGTAGATAAGGTAGGTGCTTGGCTCATAACTTAATGGCTTCTACGGTTGTGGTCCCTAAAGGGAATGCAAGTGAGCCTCATGGGAGCACTATGGACAATGGTTAGGTACTTCTAGGGTGTCCAGAGGCCTTTGGAGTAAAAGAGGGGCTTAGACTTACATGAGACTCATATGAGCATATTTATGGCCCTGCATGGTTTAGGTTAGGCTTCTTGGTGACTTGTGAGGCTTGGGCCAGGCATTTTAGTGGGCTTAGGCTTAAGAGCCCTTATGGCTGAAGTTGACTATCAACAATACCATTCCTCTAGAACATTAATATTAAATCATAATACATCTTATTTACTCCTATATGTACTACATAACCTATAATATGTATTTCATCTAGGATTTCTCTTCTTGACTCAAGATTCTATAGTATACAGATCCTTTCCTTAAATCTTAACAAACCACTTCCATTAACTTTATAAATAGAAGCATTTTCATTAGTCAAGTCTTCCTTTATCTTTCTTAAGTCATTGTCTTCCTCTTGTTGCTGTTTGGTTCTTTCCAAAAAAGTAGGTCACATGACTACGTTCATTAATTGACTATTACATTCACATCAATCAAATCCAATCCCCATCTTCTCTAATTCTCACACTAACTCACAATATGTAGTTAACAACAATGTAACCTGCCCATAATTCCTACAACTTAGTGCATCAACCACGAGATTAGCTTTCCTAAGATGATAGTTTAAATTTAGGTTATAATGCTTAATCAACTCTAGCCATCTCCTTTGCCATAAGTTTAACTCTTTCTAAGTAAAGAAATACTTTAAGCTCTTATGATTTGTATATATCTCACGTCATTAGCCATATAAGTAGTGTCTCCAAATTTTCAAAGCAAAAACCATAGCTATAATTCTAAGTGATGAGTTGAACAATTCTCCTCTTGTGGTTGTCGTGATGCATAAGTAATGACTTTTTCATCTTGCATCAACATAAAACCTAATCCATTACGAGAAGCATCGTTATACACAATACATGGTTTATTTGGATCTGGTAGTGTCAATACTGGTGCCATAACCATTTGTTCTTCTAATTGTTGAAAACTTCACTCGCATTTATTACTCTATTCGAACTTAACACCCTTTTGAGTCAGTTAGGTCAAAGGTCTCACAATCTTAAAGAAATCCTTTATAAATTGCTTGTAGTATCTCGTTATGCCTAAGAAACTTCATACTTCAAAAACAATCGTCAGCTGTTTCCATTCCATTGCTACCTTAATCGTTCGAGGATCTACAAAAATTCCATCACTAGATCCTTTATAAACAGTTGTCGGTTGTCTAAGAAAAGGAATCTTTTCCAATGAAAAATCACACTTACTCAACTTAGCATATAACTTATTATCTCTTAGCTTCCGTAGTGCCAATCGCAAATGCTTTGCATGTTCTTCCTTAATTTTTGAATAAATCAGTATATCATCAACAAACACCACAAAAAATTTATCCAGATACGACTGGTATATATGATTCATCAAATCCATGAATACAGCTAATGCATTAATTAATCTAAAAGGTATCACTAAAAATTCATCGTGACCAAATCGTATCCTAAAAGTAGTTTTGGGTACGTCTTCTAACTTAATCTATAATTGATGGTATCCTAACTTTAAGTCAATTTGGCAAAACATAGTTTCTCCTTACAATTGTTCAAACAAATAATCAATTCGGGGTAAAGGATACTTATTTTTTTAATGGTCACTTTGTTAATCTCTCTGTAATCTATACATAATCTTATGATACCATCCTTCTTCTTCATAAATAATACAGGTGGTCCTTATGGTGAAACAATTGGAGGGATAGATACTTTATCTAATAGTTCATGAAGTTACTTCTTCAGCTCTAATAAGTGTGTATTTTTACATACTTATTCGCTTTTGAATATTACGATTTTATGTAAATTATAGCCATTTATTATTTTATTAACAATATATATATATAATACGTTACACATGAATTAGGTCAATACAATAAATTATCATGTTTTCATTATTCACGATACCAAAGGAGCCAACTTCAATTCATTCTCTATATTTCGATTAAATTGTGTGTACTATAGAAGAATTGCAAATCACAATTTCAATGTGGAATGATCATTATGAATGTGGTCTCCACTTATTTCCTTACCATTTCTTGTTGCAGATTGAAACCAAAAACCTAGGAAAAATGACGATTATCTCTTTTCAAGACAATGTAGGACCCTCATTCCTTTTCATGAAGACTATGAAAACCAAGTCAAGTTATTTTTAGATTGCTTCATGGCAGAGACTTTCAAAAGGCAAGCTAGTCCAATTTTTTAGGGCATTATGTAAGGCATTATAGGTAGCCTCCATCCTCAGCTGAAAATGCTTCACATCCTATGCTTTTATCAGGAAACAATAACACGAAAAATAAACTCATTAGAGAAAAGAGCTCATGTGTTAGGATGAAATTAGACAAAGTAATGAAGGAAATGAGTTGGGATAGGAATATAAAAGCCAGAGCACATACACTTTAGGGGTTTTTTTTTTTTTGTTTACGGAGACACAAAGAGTTTAAGAGAGCTTTAGATAAGAAGTTACAGACAGATTTGAAGATTTACGGGATTAGAAGATGGATTTGTGATTCAAGAATTTATTCTAGTTCTTCTATTCTTTGGCTTTAAATATATTACTATGTTTTATGAATTCTCATGTAACTTTTATAGTTGCCATAAACTAAATTCATATTATGGAATTTTGATATGCTTGATAGTTTGATTAATGTATGATTTTACCATATGTTCTTGTTTAATTAGTTATAGCTTTTAATTATCATGTTTTTATGATTCGTGATTTTATTGTCTATCTAACAATACTTTTATAAATAAAACCTGAAAAACTCGAAAGGAAATTGTAGTTTGTATGAGATCAAACTAAGATTACTTTAATTGTTATCATGAACACATGCTTTTTAGATTAATTTTAAGATTCACATACTCAATGCGATTAATATTAATCTTTATGATATAGAAATATACATGAATTTTAATATTAGTTAGAGTAATAATATTTATAAGAGAAATTTACTACTTAATCAAAGATTATAAATAAATTACTTAAAAGGGACATGTTTACTATAGTTAAGATAATAGCAACTCAAAGGGAAAGTGAGTTATTATGAATCTAATTAACAACCAACTAATTAGTCTTGACATATTTTAAAAACATAGTTAATTGATCAGATGATAGCATAGTTAAAATCCTATGCAATTGACTTGGTAAACTTCTCTCTTTGTTACTTTCCTATTTTAGTTAATTTATTTATTTTTATTTTAACTTGTTTAAACATCTTGTTTCGATTGCCTAGCTAAAAAGAAACTAGATATAATATACTAAATAGCTTCTAGTACCTATGGATACAACCCAATCTTATTGTTTTTTTTTTTTATTACCACATACATGACCCATTATACTTATTGGAATAAATTGCGCTTATTTAAAAATCACGCATATTAAGCTACTAAAGTTTCATTAGCAATATTCGATACAAAGCTTTAGATATAGGTTTAGTCCCTGGAACTAACTCAATAGTAAAGTTTAGTTCTCCATGTGGAGCTAGATCAGGCAAATCCTCAGGAAACACATATTGAAATTCACATATTACTAGTATAACTGACACTTTTGGTGCTTCCTTCTTTTTCTCGATTACAAATACCCAACAAAACTTCTAATCAACTTCTTCTACTTTTGTTTCCTTTATTTCATCACATATCTCAATAACGACTAATTTTAATTTACCTTTATTAACGTTCCCTTAAAACATAACTTCTCCAGCATTCAGGGTAATGCTCTCGTTACTACACTCCATGTTAGCCTTATTCTTGGATAACTAATCTATACTTATAATTACATTATAGCCTTGTAATGGTAACACCACTAGATTGATGAGTATTCTTTCCCTTAATTTCTAATTTGACCATTATCTACAACTTTTTGAGTTGTTACCTTAGTAGGAGTTCCAACTCTATAAGTGAAGTCAATTTCAATTACTTTGATTCTTTTCTTATCTACAAACTTCTGACTTGCAAAAGAATGAGACGTACTGGTATCGAACAATGCAAATGTAGGTTGTCTATATACATGTGTATCTCCTTAAATATATACTATTACTATGATTATTAACCAACTTCTTTATTCATTAAAACTTATAATTTAAGTAATTTGGTTTAACGTATACTTTAATTATTACAAAGATAAGAAATCTACATATGTACCTATTATAAGTCCTTCATTAGTTTCTTGTTCCACTCTTATGGTCTTTTTGGAGTTATCATGATAATATTCCTCTATCTAATCAGTAAAATCCTATTCATCATCCTCTATATTCTCCATGGCAAAGATTTAGGTACGCATATTAGTATTACTAGATCCTCCAACATTTCCAAACCCTTGTCCAAACCATGGACAAGATCTAAAAAAGTGTCCATTCTTTCCACACTTGACTAACTTCATTCTTGAACATCTACGAATCATGTGATTCTTATCTCCACATATAAAGCATTTCCCTTTAAGTTGAGCATAGTGTTTGAGAAAGTGATTTGTTCCACACTTACATCACTTAACATTTCCATCCTTGTCATAGAAGCTTAAACCTAACACAGACTGTGTAAAGTTACTACTAGTTTCTTCTTCTTCTGACCAAAACTACTAATAGCACCTGAATAAAATCTCTTGAATCAAGGGCTTAATTAGAAAGACTACTAATCTTTTGGCTCTATTAAGCTTGTATCCTTGAATGATTATTTTACAATTGATGCACCTTCTCTAGTACTTTATTGTAAGTAGTGAAACCATAATCTTTCAACTTACAAAGCATAGTAGGGTCAAATCTAGTAAGGAACGTATCTTTCTTCAACTTAGGATTATCTATATAAGAGGTTGGTGCATATTATATCAATCCATTAAACTTAGTGTCATATTGTGTCACAATCATGCTACCTTTCTTCAACTCAAACAAATCTTGCACCATCTTTGTTTAAATATTATTAGAAAAATACCCATTTTCTAAATTTTTCTTTGAACACCTGCTAGGTGACATTATCTCCTAATTCTTGAGTACCAATCAGACTTGTGTTGCTAATTTTAGCATAAATGTACTATAAGCTAACTTTTCATGTTTTGAGATTCTAAAAGCTTAAAAGCTTAAAAACTTCTTTCAATTTAGGCTAACTAATCATTAGCCAAAGCAGGCTTACCCATCTCACCCTTAAAATACCATGTTGCCTTAATAAATTTAGATAGCTTACTAGCATTTTGAGGCCCATCTACTCTCTATTTTGTCTCCTGAGGGCTCTTATCCCCAACATATCCTTCGATAACAAGATACTGGATCAATGTACGCTATTACTTTATCACAGTATGTACGGTGGTAGGTAATTATCCAGTAGGAATAGCTTTATGTGAGAGTAGAGGTATATTGTGTCTAGGTTGCTCCGTGATAGTGAAGGATCTCATGGTGGAGGGTCTTCATTCTCTTCAAACCTTCTTTTACAACTTCCACTTCCATTATCAACCATAACTTCATACTTATAACTTATGGTGCCTACATAAATATCCAGTGATAAGTTCATTTGATAACTTAACCCCATTCTTGTAAACAATTTACGAGTCGTTGATTCCTTATGGCTTATACATGTGCAATACAATAATAACATTTCATCCATCATACATGATATACATAAGCTTCCATTATTCACTTGGTACTTGCTTTGCATCATTTACATTTACTTATAGACTCCAGAAAATAAAATTTACAAACTTGATAAACATTTGTTTACGTACATAAGATTTATAACTTAATTACATCACTAATCTGATGGGAATTAGCCTCCAACTATATCGAAGCTGAGGTTGACCAATCCCAAGCCAAGATTGATTAAGTTTTGCTGAGGCCAATTTAATAACAGAAAACTAAGGGGAAGAAAAGGAGACACTTGGCACTAAGTTTGTCATCTGTTAAGAAGTTGTGAGACCACACAATTGAATTATCGAGGCCAAAGGTCTATTCAGCACGGTACCAAGAGATTAGTGCCAATTAATTCTAGCACTCGACAATTATGAGCCCACCTTTTTTATGTCTTAGCCAAGCACTGCGAGACTTCAGAAGCTCCTCCTCGGACTTGGACATCCAACTGCCAACCCTGCCCAGTTCGGATCTTGCTCCTTCCAAGATAGGCAAAGTGACTGTATGCCGACTTCTATTAAACGTATAGCTTTGTATTCTTGTACATGTTTTCTTTATTTTATTTATGGGCCAATTCTTTATTGTTTAAGGCCTTGTACGTTATTTATAATTTTGCTACTAAAGTTTAAGACTTGCTAAAGAGCAACATTTGTAGTCATAAAAAGACATACAGAGTTCAAAAATAGTAAAGAATATTCCCATAAAGAGAGTGAAACGTTTCTCTTTCGAGTAAGGCTATACTTAAGTTAGCAGAGCTTATATTTACTGGATTATTAAGTGTTGATTAGACTCTTTAATAGCTCCCATGTTCTTATCGATCTTGTTCTTAAGATTATGGTGAACCCTTCATTTAAGCGAGTTAGTAAATTGTATCTAACCTCTCATTTGAATCCCGAGTAATATTTAATGTTCGTGAGTCGTATTGAACCCTATTTCGAGCTTAAACCCTTAACTATATTTCTGTCTTGGTGCATGATATCCATACACGTTCACACTCAAAACACCCTGTTCTCATTCTCACTCAAACCTAGATTGCATTATCTTCCTTTTGAGATTCGCTGCCCTTGTTTCAATTCACATCATAATCTACATCAAACTATAAAGAATCAATAATTGCAATTGTATATACAAAAGATTTATAAGATTAGTTATTGAGATATTTACATCTAATCCTATTACATCTCTTACTAATTGAGTACATGCGATATTTACAACATCTATACGTAGCAAAAAGCTATAGATACATCAAAAGTAAAAAAAAAAAAAAACATTAAAAGTACATCTAGATAAATCAAAAAGTAATATGAGGTCAAACTCTAAGGACCTAGCAAAACAAAACCGACTATCATGATCTATTCATCATCTGAACTTTCAGTTGTAGCCATGCTTAAAATGAATTTACTCCATTTGTCCACCAGCTATGTTATCATCCTTTCTACCTATAGATTCATAATTTAACTATACTATCTCAGGAGTATCAAGTATAATAATTACTTCATAAACTATGTCATCATCCGACTTCCTAGCCTTATTATTAACTATTGCCTCATGAGCAACTATTTCATTATATATAGTGTTATCATCTAGATCATGCTTTGATTGATCCTCTAATATAGATTTTGATTGATTCTTTATATTATCTCCCGATTGCCTACTTTAGCCATCTCTTTCAATTTCATTCATCTCAACAACTGTTATAGCCTGCATCACCATAACCTACACATCCTCAGCAAGATCCTCTTCTATCTTTACTTTTAGATCCTCCTCTTCATGTTTCTCTTCCTTTTGATTCTCCCTCAACTAACTCATGGTTACTTTATACACCAAATTGTGCATCATCTAGGAGTTCTACGGGTTGTTGGCCTCCCCATCCTACCTTAGGTACTACTAGTTTAGGTTGAGGTTTATTTTACTTTAAGGATACCTTAATTCCTACTCCAGCTGGGTTAGGAAAACATAGAAACCAATCAAAAACACCCAAAGTGTAACATCTAGGTATATAAGGTACATGATAAGCTCCTAATTGCATATATTTTATAGAGTGATTTTTAGTGGCTTTCTCTTGAATTTTGAGTTTGTTTTAAGAAAGTTATACTTAATTAAGTAAAATCTTATTCTCTAGATTTTAGAATGATCTATGGAAGAAAAAGAGGAAATAGGAACAAGTTTCACTAATTTAAAGCTCAAATGAGGAAATTATAGAGTTTTGAAGATTGATATAACTAAACGACACAATTGTATTATTTCTAAGGGAATTTAAAGCAGAAATGTGAGTGGTTAGTGGAGGACGTAACCCAAAAGACATAGTCATGTCCCAAGTCATATCACTCCTAAGCTTCGTGAAGATATGAAAAAGATGCATAAAAGATTTAATGGAGTATATCAAAACGATACGACCAAGTGATATGGTCGTATCACCAGGTCATGTTATGTCGTAGGATGTAAATCCTTTATTTCGTCCCTCTTATTTAAGGCTTTATTAAGGTTTTTTTAGAGAACTTTGGCACGTCTTTTGAGAGAACTTTAAGAGCAAAACATTCAAGAAAGTATAGAGTTTCAAGAATTCAAGATTCAAGAGTCTTCTCATTGCATCTATAGATCTTTTTTCTACTTTTCTTTTAGTTTTTTATCAAAGATTGTTTTTTAATCATGAGTAGAGAGTAGATTTTTTGTATCTAGGTTTTATAGAATCTAAATCTATCATGTGACAATTGTTTCTATTAGATCTAATGAAATTTTCTAGTTTTTTTGAATTGATTATGCATGCTTAATTGTTTGGATTGATATTTCCACGAATATTAATCTAAAATCTGATATTGTACAAAAAGATCGAGAGATTTTTTGTATAATTAGATCTATGCATAATTGATGAGGATTTTTGTAATATTAGAGATAAATTGTAAAATTCTTCTGAATTTTTAAAATTATCTTTAAGAAATTTCGTTGCATGTTAATGCGATCTTAGGTTATACTATCGAGAAGAGATTCTAATAGGTAATCTAAAGATTATGGTTAATAGGCTTAAGAAAGTTATTAGTTTTAATAGAGAATTCTCTCAATCAAGAAAATTAATGATTGAATTAGATTATCTTTAGTAAAAGTTGCATGTGTAAGTCTAAGGGAAGTAGAATGTAGGTACTTCATCGAGTCTTGAATTAAATCATAAATTGATTGCTTTCTTGTTTTGGTTATTGATTAGTTGTTAAAATTATTAGTTGCTGCGATTTTAGTTTAAATGTTTAAGTTCTTGTAATTGAATTTACCAATTAAATAATAAAGATAAGGTTAGTATTAGTATTTAGGGTCTTTGAGGGATTAACCTAGACTCATATTCGCTATACTAGAATTTGATAGGTGCATTTGCTTCGTATTAGTACACTTGTGGGAATATGAGTAATACTCACAAGATAGGGCCTCTCTTCTTGTAATCTCATTGGAAAATACTGCACTGGCATCATCAAAGCCATAGTACCCTCATTCTCCAACTATTCCCGCTTAAAAGCAACTATAGTGGTATACTTATTATACCAGGGTCCTAAGTTAGCTTCTATTAGTGCCCATGAATCTTATCAACTATAACATATCCCATCGAAATACTTATCAATAATCTCATCTATAGTTCTAAACATATTCCAATCTTCCAACTCTTACAATGATCTCTGTGTCTTAACTCTTTATTAGATAGGTGATTCTTCTTCATTCCACTTAAATTGCAACCAACTAACTATCAATTCCTCTCTACGGCCTTATAAATGGATTTAAGATCAATTAACACATATCATAATTCAGTGCTATAATTACTTTACTTTATAGCTTCCTAATATGATCTTTCATTACTTAGTTGTTACTACCTACTGTTATTGTATTCTTATGATGTCTACTTTCTTTTAATTACAATGCTTCAAAGTGAGTTTGTAAGAATTGCACTTTGATACCAATCAAGAACTGTCACATCTCTAAGTGATAGAGTCATAATAGTTCCGTTATATAAATTAATCTAAGATAAAAGTTGACCTTATAGCACTATCATAGTCTCGATTTACATAAGGGAACCATAAATAACCTACTTTGAAATAAACATTTCACATGATATTAATAATTAGACTACGAAAGTCTTTAAAACATATATTTATAGCCTAAACTATCAGAGTACTAATTACATAACTTTATAACATAATCTACTTAGATATTTACATAGTTTAAGATCAAAAGTTCAAAAGATAAATAACAAAAGCTTCAAAAGTCTAGCTAGTTTTCAGTTTCCTATCCTCGTACCCTTGTTCCCATCAATAATTAACCTTAAGGTAGTTATATCGTAGCATCCTAGTCAGTAAAAAGATCTATAGGGATGTAACTGATCAGCTCATTAGTAAGTAGGGATAGAGACATAAGAATATATGATAAGTGCAAACATGATTATTAAGCAATTAATCAAATATAATGCGACAAAACAAATGTCATCACACAATGTAATCTGATCCATCGCGAAATTAGAGAAATCACACCATCTTTAATTCAAGTTTAAGGAGTTTTAGCATGAATGAATAGCTTAAGAACAAACTAAGCTTGTGAAATGGAAATATCTCTCTTCTTGCGACTACCTTCAAACCAGTGTCTTTAACCTTACAGTAACCTTCTATTTTGTCACTTAATTTGACTAAAAGTGAAGAAAAGACCATTTCAGCTATCTCTTTTGAAGAAGTCGGTATTTGGTCCTTAATCGATCTTCGTTGGGTTGCAATGCATGTTCAATTAAATTTTCAAGTCTAATATATTTTAGTTCTAGTTTAAGGGTGATTAATCAATTCTATGTAATTCAACTAATTATAATCCAAAACAACAACCAAGTAATAGTACAATCAAAATCAGAGCCATACAAGTATGCGTACATATATGTTACTTGTGCACACAATAAAGTATAATCTTAAGCTTCCAAATACTATAAAATAGTACTTCGAAATACTGTTATATATTGATCCCGAACTTACCCTTTATTTATTTAAGTGCAACTTGTGATATATCTTCACCACAGTTTCCTATAATATAGATAGTGTTTTAGTGTTCATATAAATACAATACATACTGTTATTCTATATCTTAGTTCGTTCACTTAAGTTTAAGGTTCTATTACACTTAAATTTTTAAGTTTTTAAGTAATTTGTTATTAGTTCGCATCTAGCTATACTTTGATTTATCCCTTGGTTCATCCTCTAATTTTAGTTTATCCAAGAGTCTCAAGAATAGCCTTGACAAATCCTCTGAAGTCCACCTAACTACATTTTATATACATAGGGTCCTTGATGCATCTTTTGAATATCTTTTTAACATGCCATTTACGTATACCCTTTGATCTTTATTCTAATTTATTCTCTAATTTAGTATATGCCCCCACATTTTGGCAAATTTTCTACAACTTCTACTCGTGACTAATATCATAGTACTCTCTACAACTTAACTCCGCTTCAGTTTAGAGTAAGCCACACTCCACCATATTATTTAAGTAACTTTTACATTACATATCATTAATATTTCAACATGAAATCTTCAATAATCAAATCCAATACTTTCATTTCCCAAGATTCAATCCTACAACACTATTAAACATTTATTTATGATAAGAATCTACTAAATTAGAATCTATGCAAAATTCTTAAAAACTTAATTTCTAAACTATTTAAAAATATCAATTTAATAGAATATATAGGCCTAAAATTAGGTAAAAACTTAGAAAATAGATTCCATGAAAAACTCTTCACAGCAATTCTATATATGTTATAAGTACCTTACAAAAAAAAGTTAGAGTCGAAACAACAATGGTAAGGGTTTTGAAAATGAAAGCAAAAGCGAAATTGACTTGGTTTTATTTTTTATTTTTTAAGAGCAATTTATTTCGACACTTAATTTTAACAAAATAATATTTTTCAAGTAAAAGCAATCCAAAATACATTTTTTTCATAACTTTTGGATATAATTTACTATTTTTACCAATTTTATGAAAATCAAAACAAATTAGGGCACTTATTGGAATCTACTATCTCAGTTACCACCAGCCAACACCCTCCTGTTGGCAGCACTTGGTTGGTGGTTTTCCTTTAGATACCAACCTTGATTTGGTTCCAACAACCTTCTATACCCACGAACCCTAATCTAGCCTTGATCCTACTTATTTTTTAAATTTATTTTATAATTCCTCTCTACATTCGGATATACTCATTATTTTTTCTACACCTTAGAACGTCCAAAATGAACTTATGAAGTGTTAGAGTAGATTTATATAAGTATTTTGTTTATTGGAAAAATTTGTTGAAGCCAAGTGTCCAATTCTTACCTTTTCTAATCCCATTAGGTGTCTTAATCTTGTCCTGAAAGTTGCTAATATGTTACATCAAGTTGCCATGCCACTTTGAGACATGTATTTAGATATTTCCTTTAACTAGCACTTATACAATATAGTATTCTTTATTTGAATTTGATGGTTAACTCAATAATAAAAGTTTTGTAATAACTTTTCTAAGTTACCACCTTATTTTTCCATTTTTTTATTAATTTTCTATAATTATTTTAGTATAGGTATTTTATGTAATTTTAGGTATATATATGTGTGTGTGTAAAATTATATTTGTAATTTTTAATGTCCATTAACTTAGTGATTTATTAATTATTGAAACATGTTTTATGTGTTTCCGATAAATAATAAATAATATACTTATACCTAATAAATATAATATTTAATTATTTTATTTTCTTAAATTTAAACTCGCAAGGCCATTTCTACTAATTTTTCTAGTTTTGTTGTAAAATTCGTGTTCAATTGGGCATCTTTTACAATCATCTTAAATTATATATATATATTCTAGACCTTTTATTGGTGGAGCTTACAACTTCTACCAACCAAACGGAGGAATAGGTCTATAGAAGATGACTAGCTATTTTAATCTTAAACATACTATAAGGTTTGAATGATCTGAGACTATTTGGAATTTGGTAGGTTTGTGGTCTTATGATATGCTTAAGTAGGGAATATGAGACATAAGACAGAATTGCAAATAATAATGGAACATGTCATTATAAAAATCAATTTCCTATCGTGGAGTTAGAATAGAAGATGGATTCATAAGGAGTAGTCTCTATAAATTGATGCTTGATCTTCTCTATATCTCTCCCTTTTATTTTGTTTATTATTTTTTCACTTATTAACTCTGATTTAACTCTGATATTCTAAGATAAGTCATAACTACTACTATTATTAAATAGTTAAAAAGGGTTGTGCTTAATACTTTGCAAAAATCATTAATTTTTAAAACAAACAATGTAATTCCCTTTTGATTGTTCTTTTGGGACCAACAATAATTATTGCTATTTAAGCATTGCATTATAGGTGTATAAAGGTTTAAGATTTGAATCTCCTTTCTATTGCTTTTCTTTTTTTTTTTTTTTATAATTTTAGTATAGAGAATTTGAAATGTCTTAGAAAATTATTTAAAAAATAGGTGTATTTCGGTAATTTCCTTTCATAGCTTGCTTAAAATAAATCAAATCCTTATCCTTATATCTTTGAATAAGATTAGAATTGGATCCTATGAATCTTACATACCTTAGGGACCCTTTTATTCCTCCCCCTAAACTCATAATTTCTAAAAGATTAGAAATTAGAAATCGTAAAAAAACATCTCTCTTCCCTTTCCTCCCTAAAAAGTAGGGATAGGCAAAAACATTGTGAACCATAAATCAAATTGTAAATTGAATTGAAGCGAAAAAACGATTTTTTTACAAATTGTTTAGTTATAGTTTAGTTCAGTTATATATAAATGGTTTGCTATTTGGTTCGAGAAAGCAAACCGAACCCAACCGTTTGGTTAAACAAAAATAATTTCATGCAATTATTTTGTTATTATTTTTTTTCATAAATCTTTATGGATTTCATCAAATTTTTCATATTTTCTTCTCATTTATCTTTTTTTTTTGATAAATTATTAAGATTAAATTGAGTGAGTTCCATCTGAAATTTCACATTTAAAAAATTTCCTTTTCTAAATTATCATTTTCTTATATGTTTTCAAATCAAGGGTCTCATCTTAGTGTTTTTTGCGTATCTCTCGTTTCTTTTTCGGTCTTTAATATGTCTATTTTGCTTTCTTTGTATTGTTTTTTGATGTGTAGCTTTACTTCTCCTTCCTTGTTATTTGTTTGTCAAAATAGAGTTTCTTATCTTCATTTAATTAAGTTGAATTTGTTAAGATCTTGTGCAACTTTTTACTAAATATCATTATATATGATAAATATATAAGAAATTAATTAGAAATATATAAAAGTTTAATGGGACATAAAATATGTTATTGAAGATAAGAATGTTTAGCGAAAATTTAACATAAATGATTCGAACCATGGTTTGAACTAGAACCAATTGATTTTAATTATGTTTGAAAAATTTACAAATCAAATGGTATGATTAGATTCGATTTAAAAAAAAAAAAACCGAATTGTTATATTAGGTTCGGTTCAGTAAGGGATAGCGAACTATATCGTACCGTACCGAATCGAACCGTGCACACCCTTACTAAAAAACATTCCTTTCCTTTAGCAATTAAAGGTAATCTATTCTTCTCTCTATAATTCTTATCTTCAATACCCTTAGTTGAAGCTCGAATTATGAACTTTGGTGTTTTTAAGGTAAGAATGATGTAATGTATGGAAAAACAAGATTTGTTAAGTGATTAGTTTCAATTAAGGTTATGGATGTTATCAGTCCTTATTAGCATTCATATTTTTGAAGGACATTGTAAAATTAGTGAGACTATGGAAGTTATGGTGTTGTGAATGGGAGCTTTTGTTTGTGTTAAGGGAAAATTTCTTATCTTATGTTTAATCCTTCTTTTGCTTTGTTGATGTGAACCTTTAGGGTTTGTTAGTGAACAACAAGTTTTGATAATCGATTAAAAAAAGCATATTATGGAGTTTGCTTATTAATTGATTCAATATTTGAGTGTCTCTCTCTTCTTTGTTCCTAGAAAGAGAAATTCCTCTCCTTTTGGTGAGAGCCTTTTCACTTGTGTGTGGTGAATTTGTTATGACATGTCATTGTTTCTCTCATTTACGCATGCATTTCTATTAGTACATAAGCATATTTTTGCCTCTTTGCATTTTTGTCTAACATTTTAGACCTAGTAAAACCCTTTTTTTTTTTTTTTTGTTGCTTAGTGATACCATGGTAAACCCATCTTCTTCAAATTACTTGTATCCAATTTCTTTTGTAAGTAATTGTCTAAATTTAATACTTTATTAATCCTTATAGTTATAGTCTATTAACCCATTTATTTTATATTTATAGAATCTAATTTTGTTTAAAATTAGGAAAAAATTAGATAAAATAGATGGAGAGAAATGAAAATCAGATAATCCCATTTCCATTTTTTCATAGCACTTATATTAAGTTTGCATTAACTCACTCATTTGCGCTCTAGTAAGTATGAATGAAGTCATTGTTCTCCTTTCTTCTTCTTCAACAAATCGGCATTTTGAGTCGGTAAATCCTGCATAAAACAATTCATTAGTTACATTAGATTTCTCACTCATACTTTTAGTTCATTCTTGTATCTTTCTATTTATTTTGGTGTTTTCTATCTTTGTTTACTTCTTAACCCTCACTAACTCTATCATTCTTTGTAATCTTTGATTTGGATCTAATTTTGATTTGTTGCATTACTTGTCAGCAATATGGAAGGGTGAAAAAAAAAAAAACGGTAAGAAACTATACATCCCAACTTAGTGATATTGACTCTAAGGAAAGTTTAACTCTGGAGTTGGATTTAAGTGGCCTGAATAATAATAAGATTATAATGATGGGGAGAATATTTGTGAATAAGTCTCCAAACAAACTAGTGGTTATGAATATACTCTGTAAAGCTTGAGAAGATTTTCGGGAGGTAACATTTCATCCATTGGGTCCTAACAAATTCCTAATTAATTTTAGCTTAGTGCAAATGATGCATAGAGTGGTTGATGAAGGTCCTTAGTCTATGCTTAGCCATATATTCATTATTAATGAATGGCATAAAGATTGTAATATTAATGAAGTAGATTTGAACTCCACTACATTTTAGGTTTAGATCCATGAGCTAGTTGGATAAAATGAACATAAGCAATGCAAAAATCATTAGATCTTCCTCAGGTGAGGTTGTTCATTATGAGCTAGTAGATAAAGCTAATAGCATAGGGATAAGTTTTTTAAGGATACGAGTAAAAATCAATTACATGAAGTGTTTGAAAAAGGATATGTAGATTGATAGATTAACTAGAGAAAGGTATAACATTTACTTTAAGGATGAGCACTTGTTGGGTTTTCACTTTGTTTATAGCAAATTAGGGTATATGGTGAGAGGATGTAGTAGGAAGTGTAGTAGTAGTGATTATTTTAGGCTTGGGATAAGTGCAACAATTGTTGAGAATGGTTTATGGTCTCTAAATAGCACAAAGGCTAGGGAGAAAGATTCCTAAAGGCATAATGATCATGTTGCTAGTGATAATTCAACTATATCCCTAGAAAACCCGATCTCCTCTCTCTTCTAAACAAGTTATTTTCTCATTAAAGCATTTTTCACCTAGCAAAAACTTGGACTTAAGCATAAGCCTTACTTCACCTGTAATCCCCAATAAAGAAAACTTCTCCTAACAAATCTACCTCTTCAATCACTTGCAAAAGAAAAATTTTTCCTTCATCCTATTATGTGGAATTACCCCTTGAAGATGAACTTATTCCTACTTTAAACTAATTATAACATGTTGATTGCACAACCTAAGATATTTTTGCCTAACATTGTAAGAGCTTAATCGAAAGAGAGAAAGGGTAGAGAGAGTTCTCTCACCTAGCAAAAAGTTGTGTATTGAAAGAGTAGTTATGAATTTAAGCCTGAAGCAAATCTTTAGTATGGAAACGTTTTTTGATGTAAAGAAGGATAAGGTGGTATGGAGAGAAAAAAGAGACTATGATCGAAAAGTTGCTTTTTCTCATACTTAATATAATGAGCATCTTTGAAGTGGAGATTTAAGAAGTTAATATTGATTCAATTAAAGGTAATGATGGCTGGCCTGTAATATTATAAGGAAGCCGTGACATTCTCATATTGGAATTGTCAAGAATTAAACCTATCCTTGATAATTTAATATCTTTTAGAATTGGTGAACAAAAACAACCAGTATATGATTCTTTTAATGAAAACAAAGAATAATAGTTCTTTTATAGACAATATTAATTGAATATTGAGATACTTTTATGTAGATCTAATTGGGAGTGCTAAAAGGCTTGCCATTTGATGGTTTAGAGATATTGATAGATTAAGATAATAATTTTGTGTTTACTAAAATTGAAGGACTAGCGAATAAAGTAGTGCATATCTATTGGGTTTATTCACTTACCGATTTTAATTAGAAAAAAAGTATTATGGAAGGATTTGGTTCATATTTCAAGTATAATGGATGGTTCTTGGATGTACATCGGGGATTTCACAAATTCTTAAGGATCATGAAAAAAGCGGTGGTAAGTAATGTTATAAAAGGAAAATTAAAGGATTTTGAGTGATGCTTTCAACTGCAATCTAGTTGATATTGGATTTGAAGGATAAAAATTCACTTGTCTTAATAGAAGGTATGGTAGAGTCCTAGTAAAGGAAAGGATGGGTATGGCTTTAGTGTCAACTAATTGGATGTTGGAGATCTTAAATATAAGTTAGTTATCAATCGGTTGTTGGTTTTGATCATGTGACACTTAATTACAAAGGTTGTTTGGCCTTCAAGGGGAGGTAGGAGATTTTGCTTTGAAAATTTTTTGAGAGCTATTAAAGGTTATAAAGAGGTGATTTAGAGGAGTTGGTTTGTCTTTGTTTGTGATCAAACTATTTCAAAAGTGGAGATATGTAAAAATCAGTTCATTTCTTAGAGTTGAACGTCAGTTCTAAATAATAGGCAATAGTTAAGACTTTGCTAAAAAACTAGAGAAGTTGTATGAAGACATTATCAATGTTGACAAGAATGTAGAGGATCTAATTTTACAAAAGTTAGAGTAATTATAGGGTAGAGAAGAAGAATATCGACACTAAAGGTCTTAAATTAATTGTCTTAATTGTAGGGTAGAAACACTATCTTTTTCCATCAAACTACTATTAACAAAACGAGGAGAAATTCAATTATCAGGATAAAAAATTTGCAATGAAGATAGATGAAAATGAAGGTGATGTTGCACATGCCTTTATAGGTTTCTTTAAAGGGGTATTTTCAACATAGAAATGATAGAGACTTGAATGAAATCATTGATTAGGTTAGGCCAGTTATACGGATAGTGATATCTTGTCAAAAGGTCATGATATTCTTTTTCGAAGAGGTTTGTAGAAGGTCAATAATGGAAAGTTAGTAAGTATCTAGATTGATAGATGGATTTGTCAGGTAAAAAAACTTTAAATTGAAAAGAAGGGAGATGCCAAGTGAGTTGAATCTCAAAGTTGAAAGTTTGATAAGTAAGGAAGGTTAATTATGAAACTTATGGGGTATTGAAGAATATATTATAGTTGAAGAGAACAAAGTGCTAAAAGAAATTTTCTTATATATAAGAGAATCAGAGGTGGAACCCATTTGGCCATTTAAACACAATGGAGATTACATTACTTAGTTGGTTTACTTCTTCCTTTTAGACCAGGTTAATAATCAAGATCCTTTGCAACCATCTTCGTTAATTGTGATTTTTACAAAAGATTGGAAATTAATTTAGAAATTAGATATGTAGCTAAAACCTAAGGTCTTTTTTGAAGATTTTATATTAATTCATTACTCGCGTTTAAGAGTCTAGCTAAGAAAAGAGTTATTCATAGTGGGGAGTATCAGTTTTATAGAGATCTAAAACCATGCAATACTTCATTGCCCTTGGGTGGTAATGGAATGGTTTGGGGCTTTAAGGCTAAGATTTGACAAAAGAGAGGTTGGCAAGTTTTGATGGTTCAAAAAGCAAATTAAAAAAGGCAACCATATAAAGGGTTCGAAAACTGAGGTTATAAGTTATATTGCCCGATTAATTTAGGTCATATGAAAAGAGTAATGTGTGATGGTTTATGGGGAGAAAAAGTTCAATCATTCAAGTGTAGTAAGGACGGTGAGGAGACTTTTGGATGAGTGGTTAAGATTGTAAAAGAAGGAGGAAGGAAGTGGACTTACTTACCAACTGATATATGAAGGTTTTGAGTCCGCCCTTAGCTAATGTAGTAAAAATTAATGTTGATGGTCCATTTGCTCCAAAAGACAAAAATGCCTCGATAGTTGAGGTTACAAAGATTCATGTAATGGGTTGAAAGTGTAGTTATTTGGTGAAAGAAATAAGGCAGAATCTTAGTCTTTCGGTTAATATTCAATTGAAGTCTATTTCTAGAATTTCTAACTCTATTACAAATAGGGTAATCGATAATTCTAGAAAGTGGGTATGTCCTATGGATTGATGGTTAAACCTCTCATCTGCTTAGGCTACTTAATTTAGATAAATTGGCATGTTTTGGTTCTTCTGCTGATAGACATTGTACTTTGTTAGATCATGGTTAGTAATGAAATATCTTCTTCTTCTTCTTTTAAAGAAAAAAAGAAAAAAATTGATTCGATATTTAAATTATTATTGTGGATTTGTATATTGAAGTTGTTTTGGCATTAAGTTGATGATTTTTGAAGTATAGACTAAATTGGTGTTGAAATCAATAGAAGTTTGATGTTGGGATTCACTTTGAGTTAAATTGTGGTGTTAGGAGTCAACCAAGAGAGATATGTGGTCAACCATGAATTTAATCTGATAGATCAGGATTATTTCTATAAAAGGAATGGCTTTAGTGAGTGCTGATATCATAAGTAGGAAAGTAAGAGAAGTGTTAGCAATAGAATCCTTAAGATCTCTTTTGAGGGTGCAAATGACTTTTTTAAGTCAAAATTTCGCTTCTAGATCCTTTGAAGTCATGCTTATGGGTAAATGATGTTTTAGAGGATAAGCATAAAGTATTATAGCAGTTTGAGAGGTTAAATGATTATTCTTTTAATTGCAGATGTGATTTTGGATGATTAATGAAATATCTCTTCATTTTGGAAAAAAAAAATTGTAGATGATTGTCATATTTTAGTAAACTTATGAGTTTAAAAAAATTAGTAGATCGATTTTTAGGGCCTAGTATAAGCGGAAGCGCGGTGTAAAGTTAGAGTACATCTATTGTTACTAGGTATAATAATTATGAAAACAAATAAAATGACAAACCACTTATCTCTCATCCTTCTCTTAGAAGTTACATCACTCTTTACAACCAAAATCAAACATACACATATATCCCATCTAATCGTAGTCTACGGTCTGTAGTTTAAAGTCTAAATCACATCCATATATGTCTCAAAATCATAGGCAATTTAGACCCACATACATTTCAAAACCCTTATAGAGAGATTTGCATTCCGATTCTTTATACCCTTTAAACCTACAAAATAAAACACAAGTGTTCATTCCACCTAATACCCTGCAGTTGAGGCTAGTCATTGATACTGAGTTAAAGGATGACAAAAAAATAGGAAACTTTGATTTTATTTATGTTAAAAGATGTGTATGATCTTAGGCATAATATGTCTTGCTCTTAACAAATCAAATGATTAATGTAACATATTGTGAATGCAAATAATTGCTTTAAATTATTTTGTCTAAGAAGATTTGTTAAAAATATTGGAGAATTTAGCATTAGAAAGGGGAAATGATCTTGAAGAGGAGAGTAATGATGTTAAAAAATAAAAGTGAAAGAAGAGCCGAAAATATAAAAAGAAAAAGAACTATTAAAGAGAAAAAAAATGCTAAAATAAAAAAAGGCCAAGAAAACTAGAATGTATATAATAAAACATGAAAGAGTAGGATGAGACAAGTTGTGATGATTCCTTATGCATCAAGAAAAGAGTCTCATATGGTAGGGAAATGGGTTAATCATTAATGTTCCTCTCGAGTATACTAATGTGACAGGTAATGGTAGCTTACATATTTATTTTATCTAATTTTTTTATAGTGTGATGATTTAAGGGTATATTTAACCTATATTTAGTTGCTACATTAATATATATGTATATGCTTTAATTACTAAGTATATTAGTGAATTCCTATGCTCTTTTAGATATATTTTAATCCTACACAATAAACTTTATAGGCCAACTATTTTATCTTGAACATCTCATTGTATTGTATTTCGGAGCTTGAATGATATTCCAATAAATAATATATTATAGTTGTAATGGTATTTTGATAAATTTATTTTGAAATTCGAAGTTTATAGGATCATTTTATCTAATTTTGTGATTTTATTATAATTATTGAGTTAAAACGAAATTTTTTTTCAAAAAACCTAAAGATGTGTATATCATAAGTATAGATTTTCTCAAGGTTCACGATAAATATTAGGTATGAAGATGTTCTATCTTATACATAGAAAATTGAAAACAAAATCTCATAAAACACACATTTAAAACCCTATTCAAACCTACATTGTAGTGTAGGTTTCAAGTTAAGGTAGATTTATTTACCTACCTTTAGATTGTTGATAAGTAATGCTATATAGAGCGACTTATCCATCTACCATATATTTTATCTTAATAAATAGATCAATGTGATGCTCTTTTTAATATAATTAAAATTATGGAGAATTTGGTTATTATTGACTGGGGTAAGGATATGAACATATAAGATTTTGGAACTAGACAAACTCTAAAGAGTCGGATAGATTATATAGTGAATTAGATGTTATGAGGTAGATTCTATTCATATTTTAGGGATTCATAACCGTACGATCGAGTATGATCTTCTACTCATGTTTACATATTATATGATCTAAGTTTTAGGGTATTTGGTATCTCTTAATACATGCATAATATTGTAAATATGATTTTTTTTCCTCTTATGTCCATGTGAAAGTTTTAAAGAAGTTTGTAAATTACCAAATGTATACTATTCTTATAGTCTAATGTCATGAATATTGTACTCAATTAAATGGATTAGGACTAAGTCTCTCTTTTATTAGATGAAGGATTCATTAATCATTGGTGCTAATGATATTATAAGTGGTGTGGGGCACTCCCGAAAATTTTAGAAATTATATATACCCCTAACTTTTTAAAAAGTCAATACTTATCTTTCTAACAAGCTGACATGATGATATATGTGGAAATTTTAGTTGATGGGCTATACATGCATGCTGACATTGTATTTCTTTTAATACATTTTAAAAAGGTAATAAAAATATAGAACATAAAAAGAATATAAAAAAATAAAAAAGAATAAAATATTTATAAATCTAATTTATACATAAGTTTCCTAGCAAAAATGATAGGTGAATTTGATTAAATTAAGTTACCTCCTTTATTTGCCAAAAAAATAAATTACCTTGTCTATTTTGTAAATTTCATTATAATACTATTATTTGTTACTGTAGTATTTAGATATTGCTATAAGTGCAAATTAAACCAATAAATAGACATGTTTTTGAATTTTGTGAACAATAAGATAGATAAGTTTTATTTGGTTATTTTAAATATTCAATTTTATGCTTAAGTTGTGGATATCGTCGATAAATGATGGAGAAAAAAGATACATAAACATACTTTATAGAGTTCCTAACATATACATGAGCAATAGTGATAAATAATAAAATTATTATATAAAGATAATCATATCACGATATTTACAATAGAATACTAGAAGATTAAAAGAAGAAAAAAGGTTGATTAATTTTTGATAGGTGAAATGTTCCCTGATATAATATAAGACTAATCAAATATTATCATGTTAAAGTAGTAAAATAGAAGAGGTCATGCCAAATCGTATTTGATTTTATTTCTTTTTCATTATTATCTACATTTTTTCAGTTTTTGTATTTTTATTACCTTTTCTTTAAATTAATTAATTAAATATATTTAAGAAATACCATTTTAAATCAAGGTGTCATCACATCAGCTAATGTCATATCAGCCTTTAAGAGGTTAAGTACTGAATCATGCAATTTTTTAAGTTATTAAGGGTGATTCATGCAATTTATGTTAAGTGGTCATTAAGTATAAATGGTATTTAGATAACGGAACTTTTGCAGTTTTATTCATTATTTTGACGAAATTAATTTAGTCTTTTATTTTACTATTAATTTAATATCCATTAAATTTAAACTGTTGATAACATAATTAGTTTAATGATTTAGATTTAATAAATGCTAAATTAATGGTGAGATAAAGAATAATATTGATCTGATAAAAATAGTAGATTAGATAGTACAAAAAACCTTTAGATAAACATTAATACTATTGGGTTATATTTTTAGGTACTAGAATATTACAATGGAATATTACTAAATTTATCTTATTTTTTCCCAATGTAGAATATTTAACGGCCAGCCAGAGAACCAAGGACGTCAAGTGAGGACGTGGACGTGAAAGTATTAGGCAGTCTCCCTCCAGATATTTTTGTCTTCTCCACTGTCCCGCTCAGCTTAGTCAGATAACAATAGCACACCCGCTCTCTCCTTCTCTCACCTCGCCCATTCATTACATTCACATACAAACTGCAGGATCCTTTGTTTTCTCCGTCATCAATCCTATGTAAGCAAACGGTTCCTTTTTCTTCTTTGGGCTTTCTCATTTCAATGGACTGTCTGAATGTATGCATATTGTGAAAATGATGATAGGGAGGGAGGGCTGAAACCAATGGACGCTGAGCAACTGAGAGAGAATGCTCATAAAATGGTGGATTTCATTGCTGACTACTACAAAACTATTGAGAATTTCCCCGTTCTCAGTCAAGTTCAGGTTTGTTTACTTGTTCTTTTTTATGGTTTTGTTGGTAATAATATGTTTAGGTTGATGTTCATTGCAAATGGAATTGAGGTGAGAGCACGTTTCGGTTCGTGCTTCGAATCGAACCGTGAAGAATATTATGGTTCGGTTCGACCATGCAAATTAAACCAGTAACTTATCCCGAATCGAATGCAATGCAAACCGAATTTTCATTTTCGTTTATGTTTTTCTTTGGGTTTTCTGTCCACTTCGACCATGCCATTGGTCATAATTTGGTTTGGTTTGATTCGATTTTATATTGTGATAGTATTCTCAAGAGGCTATATTTACTGGTGTCATTTAGCAGGAAGTGATGATGGTCAGAAGTGAAGGTGGCAATCATGATGGTTTGTGGTTAATCCTCATTAAAAATGCTTACAGAAAATAAGAAGATGATTTTTTTAAAATACTGATTTCGATGGCTAAAAGCGACTATTATCCACAGGCTCTTAAGATTACTACCATAAAATTTTGAATTGTATAGTTTTGAATGTACGAATATCAGAAAAAATGAAGAAAATGCTTTTATGAAACAATCACAACTAAAAACCTCTTTGCCTGTATAGCTTGAGCATTGTTCTAATGCATGATGGAATAGATTCGATTCTTCCTTCTCTTTTGCTATAAATTATAGAATTTGTCTAATAAGATTGAAGGGTTATTTGAGTTACTAAAAAGAATGACTTCCATTGTATTTATCTCTGGATACAACTACAGGTCTTTGCTTTTGATACCAACATGTTGATTAACCTAATGCCTATGGAACTATGAATATTAGTATTAGATTGAGAGAAGTGATTCCATTTGGGGAATAATCTGTTGTAATTATAGAGATCGAATTGTTACCATGTAAAGGTGGTACTATTTCTACTCTTGAATACAATGAAGCCTCGATGAAGAAAGCATTAGATCATCTCGTTTGATAATTTGTTTTCATCAATAAGCCTTTTGTTAATTCTAATTTATTCTTTGGTAAGAAGTACCCTCTGATTCTTTTATGCAGCCTGGCTATCTAGGCAAACTTCTTCCAGATTCAGCACCAAACCAACCTGAATCACTACAGCAGGTTCTTGAAGGTTAAGTTCCTCGTTTGGTTTTTCCGTTAGATGAAGATTATTGACATGGGAAAATAGTTGTATTTTCACAATTCTATACATTTTTGCACTCTATGTTATGATAATTAAATATTGGAATTGCACCACAAAATAAATCTGCAGTCGTCTATAGTATATCCAGCATGTAATGTGCTCATGGAAATTATCTTTTCTGCCAGCCTCATGTAAATATAGTGTGAACGAACTGAAATAGATTTCTCCTGGTTTTTATTCCAGATGTCCAAGCAAATATCTTACCCGGAGTGACCCACTGGCAAAGCCCAAATTACTTTGCATATTATCCTTCTAATAGTAGCATTGCTGGTTTCATGGGCGAAATGCTCAGTGCTGGTCTTAATATTGTTGGTTTTAGTTGGATAACTTCTCCAGCTGCAACGGAACTTGAAATGATTGTTCTGGATTGGCTTGCAAAGATGCTTAGTCTTCCCAATGACTTTCTTTCAACAGGTGTGGTTATTAAATATGGTCTTAACTATAATTTCATCATTGTCAAGTTTGGCTTCATAGTTGTGGAATAAGTGACTATTCTTCATTTACAGACCTATTACTGCATTTGGCTAACGGAATGGGTTGAATGACTATTCCACGAAATTGCAATTGCTAAAAAATAGAGAATTGCAGTTCCTTTACTAACCAAAGGAACAACTATTCTTTAATTTTTACAACATTTTGAGACCAACTGTAAGGAATAATTGAATAGCTATTATTTATCTCTTCCATTCATGAAGAACGACAATTCAATTCCTACTTTATTCCATTTCGTAAACCAAATGTACCATCAGTTATCTCACTTTCTTTTTCTTTTTCTCTTTTTGGTTGTATTAACTTGGCAACGAGGTCCGAACCCTAAATCTAACACTAAGAGTGGCTTACCAATAGGCCACATGGCCAGTGTCCGTTCACTTTTTTTACTTAACATGGTTTGGTTCTATTTACCCTCTTTTAAGTGCAACAGCTAAAAATTGGTCTATTTTTTTCTCATGTACATTGGAGACTATCTCGGTGTGCAGAGTTCAGGTCATTTAAGAGGTATCAGAGCAAGATAACTCAATACAATAATGGAACGAAGAATTTAAATATGGAGAGTGGGTAACTGAGTAGAGACAGGTGGTTTAATTTGCAGTTAACTTAATTACTCTTAACAATGCTACCTCATATGAGGGGGGGTTTTTTGGTGGTTGTAAGGACATGGGAGATTTGAAGAAGGAATGGCAGAACTTCCATTATGTTGAAAAGATGTTACCAATCGACTATCAGACTCCAACACCTTAACCAATAGTTGGCAGATCATCAAGTTTGTTTGTCGTAGATCAAATTATCGGAGTGGTTTCCCTAATAGTTGGCAGTTACCTTGACATTATATGGTTCATCACCTTAGGGGGGGATTACAATAGATATTCTTGAAAAATAATAGATATGGATCGTTGAGATAGAATACTTGGTTATATTGGTAATGCACTTTATTGCACCAAATATTTATGCACCTAGTACTCAATATCTGCCTTAAATAAGTAAAATTCCACCAGATATTTATGCACCAACCTGGGGGTTACCTGTTGAAGTAGTTGATTGGTACCCTTGGTCTGAGGCCTTCCCTAATGTTACCACTATAGATCCACCTTCTCAGGAAGAAGAAGATAAATCCCAAAAAGCGAAAGACCATGATGAAGAAGAAGAAGAAGAAGAAGAAGAAGAGTATATTGAAGAGAGGTGAGTGTTGGGTATGAAGAGGACCTTGAGGAGGATATTGTGGAAGAAAATCTTGCTAGCATGCAATCTCCATAGCTGTAACCCCACTAGAAACAATCCACCGTAATAGAAACATGAATAGGCATATGAATGGAATTTGAATGGATGTATGAATAGATATGCAGGTTATAGCAATGGACACCACCATCTAGATTTCGTAACTACAAAGCTACTTCCATTGAACATACTTGGGAGATCAAAGTGGACTACATTCTTGAAGATCTTATCCACCCATCTCTATGTCACAAAATGGAGAGAGCTCTAATTATTCTGACTACGAAGAAGAAGATGCCCAAGATAACTTTGAGATAAAACAAAGTTAAGCTTAATGTGTGGTTGTAATGCTTTATGCTCCTGTTGTGTTGACGTACTACTTATGTAATGCTTCTATTGTAGTGTTTTTAATATGAGTGATACTGTATATGCATATTATGTTCAATTTATGGTTCATATTATAAATAAGTAAAAGTAATATTTACATCTCTAGTTGTGGTAGTTTAAGTAGTCTGAAAATAGTTGATGTTTTAGGACCATAAATTAGCAAAATGTTTGATGAACTTCAACTCTAAGTAAACTCTCAAGACAAAGTGGAACAGCCTACATAGCAGCCTGCTATGGACAATCCCCTGTTAACTAAATACTAACTACAATGCAAACTATGTTGCAGCAACAAAATTTAATGACTCAACACTTTATGGCTGGGCAGCAACCAAGGAATGCCCAAACAGTTGTGGGAAAAACTCCAGAAGACAATAAGCTCCCTGATTTTATTCATTCAAGCAGATGTTTCAATGAAAATACCAGTGAGCTTGCTGGGGCTGTCTAGAATTATCGAGGGAGGGAATTGGGTGAGGAACAAAATTGCAAGGCTAGATTATAGAAAATGTAAACCTAGTTAAATGAAGCAAATATTAATGCTTAGACTGTACTTTACAGGCTTTGATGTTTAAATGAACCACTATCCTTCACTGTTATGTGCTATTTTGCTAAGCTTCCGCTTATGCTGTTGTTAAGCTATTGCTAAAATGTACAGTGGCTTGTGTATACTATCAGTGAAATGTTAGCTAAAGGCCTTATATTATCATTTGCTCTTAGTGTAAATGGGGGGACTACTACAATTAAGCTACCTGATTGTGATAGTCTTTAAGTGACATTAGAGTAATTCACCAGCAAAAAGTAGAGGAATTGAGTGCCATGTAGGGCAAAGTGTTATAGTATGGGACCCTTCTTAAGCTTATAAAGGAGCACCTCCAGAATACTCTCCGCCTAATATGGCTTTGGACTTATATAACAAAACTAACAAAGACATTTAGTTTTATTGGAGGGGGAGTAGAGATTGTGATGTCCGTCCAATAGTGTATGATAAAACTCTAATTATCGAGATTTCTTTTAATATAACAACCTAGAGTTTGTAGGAACTCCAAGATTAAGCGTACTCAATGAGAGATACTCTTAGATGAAAGATCTCTTGAGAAGTAGATCGTACTAAGGACAAAAATGTTTGATGTATCATGCGAAAGTAGGCAATACCTCCATGTGCGGAGTTCTCATCATTTCATAGATCTCGTAAGTAATATAAATAAATCTTATGGAGATTTTTTTTTAGAAACCTAAGATAAATATAGAGATCCATAAGAAGGAGAGTTCTTTAAAATGTTGTGTGGTATTTAAGGATGCAAAATGGGCCCATAGCATTGTACATGGCTTGTAAGGATAGTTTATGTCCTTGGAGATAATTGGACTTGTTGATAGGGCCTATGGGCTCCTTAGGTTTGTTCTGATCTCTTTAGGCTTACTTCTTATGACAAGCTACCTTTGGACTAAGTTCAAAACGTAGCCTGTCCAACTATGGTAAGCCTCCAACGATTACAAGACTCCAGATAGAGCTAAAAGACTAAGTCAACAATCACCTTTTACTTATTCAGACCACGTTGGATACTATAATTCTATTCTTTAATGTTTGTGGAAGTGACTTTGCCTATTAACTCTTCTCAAATTGCCAGCGTCACTCCTTTATAAATATAAAACCATTGTCCAATAATAGTAAACTACTTGATACTTTGTGTACATAAACCTACTAATTGCTCTCAAGTACTCATACTTTTCAAATACATACAACCGACTTAAGTATCGGAGTAGCTACGTTGGATAATCCCTTAATGTTCCCTCATTGAGCTCTTTTTTGCAGGCCTCACTACTTGCGCAAAATTCAATTTCTCTTCAATCAATATTGGCAAGATTCTTGAGACGATAGGACTAATCACATCTTACCCCTCCTCTAATACAAAGAAAAAAGAAATTGATGTTAGAATGTGGCATGGCTATTGCAAGATCTTTTCTCTATTAGGTGGAGTTGCCACTTTGATCAACCTTTTGATGAAGTCCCTCGACTGGCATTCCATTTTGGAAGGCTTAGGTATATATTGAATACAACTAAGGGTGGAATTACTACTGTAGCTTAATGGTTTGGCAGATGGAACTGTAGTGCAATAAATTTAGTTATGTGAACTTGTAATAGTTGTATGGCCAAAAAAGGGGAAAAAGAAAAAGAACTTGTGATAGTTGGTCCTTTTTCCTTTTTCTGACAGAGCTGCTAAAGATAATCAAGCTACCAAGTCTTACATCTGAACTTTAATCTAGAATCTCTGAAAATTTTCATTTTTAGAGTTTGTCATCCATTTCATTGCTGTTGTTGCTTGTATATTGTGATGCAGGAAAAGGTGGTGGTGTTATACAGGGCACTGCAAGTGAAGCTGTCCTAGTAGTGCTTCTGGCGGCTCGAGATAAAGTGTTGAGGAAGGTTGGAAATAATGCCCTCGACCAGCTTGTTGTTTATGCCTCAGACCAGACCCATTCTGCTCTACAAAAAGCTTGCCAGGTAATTGGCATATATTCACCAATATTTCTATTCTCATAATGGAGAAAGAAATGCACAGTTCATTTTTATGGGTCAAGCATTTAGTGTCTAGTGCTTTCACTGATGGTGCTTCCTTCCGGCCAATTTGATGCCCTACTAAATTCCTGGTGCAATTCAGAATAGAGATTTTCCTATATCCAGCAGGTTGGTCCTGGATTTATACCTTTTGCCATGGTGTCAGACTGTGTGGGTTGCTTCCTGAACAGTAACTTGTTTCAACCATACACACATTAACAAATGCAACTTGTATTTTGAAGTTTTGTATGAGGTTTTCTGGTTAATTTTCAAAGATGGGTATGAATGACTCAGTTTTATGAAAAATTATTATCTGATCTAATGAGTTTGTGCATAGTACTATCTTTGATTGCATCCATAAATACTTACACTCATTGAACAATCATGTAGGCTTTTTAATTACTTAATGTACTTTTTGATGGCAGATAGCAGGAATATACTCTGTAAATTGCAGGATGATAAAAACAGATGCTTCAACTAATTATGCCATCTCTCCTGACTTACTTATTGAAGCAATTTCGCGTGACATGTCTGCTGGTCTGATTCCTTTTTTCTTATGTGCTACGGTGCGAACCTTCTTACTTTAACTTTTCTCTTCCTTCTCGACATTCTGATATATATATGCATTTAGCATTTTTTCTTTTCCTCCATAAACTGAAACTTTTTCTTGCATTTAGCAATTAGGATAACCATCTTTTATTTACATGTGTTGTCTGAAAATGCACTTAAACACTAGACAAATCTGATAGCAACAGAAGGACTCAATTCTAATAATACAATTAGGTATATCTTGGCTAATTCTTTTAGCAACAGAAACTGTCAATATTTTCTTTTAGCAATAGAAACTGTCAATATAAACTGAGGATTGACTGTGTATCTCCAATACGACTCTCAGGTTGGTACAACTTCATCAACTGCTGTTGATCCGTTGCTTGCTTTGGGAAGGATTGCTAAGGTACTGCATATAATTGAGGGGGGAGAACTCTAACTAATCTCTTTTTTTGGTAAATAAACAGCAACTAATCTCTGCACTTATGTTCATTCATATTTGTTGATTGTGATGCATATTCAACCACAATGCATATATCTGATTCAGTAATTTGAAGCCTAGAGCCCAATCACTGTTCTTGATTTTATAGGCTGGTTGTGTTTAATGTGGAATCTAATTGCCTATTTACGACTACATCACTAAGGTATATAAGCCCTTACTTGCATAAATGGAATGAGATTTTGGAATCTCCAATTCTAGGTAACAGGTTTATATTGGATGGGAGTCATCTAAATTTGATATGGAGTTGAATATGATCTTCCTTCAGCCATAAGTTTTAAAAAGGAACTTCCAATGCTTATCTTGGTCAATTGGTATCTCTTATGGCCAGTTTACTTGGTGGTAATGGAGAGAGAATGAATTCTATTCCTTTTCAACTTTCAATTACCTTATGCACTTGAAAAATGGGTATAAATTTTAATTCCTAGGAACTTATTTATTCCCACTCAATTGGAAATAGTTTTACCTAAGTGGATTTTTTGATTCCCTCTGTAGAAGGAATAAAAAGTCTAAATAGTATAACTATTGTATCTCATTAATACTGCAATTGAAAAACTTTTTGTTATTTTCTAAAATGACAAAATAGGGATAAAGTGATATATTTAGTTATATTCCTAATTTAAGACTGCAATTAATGAGTTAAAGTAAACAGTAAAATAACTACTTCCTGCAATAAAAATTTATACGAGTAAACATTGAAATAAAAGATTTCTAACCTATTCCCAATGATAGTTATTCCATGGTATAACTTTACTGTTCCCTATCCATTCCATTCCATAAAGTAAACGGGCATTTAGAGTCAGCAGTAAATATGACTTGCATAAGTGATTGACAAACTGGGGCATTGTGGTGTTTTCTTATCAGGCATCACTCCTAATTTTAAGAGAATACAGTGTGATAAGATGTCATGCATCATTAATAACTAGTAAGAATAGCAGCTAACTTTGGCCTAAAATTGATGCAGAGTCTTGGACAAGCATGGACAGTTCCAGGGGGGCCACAAGGGGGCCATGGCTCCCCCAAAAATTTTGAGTATCCCAAAAAACTTATTGAGTTCACCATTAAGAACAATTTTCAAATTTGATCATACACGATTACCCAAAAAAAAGTGGTGATGCAATTTATAGGTAAAACAAAAGTGTTTAGAAGGGTTGTCATCAAATGTGCTTAGAGCACCCACTAAAACATCCTTTTTCAGTTTATAATGTACTCGATCAATACTTTTATTACGTAGCATGCACGGCAGCTGTTCCTGTGGGCAGATGATTATGCCTACCCTTGACAAGCCCTGATCTTGAGAATCCCTAAGTTAGCCTCACAATGTGCACCCCCAAGTGTAATTGCTAGTTTATCTATGTCATAGCATCTAGCATTGCATCCCAAGCCATATGATATGTGAAACATTGTGCAATTGGATTTACATTATTATGCTGAAGGACCCATCATGAAAACTAATAAAGAGTATTGATTGCTTGCTTTGAAAAACTGAAAAGAAATATTTTTCAAAAGGTGACAGACATGTCTGATTGTGCGGGAAAATTTATTTTAAGTAGGTCGAGACATACTGTAGAGAGCAGTAGAGAAACGTTCATGCAATATTTGCTTATTTAACTGAAAATCTGGAGAGAAAGAAAATAATTTCTACCATGCAATACCTGCATAAAGTGGTATGTACAAGATAAAATTCAGAGAGGTGGTACCAATGTAGGTTCTCCTCCTGCCTCTGCCCCAGCACTATATTTAAAATTTAAAACATCTCCACCAGGCTTTTCAGAAGTTGAATTCTTAATTAGAAAAACCTGAGAAACATATAATCTTTTACCTTTTCTGCATATTTGTTCATAATTAAATGATCGATACTAATAGTCCTGCCTTTGGTCGGTTGATGGTTCATTAGGCAAACCAAATGTGGTTTCACGTTGATGCTGCATATGCTGGAAGCGCATGCATATGTCCTGAATTCCGCCCCTACATAGATGGTGTTGAAGAAGCTGACTCATTCAACATGAATGCGCATAAGTGGTTTTTGACAAACTTTGACTGTTCAGCCTTGTGGGTTAAGGTATACCTTGTCCCTCCAACATATTAATTAATCATGTTAATTGCATGCTTCACAGTTGTAGGTGCTTACCTTTTCACTGGACAAAGACTGATCCTTTTTAAGTACTTTTTTGTATCCACTTGCCATTCTTCATATCATATCTAAAATTTATTGACAACAAATTTTTCACCTGAATGTGACAAACTTAATGGTTATCAATCTTCAGAAGCTAATGGGAAGCCATTTGTCAGAGTACAATTTTCAGTCTCAGACATGTCCAAGGCAACATTGACTCCTGACAGTTTGCTAGGACTTTAGGCTTCTCTCAGGATAATTTATTTAGAGTATAGATGAATATAAAATATGTGTATATTGTGTGTAGGCTGCTGATATAGGTAGAAGAATCATTGTTACTCTAGGAGATAAAATTAGGACCTTTTTCTATATTTTTAAATGGGCTTGATACTTGGCAATTAATTCTTGTAGTTATTAATTTACAATATTATTTGAACTCCAGAGTGTTATTTAGTGCAAGTACTTATTTGAGTCTTAATCAGGACAGAAATGCTCTTATCCACTCGCTCTCCACCAATCCAGAATTTCTAAAGAACAAGGTAATGTTTCATAATTTTATCTTCACAATTTGAACCTCCATGAACTGCATTTATTCCAGATATTCTATAAGTTCATGATCCATTCATCATATGATCATCCTCAGATGCTCATACTTGTTCCTCTCTTATCGCCACATGTTAGTTTATCGGACTTTTCTATGTTTCTTTGATTTGATGAGAATATTATTAGAAAGATGGCATGCCTGATTTGCTTCCTATTTATTACTTGCAAAAGTTGCTGCAATTGCTCATATAATTCATAAATGAGGTCTCCAATTTTTAAACAATAAAGCAACCATCTAATGATAACTAAGAACGATTGTTAAAAAGTATTGGGATTCGATTGTTTACATATATGTGATCCAGTACTGAATAATGGAACCATAAAGTGAAACTTTTAGGTGATTAAAATTGAAGATTGTCTTTTCATATCATCCAGGTGTCTAAAGCAAACATAGCTGTAGACTACAAAGATTGGCAGATTCCCCTTGGGCGTCGTTTTAGGTACCGTGCATAATGAATATCTTGAGCTATTCAAAATGTGTATGAATGCATGGATCATAAGGTTTAACAACATTATATTCATACAGGTCATTGAAGTTGTGGATGGTACTACGACTGTATGGTGTGGAAAACCTTCAATGCTACATAAGGAACCATATAAATTTGGCTAAACATTTTGAGGGGCTCATTTGTCAAGATCAGAGATTCAAGGTAATTATGTCACATATAGCAAATCAACAGGCAAATGATGCTTTGAGATCTGCATGCAATTTCCAAATATGATTTACACAAACAGTGATGCATGATGAACGGGAGGGATTATTGACTAAACTTGCATTCTTTTAAATGTTTTCGTGTCTCACTCTTCTTTTGCATTTTGTTCATGGTGAGCAGGTTGTCACTCCTCGAATATTTTCATTAGTTTGTTTTCGCCTTTTGCCTCCTAATGGTGACAAAGATTGTGGAAACAAGTTAAACCAAGCCCTATTGGATGCTGTAAACTCAACTGGGAGTATTTTCATTTCTCATACCGTAAGTCACTTGCCCACCTTGTACATGTTCTTAGAACCGGTTGTGTGCTTTTGCATTTTTCTAGTTTATATAGGAGGAGAAAAGCACCATTTCCATCATTTTGAAAGTACCACAGTCGAAAATAATTATTAGAATAAAAACATGTATAAATAGCACGATCATGGGAATTTTCATAAATGGAGGTCAAAATGGAACTTCTCTTGTATATGAGAGGACAGGCTTATGAGATTTTTTTCTCGAAGCAGGTTCTCTCGAGTGAATACATTTTACGTTTTGCTGTTGGAGCTCCATTGACGGAGGAGAGACATGTGAATGAAGCATGGAAGCTGTTGCAAGATAAGGCATCTATTCTTTTAAAAAATATGTGACCCAGCATTTAACTTAGATTGGCCTAGGACCTTAGCTTGATTCTTTCAAGGGGTCTAATTCCGGTAAGTAAAGCATATTTTGGGTGACAACCTTAATTAATATGATTTAGGGGTGGTCATTTGGTTAGCTATCTTGCTTACTGGCTTTATATGCTGTATTATCTTTTCCTACCTTGGAATGATATATTGAGATAACAGAGACCCCTTTTTATTCTGAACATGATTTGTGAAGTGATAAGATTGGTTGTTGAAATAAAATGTTTGTATGGTTGTCTACTCATCTAACATGATCAAAGGATAAATAAAAGCAGGTGATGTAGTTATCATTAAGATGTCAAATAGAAAAACTTTTCATATATATTTTTTTCATTGGTGTAATATCGGGTTAGTAAACATGAAATTTTCTTACCAGGTGATTTAGTATCATTAATTGATGCTTTAGAAGTGCCTGTTAACGCGATCTTCAACCCTAGTAATTATACATGACTCGAGCCCCCTTTTCTTTCTCTCTTTTTTTTTTTTCCCCATAGAAGGAATAAATGAAAAAGGAGCTAAGTTTGGAAGGAATATATGACTTGTCTAGATAGCATAATCTAAAATTTATTTGTCTCAATTTTAGGTACTTTAATTTGCTATCTAATTTCAAATTTATCAGTAATCCAATTCAAGCATTACATGAAACTCTGCCGTTCCGAGTGACAACTTGGATGAAAAAGCTTAATGGTAAAACCTAGATTGCATTTTTAAAAAGTTACCAGACGGCATGTATTGCGAATATCCCGTATGTTACGATAAATTGTAAATATACTCCTGAAAGTTCGCTCTACTTACGCATAGTCTTTTTACTAAAATGTTCAAAACCCAAAATCTTCAATAGGAAAAAAAGACAAAAAAGAAAAAAAAAACAATTTTGATATTATCCTATATTATTAAAGTCTGCCTTGTTTCTCTACACTAAAAACTTTGGGAGGCCTTTTCGGACAGATACATCTTCATAATTTGAAATTTACATGAAAAATTATAGTCCTTTAAAGCACCATATGCCGATTCGGATGAATATAAAGAATCAAGGATGTGGATTTGAAATGAAAATCCCCAAAAGACACCTTTTGTTCTATGAAATGTTTTAACTTCAGAAGAAAAATATCACCATACAAGGTTTGTAATATAACATGAAATTTTACGTGTTGATATAGCTTTTCATGATATGTCTCACTTCGATACTTATCCAACCCTATAAATGAATGACCGTTGTGTTGGATATCATTAGTATTGACCATTAGAAAGTTGGATCGACAGGTTGGTAAATTATGGCACTACGATTGAAGCACTACATTTGAGGCTCAGTGTGAAGCGTACGATTGCACGATTGGATATTTTGTCTCATGGTAGCCTGGAGTTCCCTTACAAAATGTCATGAGAAGTATCAACAGGGCAAAGTAAAACCATGTGACACAAAGGACAAGATGACTAAAGTAACCTTATACACAGACAAACTATAAAAATATGTAAATGTGCAATAATATGATAATAGGCATTGAGATGACTTTGAGGCGATTTGATAAGTTTAGATGGATGTATATGTTGACGTTGGATAGGATTATTGACAAACTGAGATCGAGACAAATGAATGCCTTAAAGCAATATAAGTGATGCAAATATCAAGGAAGAATGGTGGAACACTAAGATCTTTCATTATAAATTGATAGGAGATGACTGCTTCTATGGTAAATATAATGTCATCAACATAGATGAGAAGGACTAGTGTAAACTAAGTGATGATGAACATGAACGTATAAGCTTTGCTAGATTGAAACTTTAAGTGTAAGAGTATTGCTAAAATAATTAAACTAGGCTTGAGGAGCTTGTTTTTTTTACCATAGAGAGACTTTTTCAGCTATATAGAGGGAGTAATATGAATAGATAAAGCCTAGAGGTTGTTTTATGAATATCATCTCAATGAGATAATCATGAAGAAAAATATTTTTAACATCAAGGAGATGACATGAGAGAGGATAAGTTGAATGTTGGTAGGTTGATAACAAGATCACATGTCTTTATGCAGTTAATATTTTCCCACTATGTGAATCATTAGGCAACAAAATGAGCTTTGTCGTGTTGAACCTATCACTCATAATTGTTGAGTGAGGTTGGTAGAGAAGGGAAAGAGAAAGGGTTGGTAATGATGGATGTATGTCCTATGATAGAGGTGAAATAGGTAGGTGTATCGAGTTGAATGTTGGTGTTGGCAAAGGGATTAATCTTATTGAGTCTAAGAATGATGGTGGTAGGTGGTAGGCTATGGTGAGGGGCAGTGGTGGAGTGAGAGATGGTGGTATGTGCATAAGTTGATTACTCTCCATGAGTATTGATTGATGATGACAATGAAGAGTAGTGATAATTTGGGATGTGAGGAAGGACGAAGTTGGTAGTTAGAGAGAAGAGAAGAAATTATAAAAAAAAAGAAAAAGAAGAAGATTAGTTTGAAATTAGGGGTTTTTTGCTTGGTGCTTTGACACAATGTGCAATTGGATAATTGCATGTTATTAAAAGTGTTAAAAGTATAAAAAAATTTATAAGAAGTACTTACGAGTAAAGCAAAACCCTAATGACATTAAGGGAAAAAGACTAAAATGACCCTATGTAAATAAATTGTACAAATAGATTAATATACAATAATATAATAATGCAAATTTCCCATCAAGGAAAATGGCAAAAAAAGGATCAAGTACAACATTTATCAAACTCTTTGTGGTAGCGGTAGTGAAAGTAGATAGAGGTAATCACAAATTCCACATGAATTGTGAAGGAGGGAGCAAGGCCAACATAGTAAATACAAGTCATGACTAGCAAATCGTAAGTATAAGTAATGTACTATTGAAAGAACAAACAAAAAGAATAGATATCTAAAAATGATTTAACCGGATTATAGCACGTTATTATATAAGGATGGATGATATTGATATAGAGAAAATTTTCATGCAATGTAGGAGTTTTTGGTTGGAAAAATTCTTATATAAGGATTGCAAAGTCGAATTAAAATAATACAAAAACTATTGAAAGCCTATATCAAGAAATAGAACACTAACACGGCCTTTATTCATCATGGATGGAGCAAATTGGTATAGATCTTTAGATATGAATCATGGAAGCTTTTAGTTTTTAGATGATGTGCAACACAAACAACGGTTAAAATAGGAATTACGAAACCCTAATCCTTTATCCGATCCGAGATAGTCCATCGAAGGAGAAAGGTTACTTCTTTATTTATTTATTTTTCTTATAATTTAATAAAGAAAACTTCTCATAGCTACCATTATCGTGGCATGGATAAGAGCCCAAAAAGGAGTATGCTATTCCATGGGCAATTCGAAGTATACCAAAAGCCTAAAACCTAAATTGTTCTACAAATATCGAATTGCGCATATTATTTATATATAAGGTTCCTGTAGCAAATTATCAGAAAACAAAAGCCTGTTAAATCTTTTTTTCACATCATTGTAGATAAGATTAGGAGCAAAGTATAACGTTATTTTGGATGCTTCTTACAGAAGTGGAATCGACAAAAACGGAAGATATTTGATGGGCAGAACAATTGAAAGATGTTTCCCCATCCGAATTCATAGGAATCTGAGATGAAGCATAAATTCTGGAAAAATATCCCAATGGAGCTTCTGTTCTTTATCCAGACCTGTCGCCTAAAAGAATCTAATACTCCATCAGCATTTTAGATATTTGACAGGATTCCTATTTCTGTGGTTGTAATATGCATGCATGCGATGTCTTGTTGGAAAAATAACAGACACTCATCTTTCAAATTGCAAGTACACGCTTTAAAACTATTATTCAGATATAGATATATTCTTGAAATTTCGAATATATTTTATCTTCCTCATGATTTTCTTTTTTCTTTTTAAAATATGCATTCATCCAAAACCATCATTATAATCATTGAAACATTTTGCTATTCGTGAGTTTTTTGATGATTACTTGAAGAGGGTGTGACTCTAGAAAGATCTCTTCCCTTTCAATATTTTATTAGCAGAACCATACAATAAAACCATAAATATTATTATAGAAGATAATTAAGATAGTAGCATATTAAGATAAATAAAGAAAAATAAAGAGCATGGCTTTTCATCGGGTTTAGGGTGGTTAACTTTAAGAATAGAAAAAAAATTAAATTTTCAATAACTAGGCTTATTAAGATAATAAGAGAAAAACTAGAAGACTGGCTTTTTATAGGTCAGGGTGATTAACTTTAGAAAAAAATTTGACAATTTCAATAACTATTCAAATGAGGAAATAAGATTAAATAATATTAATATAGTACGTGAATTAGGTGTATAAGTATCAAATGATATTTAAACACATGATAAATAAACACATTTACTTTTTTAAAAGATACCTAATGATACTTTTATATGTTAAAGTTTTATTATTATTTGTATATTACTTATTAATTTAAATGGTATGTTAATATTATTGAAACTTTTTTTTCAAATAAAAGATCAAGTTTGTACTTTCCACTTCAACAATATCGGTACATATTCATTCAGGTAGGTCATTTATACACGTTGTTTTTGTTGGACAACTAATTACATATTATAGGCCTTGGGCATCTCATTTAAATAAAGAGTATTTTCCTTAATAAAATACAGATGGATTAGAAATACAAGCGAATATATGCTATAATGAGAATAATCTCTGAATATATGTTTCCTCTTTCGAATAATGAGAATAGCATATATAGAGAATCCAATACATATTTATATTCTCTTTTTAAGTCTTTCCATCACGAGCTGAAAAAATAAATAGCTAAACCAAAGGATTGTGACACATAAAATAAATAAATAAAAAAAGGTACTCTATATATAGAACTCATTTTTTATGAATTTTTCTGTAACCCCATTCTTATATTTTATATAATCGGTTTTACCTTTTATCTCACTCTGTATTTATATTACTTTAAATCTTAATCATTAAACTAAATATGTATTTAACTGTTCATATTTAAAAAAACGTAAATAAATGTTCGGACAGAAAGTTGAACTGATTCCGCTATATTATCGATTTTTTTATGCATCACACCTCATCGAAATATGATGTTAAAAATAGCATCAATGATCTTACCATACAAATTCGAAAATATGAGATGTGTAGAAATCCAATACATATAATCACATATATTACAGTAAACAATAATAACCTAAGTCACAATCAATTGATTTTAGATAAATCCTCTCTCTTACTAATTATTAGGATTTCAATCAACTGGAGTCAAAAGTATTTCAATTACTCTGATGTACACAATTTATCCAACTTTTATAGAAGATAATGCTTTTTTCTTCGTTGAACAAAGATAATAAAAATTTGGATTCCATGAAATCGTATTCCCAAAAACAAACTAAGGCGCCTGCGGCAACCATCGAATTCTATAGTAGCTTAAAAGTTGAATCCACCTAACAAACCAAATCAGACCACTTATTTATATATATATATATATATACACATACACGAGGACTCAATGAAGCTTTTGTTGACCAGATACGTGTCATTTTTTCTTTTTCAATAACATTATATATTATAACTTAGGAAGAGATATTTGAATTTAATTCATCATATTAGAAGATTAGTGTCTAAATTACTAAATTACATCAAATTTAAAAAACAAGATTGAAATTAAAATTATATATTTGACTGTACTTTCTTTTCGAAAAAAAGGAGTTCATCTCTCAACATTTGATTGTGTAATGAAGGAGATTTCCATATATACTAGGCTTGTGCAAGTGCTGCTTTTGGACAATAAATTGAACCGTCCTGAATCTGCTTTGGGCGGTCTTGAATCTCACGTTGAATTGTCGAGCTTTAATAACCTAAAGAGTTCAATCATGGCAATATGTTGGGTCAGCGGATCGTCAAATCGACGAGCTGAACTGCCCTTAAACGAGTGATTGAAGATTGGGCTAATTTCAAAAAAAAAAAAGAAAAAAAAAATATATATATATAATATACTATAGCTATATGATATATATAATCTAAACATAATATATTTATTGTATGTAATATATAATATATTATATTATATAATGTAAACAAATATATAGTATATGTAAATATAATAATTAATATACCATATATATACTATAATATATATATTATATATGTAATATAACATCATATATTCATGTTTACATGTTTTAAAAGAATTATTTAGGAATCCAAAATAAATTTTTTTATTTATGAGTAATGATATAAAATTTTAAATTTGATCGAAAAAAAAGATAAATAATCTATAAATTATTTATAATAATTAAATAAAAACAAAAAGAAAAATCTTATGATTCAAGGATCACTCAACCAACCTTTAAACCTTTAGTTCAAGTGAATCGGACTAAATCTATTTTCTTGAGGATTGAAGATTAGTATTAGGCGGCTCTAGCCCGATAAACAACGTCTATGTATACATATTCTGGATATATTTTTTTTTTTGTTTAATATTTTCTTTTGTTCTTAAAGATAATCACTAGGAAGCCAAGTTAAGTTATGTACAGCTAGATTCCATTGGGGGACCAATACGAAAGGATATGTGTGAGAATTAGGATACTTTTATTGATGGGACTGCAGCGGTCGAAAAATCTCGTGAATATTCCAGAATAATTTCTGGACCCGAGCAATACAAGCACGACATTACCTTAGAAAAAAAGTAAAAGAACGTAATGCTGTATACATATGCATAATATCTCATAAGAGAGTTTAACAAATTTTAAGGTCAACACGTCATCTTAACCTCCTAATTAACGTATTACTTGTTAAAGATAGTACCGATTGATTTAACGGAACTGAAAAAGATAAAATAATTTCACCAAATGTTTCCACATGTGAAGGAAGAAATTAGCTCAAATTAAGAATTTTATTGTTGGTCTTCAGTTTAAAAGAAAAACTATATAATGTATATTAAAAATTACTCCTTTTTATTTTATATATATATATATATATATATATATATTCCCTAGCATACTTGTTAACAAAACCGCTTCCGGTATTCATACAAAAGGCATAACATAACACATGGTCCCCCTCCTCCTTTATGCATTAATCATGCGGTGTGATAATTGATGGTGAGCCACGTAGAAGCCCATAGGGACGGTTTGCTCGATTGCATGGTTTGGTACATTTGCCATATTATATCATTGGATGCATAAATTTAGTGTGGAGGATAAGTATAGTAGAATTTTAATATATGAAAATATAAGTGTTTAACTATTTTAAAATTGTCTGTTGTTATTAATATATGTTTAAATTAGATTATAAATAAATCAAGTTAAAATGATATAATATTAAAAATTTTAAAACACGAATCGAAGCGGAGATAAATCGAACTTAGAACTGTGAATTTTAGTTTGACTTTGAGTTAATACTCAACAAGTTTAATGCTAAAACTTGAATAGATTAAGTTTATTTAAGTTTGATTTATCTAAAAAATAATTTTTTTATTATAATTAAGATAATATAATATTAATATTTAAACTTAATGGAACTTACTTAACATTCAAATTAGATTGGTGTGTCTATAGAGTTAAATATTATGAAATTTGAGTTTGAATTGATAAACTATTTGGATAACTAAATTTGAGTATTTTATAATTGATTCGATTTATAAGTGATTTGATTCATTTATGCCTGTAATGTAAATAACTCGGTATTTGTGATCCATACCAAAAGCCTTCTAATTCATCGAACCAACTGAGCGATAACACCTGTCTCAACGAGAGCAAATCTCCATTTCCTCTTGAACAGCCGAGATATAAGGGTTAGTGAAGATGCACGTAAAGCTGACTCGAACACCATTAAAGGACCATTAGATTGTCGTTTGTATCGGCCATACATTGGAGAATCGATGTCTAAAGAAGCATCGCCCACAGTCAAAGACATACAACATGTTCCTTGCTGCATGCATGGGAGAGACATGGATATACAACTCTTGCATTTTACCATTTTGTCTACTTTCACTCACAACACCCATGGAATAAGAATAAAGGGGAAAAAGGATAGCCATAAAGGCTTGCTTTATAACATTACTGGGATGGTGACAAGGAAAACATGTCATTTCTCTATATTATAGATGTGAATGTAAAAGGTTATGTCATCTATCTATATTATAGATATGAATGAAAAGGTTATATCCGACGGGCCAACAACAGATGAAGTATGCATGGAGTTCCTTATCTTTACGAGAGCGGTAATTGGTAATAGGAAAATGTTAATGGGTGGATTGATATATTTATTTTTTCATGTATTTCCTCTTTTTGGAGTGTATAAGTACATACATATGTAAGAGAGAGATAAGAGATAAAGAGATGATTATGACAAACAAGATTTAAAGTTAAAAAAAAAAAAAGCTAAAAGAACTAGGTGAAAAACATGGATTACCCTATCTAATATATAAAATATATACATATATATAAATAGAGTCATACACATGTTTAGAGAGAGAGGATGTGGTTTACAAATTAAGAAGTTGCAAAAGGCCCCTCGACTTACCCTTTTAACGACAGACCCATTTGAATTGACTATGCTAATTTACTTGCCACCTAAGTGGTTGATTACCATCAAGTTGGCTAGTTACCTTCTCTTGGTCAATCAGCTAATGCTCTAATACATAGAGCCTCAAACTTCATTTTTATCCATACTCCAAAACTTGGTTTGTATAAATTTAAGATACAAACTCAATAAGTTTTTACCTCGATTTGAATTTTCCTAACCCAAAACATCGATATACATTTGAGCTTCACTTACATTTAGTTCCTTCATTTTAGTCTTGCCAACCTGCTCGCATTCAAGTTCCTAATGCACCATGCTCATTGCAAGCCCCCAACACCTTCAAGTTTCTAATAATTAATAAGTTAAATAAAGAAATAAGGCAATGTAAGACAATCTTAACACATATGTTATATCTGACATTATGCACATTTACTCAAGATATAGTCTAACATGAGCTTCGCTTAAACAGTCATTTCCATCTTTCACCCTTGTTTGTATAAAACCATCTATGTAAGTTTATAGGACTAAGATTGATCTGCTTGCAACATTTACTGAATATACTCACAAAACTTATTCATCTATTTGTAACAAGTAACTAGGCATTGTCCTTTGGTTTGCTTACCAATTACTTCACCATCTTGCAACTAACATCAGTTTTGTCACATGTGAATCTTTTGATTGTAGTGAAGGTAGTCACGAGCATCTAGACTTTCCTCTAAAATAGCTACAACAATTGGATCAATCGTACCCTAACAATCAAACCACTTGCAAATGCACTACCTTTGGACTTCAATAGGCTTTAGGTGTTCATGCTTATAAATTCTCTCTAGATCTTGCAAATCAAGTATGTAAGCAAGAACATCATAACTATTACAAGTCTTCCATAGTTTTTTTACTAATTGCTTCTACATAATACTAGTGTAAGCTCCCAAAATTAAGTTTAAGACAATCGAGTCTAGATTTAGCGCTTTTAGGGAAACTTATCCAATTGAGCCCAAATTTTATGATTAAGATAAAAAAGTTACTTGAGATGATACAATGAAGTTAGATTTAAGAAATAATGACCTAAAATCCTAATTTTACCCTTAGAAATAGGAACATTCAAAATAGCACTAAAATGCTCGAAACTCTTAAAATGAAACTCAAATTGCGATGAGAATTTAGAGATAAGTTAATTGAGCTATAAAATAAGATAAAATAGTATAATTTACTATATAAATATATACGTATTTTTATGAGTATACCCGATATAAATAATAATTATACCTGTAAATTAATCATAAATTATGTAATTATATATATAATGCGTTGAATTCATGAAATTAATTAAGAGAACATATCCTAAAAATAAAAGATATGTTAGAAACTTAATTATATGAGTAAATTTATATATTACACGTGATATTTGCATAGGATATATACTTATATATTGATTAAATAACTAATGTGAACATGATATATATATTATTATTATTATTTAACTAAGATATGTGCCAAAGTGATCCAAAATGAATCAAATTGCGGCTGAAACTCTTGGAAATCATCGCGGCAAGTCTAGAAGCAAATCAAAGCTGAGTCAAAAAGCAATTTCTCTTTAAATGGCAACCTCTTACTTGCATTGATTGAGGGAGAGGCAAAGGAAAAAAAAAAAAACCCAAAGGACATAAATCGACTCCTACAACCTTAAATAGGACTCCCTACATCATGTCCACACTTTAGAAACTAGATGCATTCAAGAAAAAATTTGGGAAATATTATACAAAAAATAGAAAGAAATTAAGAAAAACAGGAGAAAACTCGTGCTAGGCTAGAACTTAATCCTACCCTGAATCTACTATGAAACCTTAGCAACCCCAGACGGTCCATCCACCATGCAAGCCATCTGACACACCCCCACTACTCTACGACCCCTGGAGACACCAAGAACAGTAAGGTTAAATTCTTGCCCTATTTTTCAATAATTTATAAAAAATAGTAAATCAACTCAGAAAACTATGAAAAAAATGTATTTAGATTATTTTGAACATGATTTTATGTGATATTTTTATTTTTGAAAAATTTATAATATTTAATATACTTCCTTAAGAAATTTATTGTTCATCTGAATTTAGAATTATAAAATAAATGTACTAAATGAAATTGTTTCTAGCTAAAAATTTTTGTTAGAATGTGTATGATATATAGATAATTTCTATGTAGCTCAAATTTTAATTTGAATACTTTTAATATTTATTGCATTTTTTGGCCTAAAAATAGCTCGAAAATAGGTTGAAATTATGAATTAAATAGGAAATTATGAAATTAATTGATGAAATGGACATGTACTGATCTCTAATGAATAATAACAGTATTGAGTCAGATTGAAATTAATTTAGTGTAGAAAGAATCATAATTGAGTAATTTATGATAATTTAGGGGTAAAATCGTCAATATGAATATATAGGCGATAGGTTGGAAACTTAAAACCAAGTGATAACTGAATTCCTCATATTTTTAAGAGTCTATAGAAATTTTCAGGGAATTATTTGGTAACCCGAACTAATTATTACGAATTTACTAAGTAAAATAGCTTAATTTGCAAGTCGGAGTGTATTTTTAATATTAATAAGCTAAAATGAATTAAATAGTTAAATAAAAACTATATATATGATTGCTGATCAGATTGGATTAAATGAATATTTTTATTATATTTATTAATATTTTCTGATCGGGATACACTTTAGATATATTAGAGTTGGATAATACTTATACTGTAATGATATATGGACAAATTAGGTAAAATACAATTTAATAATGTAAATTACGTATAATACAATCATATTTATATAATTACGTATAACTGTATTAAAAACTCGAACTACCTGTTAAATGTTATCTCTAGAAGTAGGACTCGTAAAACGTGTCGTTAAGATTATACGAACCCAACGACACTAACTTAGTTAAAATCGGACAACCTTAAGTAATTTAACCTATAACTTTATCATATTTAAGAATGTACATATTTCGGTAATCTTACTGGAATTAAAACTTGAATTAATAAATTAACAGTACGTTTTGATATGATCGAAACGATATATAATACATAATAGTATGTATGATGTACAGTATCAACAATTAATAACTTAATTCAATATACGACTATATATTAAAGAAATAATAATAATAATAATATATATATAACCATTTTAGATTAAATTCTAATGTTTTCGTAATTATTATGAAAATTGAATTTAGGTTTTTTGTGTAAATTGGATCTTCCAGTACAAAGATGGTTAACTATTCGAGTCAGCAATAGTAAACGTCTAAATAAGTAAGTTGAGATTGTAGTTTTACCGCTTGTTTGGATACTGTTTAAAGAATTCGAAGATCCAATAGTACTTTTGGCTGTGTTTGTAGTTAGTTGACTGTGTACATACTGTGTGTGTGGATGATACTTAATTGTGACAAGAGTTCAACTCTTTGGTGTACTGTTTTGCATGTTTGCATTGATTCTATATTATGTGAACTTGTTGGCTATCCCTAATTAAAACTAATGTTTATTTGACGAAAATGAAACTGGATATGCATAACACCCATTAGGTGAAACGATTAAAAGTGTCAGGCCAAATATCGACTTCCTTTGATTGGGATAGTTGAAACAGTCCTTTCCCTATCTTTAGTCAAACTAAGTGATAAGTGAGGAGGTTGCGGCAAGATTGGGGGCCGTGATTCAAAGGCAATTACAGGAGGAGGGTATTCTTCATTGCATAAGCTTGAGTTTAGTCTGATTTGAGTCGCGATGAAACTCCTTAATCCAGGTTAGAGTAGATGTAATTTCTTTAAAATCACATTGGACCGGATAACATTGTACGATGTTTTATTTGATCGATCGTATTGCATTTCATCACAATTATAAACCTTATTTGTGTTTGTACAGTACTCTTCTGACTCTGTCCCACTTACTAAGCGAGTTGTGCTCACATCCTTATAGACTCTTTTGCAGGTATTGAGTGAGGTCAGGATGTTCAAATACCACCATTCCCAAGTTAATGTGCTGTTGTTTGAGAAAATGAGGATTGAGGAATCAACTAAACTTGGGCTTTTGACTTTGTTTTTGAGGAAACTAATCGGGAATTCCCTAGGAGCCCACTAGTTTCCTAACTTATTGTATATAGATTGCAAAACCTGTGATTTTTAATAAACTCTGATTATAAACTTTACTTTTGGATGTAAAACGTTTGTGTAAATACTGTTGTGGTATTAGACAACAAGTTATATAAAAAAGGTATTTTGTAAAGCTCTATTGTAAGTTTGGTTATTAACAGGTGTTAGAACAGATGTTTCAAGTTGGTTGAGTTGTGTACACCTTGTTTGAACTGTATCTATAATAATAGCTATGAGGTCAGTTTCTATCTTAAGTTAGTTTATATGGCAGGACTGTTATGACTTTTCCTATTCGGGGCGTGATAACTAGCGCTTAAACTCAACATGATTCTTATTTGTTGTCTCCATAAGTTTAGTTGCACTAAATTTCTCTTCCATCAAATTCCTCAAGTTGTAATTTAATTTTTGTGTGGTGGGGTTGCTATAGCTAGTTGATCACATACAACAGGCATGTTGGTCGACCTAGGAGATGTCTTAAGTTGATGACACGTGGAGAGATATTCTTATGAAAAGGTGTGGGAGATTATTAGTAAGGGATAGTACGTAGCAATGTTAGCTACACCTGATTATATTCATGAATAGAGCACCATAGTTGTAATGATAGCTACACTATGATGGTCAAAAGATGCTTGTCAAGAGGATGCTTTAATTACTTGACAACAAAGGGGCTGTTAGATGGTGATGTTAGCTTTGCTTATGCATTGTGGGCTTATGGAAATAATGTTTGCCGTACACAATGTAAAGGGATTATCTTAGCTTTGAAGGTGGTGCTTATATTTGTCTCAGGTAATTCTTCATGTCTTCTTTTATCACATAGGATGAAGTAGTAAGTGTAGGATTGGCCACTACTTGGAGTGTCGGTATGAGGTTGTGGGGTATAACCGTGCTAGTTGTGATATCCTATAAATCAGCAATCTAGACATGAACATTTGAGTGTTAGGATAAAGCCCTATCCTTATATGATTAGGGTCAATAGTTGATTTAGGACATTCGGGAAAATAAACTAATTAGGTTAGAAACTTACAAGAAACATGATAACCTTAATTAAGAAGTTCTTGTAGGTTTGAAAATTCATAATACAATAAGAATATCAAGAATATAATCAAAACAAAGAAAATTTATTCTATATGAGACTCTAAAATCAAATTTAGGATAATCGCATATAAATTTAGAGCTTTTGGGAAAAATTATCTAATTGAACCCAAACTTTACGACTAAGATAAGGAAGTTAGTTAAAGTGACTCGATGAAGTAAGATTTTGAAAATAATTACCTGAAACGTCAATTTTTCTCCTAGAAGTATGATTACTTAATATTGTCTAAAATTGCTCGAAACCTTTGAAACTAAACTCGGAATGTGAGAAGGATATAGAAATAAGATAATTAGGCAATAAAAGAAAATAATATAGCATAATATACTATATGAGTATACATGTATTTTTATGAGTATACCTAGTATACATATAGTAAATATACTCATAAATTAACATAAAATAATATAATTATGCATAATGAGCGATAGAATCGCAAAATTAAATAGGAAAAAAGTATATTAAAAATTAAAGATATGTTAGAAACATGATTACACGTATATAATTACTCATTACATGTATGATATATATAGGATATATACCTGTATATTAACAAAAATCATTAAATACTAATATAAAATACGAAAATACCATAAAATATTATCTAAAAATTATAAAAAAAAATAAAAAAGATCTAAAATATGATTGGATTAAATGTTGAGCAGCTTAAAAAGAATAAGCAGCTACATCAAAAGCAAATTTATAAAAAATTGATACCTCTAACTATGCGTTTTTCGAGAAAAATATTAAAATAAATTACTTAACAATTAAGAAAAAATTCAACCGACCTAAACTACTATAAATAGGATCCTAAGATTTAGATTTAACATTTTGACAACTAAGAAAACTTAAGAAAAATTAAAAAAAAAGGAAAATTTGACAAAAAATAGGAAAAAACAGAGTAAGGATCAAACCTAACTAGTTCCTCAACTATTCAATGACCTGACGTGGAGCCTTGCTACCACCTAGTAGAGCCACCACTGACTATGCCGACCGACAACCTCTCTTCGGCCAATAGTGGTCAGAGCTTCGATAAATTTAGATTTCGAGTTTCTATCTTGTTTTTTTCTATTTTTGAAAAAATTATTAAATTAATTATGAAAAATGTAAAAAAATTAATTCCTAGGTTATTTTATATGTAATTTCATTTAGTAAATTTATTTTTACAAAATTAGGAGTATTTAATGTACTTACTTAACAAATGTACTATTCATTTGAAATTTGAAATTTAAAATAAATACACTAAATGATGTAGTTTCTAGCTTAAAATTTTTGTGTAAGAAACTTATGATATATAGATAATTTCTATGTAGCCCGATTTTTTATTTGAATATTGTTAATATTTATTGTATTTTTCGGCCTAAAAATAGCTCGAAAATAGGTTGAAACTGTGAAATAAATAGGAAATTATGAAATTAAATGATGAAATGGACATGTATTGATTTCTAGTGAATAATAACAACGTTGGGATAGGTTGAAATCAATTTAGTGCAAAAAGGATATTAATTAGATAATTTAGGATAATTCAAGGGTAAAATTATAAATATGAATATATAAGCGATAGATCGAAAACTTGAAACCAAGTACTAACTGAATTCCACATATTTTTAGGAGTTTATAGAAATTTTTGGGGAATTATTTGGTAACCCGAGCTATTTATTATGAATTTATGTAGTAAAATAGCTTAAATAACGAACCAATACCCAATTCTAATAATAATAGATTAAAATATGATAAATAGGTGAATAAAAACTATCTATTTGTGTACTGGTTAGATTGGATAAAAAATTATATTTTTAATATATTTAATGATATTTTAACAATTGAGATACGTTATAGAAGTATCAGGGTTAGATAATACCTATATTATGGGTTATATTGACAAATTAGGTAAAATATGGTTTAATAACATAAATTACGTATAGTATGGTAATATTTGATTAGATACGTATAACTGTGTTAAAAACTTTAATTACCTGTTAAAACTGATCTCTAGAAATTAAGACTTGTAATATGTATCGTTAAGTCTGTATAAGCTCAACGACACTATTTTTACTAAAATTGGATAAACCTAGGTAATATAACTTATATCTTTACAATATTACTTATTTATATACTATTATAACTCTATCGTAATTGAAACGTGATTTAAACGACTAAAAGTATGTTTTGATACAATCCGATCGGAATGATATATTACACGAATAGTATAATCGTGTATATTATTAATACTTAATAACTTAACTTGATCCATATAATGAAACTATATATTATTATATAATAAAAAATGATAATATACTTTATATATATATATGCTTTAGATAAGACCCTAATGTTTTCATAATCATTACGAAAATTGAATTTAGGTTTTGTATATATAGAGTCTCCCAATGATTAGACCGTTGACTACATGAGTTTTTCGAAGTGAGCGCTAGGACAAATAAGTGGGATCAATGCTTTACCGTATTTTGAGATATTATTTCAAAATATCTAGGGACTTTGGTATGTATTGGCTGTAGATATAGTTAGCTGTTTGTGCGTATACAATGCTTGTGGTTGGGTTTCGATTTGCTGTGATGGGAGTTAAATTCCATGATATGATTATTCTATGAATATTATTATTGAATTGTTTGAGCTTGGTTGATCACCCTAAAAAGATGAACTAACTCAAACTTGGATTAATATCTAATTTGATATGTATTGCAACTCATTAGAGGTAACGACTAGGATTCTTAGGCCAAACACAGATTCCCTTCGATGAGGATAGTTGAAATGGTATTTTTCCCATTCTTAGTTGAACTAAGTGACAGGAGTGAAGGTTGCGATAAGGTTGGGGGCCATGGTTCGAAGGTGGTTATGGGAGGAGGGTATTCTCCATTCCACAAGCCCCGGTTTGGTTTCAATCCGTGAATGTGTGACGTCAATCTCCTCAACCCAGATTAAAGCGGGTGACATTTCTTTGATGTCATGAGGTCGGATAACATCGTGCGATGACATTTGCTTGTACATTTATTGCATCTAACCAACTTGATTGAAAACCCCGGTTGTGATGTGCTGAATGCATACTTCTGTCTCTACCTCCACTTACTAAGTAAGTTGTCGCTCATTTTCTTATAGTTTGTTTTGCAGGTTCCAAATGGCTTATAAGTGCCTACTTAGCACCAGAACCCTAGTAAATTGGGACAGAGAGCGAGATATAATAAGAAATGATTGGTTATTGCCCTTAGTATTAACTTTTTATTTTTTAAGGAAAACTATACAAGACTCCTCAAAGAGGCTTAGTAGTTTTCAATATTTTGGTCTGTATATAAAACGAGAGGTACCTGTTGGATTTACTACTACTTTTTTTATAAGGTTAAATGATAAGTTTATTATTACAAATTATTTCATAGGATTACTCTACAAGTTCATATCAAACAAGTATCGAATTGGACGCTTTAAAGGGGTAAAGTCGAGTACGCCTTATGTGAACTAGGTCTAAGATGGTAACTATGAGGACAGTTTTTATTTTAGAATGGTTTATATGGTGGGATTGTTACGACTTCACCTTTTCGGAGTATGACACTAGTCATTAGTAACTATAAGATGCACCTCAAAGAAGAGGACCTTGCAAGGTGGGCCCTTATTTCCTTAACCATAAGTGTTTGGTGAGCTTGAGTTGAGTGTTGCAGTAGTAGCTTAGGTTCCTTTGGTTACCTTCCTTCACTTTCTGTAGGGGTTGGATTGCCTGTTCATGCTATTGAGCATCTTCCGCGATGACAACAGGAGATACAAATCTTGAGATTTGCATCTTCTACATGTATCTTCAATCACTTACAGATGAGGTCACTTTAACCTTAGGCTTTGAAGATAGGAGTTAAGGCTATTAGGCTTGTTACGGGATCGCTTTGACCCATCATAATTGAGATCACTTCGATCTCATGAATAATATGGTAGAAATGGGCATTGCACCCGCTGTGCACTTAAGAGCGCATGCTTTTGCTAAGCGACTACAGCTACTATGATTTGATTGCTTCAACCATTCATAGATGAGGTCACTTCAACCTTGACTCTGTAGAAAGGCATTATGTCGGCTAAGCCTGCTTGGGATTGCTTCGATCCATTACAGCTGAGTTCGCATTGATCTTATGAACAATGTCGCATAAATTGGAATTGTACCTTTTGCGTGCTTAAGAGTGTATGCTTTAACTGAGCAACGACAACTATCGTGATCTGACTACTTCTTGAAGCGATCTTGTAACATCTATAATGCCTTTTCATAAATCTCATGGTTGAAGGACCTCATCCATGTATGATTGAGGTAATCACCTCATCATAGCCACTCTTGTTTTGTAGAAGTATCTATTCCTAAGTATATGGAGAATACAATGCCTTTATGTAACTTCATTCAATCACAAGGTTAAAGTAACCTTAGTTGTGATGGATCGAAGCTATCTTATAGTTGGCTTGATAGTAACCCTACCATACATTATTTAGCGACTCCACTAGGGAGGACAGACTTGATGGAATGGCAACTGGATGCAAGAAGACTGGAAATGACAGATACATCTAGGAATACGAAAACCAATATGAGAGGGTTGAGCAAATCTAAGTAACTCAAGATACTAGTAAGTACCTGAAATTATACAAGCCTACAAGGTAATGCAAGCGCCTGAGACTATGAAACCACTCTCCACTGATGATTCACCTGTATTGTATGCCATACAAGAAAACACCTGTATGATGAACTAGCTCTACACCACTTTTATGCACTTCTTGCCACGAACATTGGTGTATTACCTGGTATGACCCTACTAGTACTAACTATGGCAACAATTACTCTAATGAATGTTGCTGCAATTCTTAGGGTAATCCCATACTGCTCCTATTTTACTTGTTGGTGAGTTGTTTGAGATGGCTATATCTGCACCAAGCATCTAAATCTTAAGGTTTGTACCTATTGCTGTTACCGTGGAAGATGCTTAGTAGCATGAACAAGCTATCTAACCTTTATGGAAGGCTAAGGAGGGCAATAAGAGGACCTTATGCAACACTGTAACACTTGACTTAAGCTCACCAAATACCTGCGGTTGAGGAAATAAGTGCCCACCTTAGAGGGTCCTCCTCTTTGAGGTGCATATTACAGCTGCTAATGACCAGCATGATTGCACTTCGTAACCTCTTACTAACGTTCCAAGTAATGGCCAATCCTGCACTTGTTACTTTGTCTTATGTGATGAAAGAAGACTTAAAGAATGACTAGAGATAAATATAAGCACCACCTTCGAAGCTAGGATAATCCCTTTACATCATGTGCGGCCAACACTGTTTCCATAAGCCCATGACGCATAAACATAGCTAACATCGCCATATGATAGCCTTTTGTTATTAAATGATTGAAGCATCCTCTTGACAAGCATCTTTTAACCACCATGGTATAGCTATCATTGCTACCATGGTACTTTATTCATGAATATGATTAGGTGTAGCTAACATTGTTACTTACTATCTTTTACTAATAATCTCTATAAAACTAAAACTGGCATAGCTAAAATTATCTCTCTATCAAGTGTAGCTAACATTGCTACCTATTATCCCTTATTGATAATCTCTATGAACCCAAAATTGACATAGTTAACATTGTCGCTTAATCTGGAGTAGCTAACATTACCACCACAATCCCTAGATGCACAAGTTTATCTAAGGTTACTATCTAGTGTTCCTTAATCATGGGATCGAAGCGATCTTGGCGGTGATGAGTCGAAGCGATCCTATAGCAAGCTTGGCAATCATAAAGCCTTTTCGTAAAGTTGAGGTTAAAGCGACCTCATCCATGAATGGTTGAAGTAATTAAATCATGGTAGTTGTAGTCACTTAGCAGAAGCATAGGCTCTTGAGCATATGGTAGGTGTAATGCCTATTTTTGCGACATTACTCATGAGATCGAAGTGATCTCAGCTATGATAGGTTGAAGCGATCCCGCAGCAGGCTTAGCATCTATAACGCTTATCTTTAGAGCCTAAGGTCAAAGCGACCTCATCTATAAGTGATTGAAGCAATTGTATCATGGTAGTTGTAATCACTTGATGGAAACATATGCTCCTGAGTACACAGTAGGCTTAATGCTCATTCCATGACATTATTCATGAGTTTGAAGCGATCTCTATTGCGATGGGTCGAAGCGATCCTATAATGTCGGTAACACCTTTTGTAGCATCTGTAACGCCTTTCCATATATCTCATGGTTAAAGGACCTCATCCATGTACGATTGAAGTAATCACCTCATCATAGTTGGTCTCGTTTTGTAGAAGTATCTACTCCTAAGTGCATGGAGAAGACAATGCCTTTATGCAACTTCATTCAATCATAAGGTTAAAGCAACCTTAGCTGTGATAGATCGAAGCGATCACATAGTTGGCTTGATAACAACCCCCCCATACATTATTTGGCATCTTACGTCCAGGTGCCATTCCATCAAGTCTCTCCTTCTTAGTAGATTCGCCAAATAATGTGTGGTAGAGTTACTATAGCTGGTCGATTACGTATAACAAGCATGTCAATCGACTTAGGAGATGTCTTGAGTTGATGACACGTAAAGGGATATTGTTAGGAAGAAGTGTAGGAGAAAGAACGAGTAAAATCAATATCTAAAATGCGCACGTGTGACAGTAGATTGTGATCGGTGTATTTGATTGTTCTTAAATCTTTCTTAATCATACTATTAGTTTAATCTTTTCTAGAGTGATTTTAGCAAAGCTTTTGTGTTTGTCTCAAGCTTGCTACTATTCTCAATCAATCAAATGAGAGGAGGAGCCTTCTATTTATAGAATTTAGACGTTGATATTATCTAGTAGATGGCTTCAAGATGGATAGTTGAGATTAAGCCTTATTATTAAAGCTTATCTTTTTCTTTAGCCTTCATGGGCTTGGGTTTACTCAAGAGCTTATAATAGTTAATGGAAGCCTATTACTATTGGAAATAAGCTTGGAGTATATATAAGCTCCCTTAAGGCCCATTAAAGCCAATTGAAGCTTAAATGAGCTCAAAAGAACTGTTTTTGAGTCTGTTTTTCTCACGTGTAGTAATTGAGCAGGTTCGAGAGTAGAAAATTCAGTTTAGTGATTCTTGTTCTAAGCCTACTAAGCCAGGTCTCCTTAAAACATCCATAAATAGGCCAATTTCCTAAGCTTTGTTACTAGCTTGAGATATCAATCCATAGCATTAAATTGAGCTAAAGGCCTAATTATCAAAATTATCCTTTACACTCTTTAACTTGTAGAGCACAAATCTTGAATTCTCAATCTCCTAAGACTGCTTTCAACTCTTAACACATGTCAACAATTGGGAGCTAACCACATTACAATTAGAATGCGGTCAATCTACCGCATTGACTCTAGCCTCTATCTACTATGGCTCAAACCTTTTCTTTCTCATTCTTTACTATGATATTAGTTTATTGGGCTATACCTAATTCTAACACATTGGTAAAGATCCAATTTGAATTTATCACAATAATCACATAACATGCAATGACAAGAGATAAATAAACAAGGAAAGATAAATTTTGACATATGATACAAGATTAGAATAGAAAAATTCCAAAAGAATTATGATGAAAATCATAGATAATACTGTAAATGAGCCATTATAGTCACAAAATATAACAAAACTCATCACCTCTCTAAAGTAATGCCCTTGCAATCGATTCTCTATGATTTACATTGCTCAGTCTCACTCTTACTCTACCATGCAAGTAACATATGTATATATATGCATGTATACATGTCTCTATATAGTTATAAGAAGTACCAAAACTCTAACTTAGTAAAGGAACTGACTTAGGAGGCAAAAGTCAAAAAATTAAGAAGCTGCAAAAGGCTCCATAACTTGCATAGTTAACAACATAGCCTAACCTAATCGACAATTCTAAAAGGTTGGTTTGCTAACTAGATGATTAGCCACTATATCATATTACACTTAGCGTCACTCTTTTCCATTTCTTCATCCATTGACCGTATTCAAATTCAAGGTACAGACCTAATAACTTTTAATTTAAGATAAAAGTAATACAACATATGCGAACTAATAGGTACAATTCAATGATAGCCTTATTTTTCTTTGGCTAAATCACAATAATGGTAATACATAAATCTAATTCGATCTATCCCTAACCATCTCGAATAGCATATATGTGCTGAAAGTGTTTTTTTTTTTTTCCCCTAACATTACACCCTAACCCATCATTGTCTATATCGTCACCCTTTTCTTTGGATACAGATCGAGATAGATGTGAGAATTAAAGAAGCTCTTGTAATTTTACAAATGTATGGCATGCTGAGTTCGAAATTCAAATATTTCTATATTGCCCTAGTCTTCTAGGGTTTCAAACCAGTCTGCAAAGAAGGCAAATTATTTGTCTAAACAAATTAGACAGCTTTTCTTGCGACAAAAGGTAAAAGTAAAGCAGAAAAGAGAGCATTCTAGAATTCTTAAAAAATGGATGAAAATAAAGCTGTCTTCACTCATTTTATAATAACACTGCAGAAATAAATTAAGCTACAGGTTTTACATTCAATGATAAATAAATTAAGTTGTTTCCAGCACAAAGCCAGCCACGAAGAAAAGATATCTACCTAACAAAGCACATTCTTCATGACTAAATAATATTCTAGGACTGACTTCAACATTAAGAAATTCGAAAAAGCAAAAAAAAGAAAAAGAAAAAGAAAAAGCTTCATTTTGGACCAAAACATCTCTTTTTATATTCATATTCCTAAATTAGCACATTAGATATATATATTCTGATCTTATCCTGTTAGATTCTTAATTATCAATTTGTCCTACAACATGGGAGCATACCCACGGCTATGAATTATGATATATTGATCAAAATCTTTTTTTGGTTGTTTTCTTTTTTCTTTTTATTACAGAATTTTCTGTTTTTCAAATATTTAGGACCATGGGAATCATGTTCGACTCTTTCAGATAAGCATGATTTTTCAATTGGATTCAATAGTTTAGATCCGGTGTCACTGCTTCAATCTGTACACCATCGCAAAAGCTTTTATATAGGGATGGACATGTTTGATTTCTCTTTTATCAGAATTTGTAATAGTAATTGGGTAAAAAATGTGTAAACAAAGTTGCTATGCCCATAAAGATTAGATAAGCAAGTGGATTACTATAATTGCTAAATTTTTATTATTTTATCAGCTGGACATGCTCGCTAGCATGTTCCGCACAGGGTTTTCATTAATACTGATGGTTTTCTTTAAAATTTTAACCCATGGTATACTCAATAAACAGAATTTCGAATTTTTTTTCCCTATCTAGTAAAAAGTATAATTATTGGATCAAATAATTTAAATTTCCTTTCCATTGTTCAGTTAGTGATGTTAACAAAACCCTTCACTTTAACTCAAAACACCCTTGGAATCACAGGCATAATTGTGAGTTGGATTGATATATCAAAATTGCGTTAAAGTTTAATAAAAAATTTTAAAATTCAAGTTTGTTTAAACTTGACTGGAAATGGTAGTGAATAAAATGAGGCTCTAGTATTAAGCTCTCAAGTTTGTCCAACCGAGTATTATTTCAATTGACATCGTAATAATTGACTACTACGAACCCCACTGGAAACAAATGCTAAAGAAGTTTGAAAAATGTTTTCGATGGGAAAGGCATCGTGAAGGCGGTTCTGTACATGGTATAAAATGAGCAAGCAAGGTATGGTTTGATTCGGTGTGATGCAGTTAGTGTACAACCGAAATATATTCATTTTTAATCTTTATTTGTTTATTTATTTTTTCATTTTACAAAATTCTATAGTTCTATTTGGATATTTTTTGTTATACATCCTTCGTATCTAGATTGAATTTTGACTTCTCAATTTTATTTATCCATCTTCTCTTCTAAATAGAATACAGATATTTTTCATTTATTTAGAAAAGGAACTACTCATTAGAAATATAGATACTTTAATCATTAGTCTAAACTAGTTTATATTCGATAAAATAAAATAAAATCGAATCGAATAAAACAAATGGATCTGACTCCTGCACAAAGTTCGATTGTTTTTCTGTAATATGATTCAGTTAAGTTAAGACACTGCGATTCATTCAGGCGAACCAATTTGTGAAGCATTCTGACCTTCTCTAAACAGGACTACGAATTAAAAGCAAATTTTTTTTTTTAAAAAAAAAGTTCTGATTCTTATAGCTTTTAAGATTCGGATTAGTTATAAAAAAAAAACTCTTAATAAATACTTATCTTAAATGCCGACAAATTACCATTAGCGTGCTATTATTTGTGCTTCATGCGTTTGAGGACCTTGAGCAACAACTCACCGGAAGTCGCATATCATTTGACGCGATTAGTAATGGATAAGAGGAAATAACAGTAAAATACACGTAGCTATTATCCATCATTTATGATAGTAAAAGGTGATTATGGATGATTCCTTAATGTTTAAAATAGAACGTTTGATACTCTTTTACAGATCCAATCGTTGTTATTCCCATTAATTGCGATAAAATGATGTATGATGCTTAAATTTTGTTATGATGCATGACTATCGAGGTCAATCTTCAGACATTTCCTCTCAGTTTTCTAGTTAAAGATTTTAATGATACAATCTTTCTTAATTAATGTTAACATACTATCTTTTTTAGAGAATTTGTTGAAACCAACACGATCATAATCTCATGTTGGATATGTAGGAATAAGTCGGAATATAATAGAATGGTATGATTTCGGCCTTTTAAACTAGAATTGAAATTTATCTTAAAGTTGAAATTGGTGATTTCAGGAAATTATAATTTCGGCTTTTAAAAGTGTATTCAAATATAGGAAAATAGAATAGCGTTAGGTTTTATAGATCAGAAAAAACGTAACGGAAATTAAAAAAAAAAAAAAACTATAAAACTTATTTTAGAATCCATGTGTGACATGCAATAAAAATATATGTTAATAAAAAATTATAAACTTACCTTTTTCTTGATGAGAAATACCGTCTCCTTTTGAAAATGGAGTTCAATTAAAATCTGAATTCGATTTGTCGTTTTAAAATGTGTTCATTACAACGACTCCAAATATAATTCCTCTAGTAATATCCACATAGACGTTAATAAGAACAAATTCCAATCCTTTATATTACTAGATAACTAGGATTAGGATTAGGATTAGGATTAGAAAAACTAGGAAAGAAAATATTATATATCTCTCTTTTACCTTTTCTTAAGATATTTTTCTAAATAGAAAATTATCATCATAACTCTTTCTTCTACTCTTGTCTCTTTTAAACATTAACTAAAATTAATGTAAGAAACTTTTCATTTCATTAACTTTTCAATTATCACAACCTTTTAATTATATAACAATTAAACATGGAATTAAAACAGACAACTTTTTAATTATCATGAACTTTTTAATTGCAATTTGAATTGGAATTAATAAATTTTATATCTTTTCAATTGCAATTTTTCAATCGTAATTAAATATGGAATTAATAAATTTCATCTATTTATACATGAAAAGATAACAATAAAATGCATAATCTTTAAAAGGTATTTAACCGCAAATATATACTATATGATAAAATAAATTGTTTCCAATATTTATTATTTCAAATCAATTTATTCTACCTCTGAAATAAATATTGACAAATTTTAGTATCCACCAAAATTTCTTGTCAAAACTTTGTTCCTATTAATTGTGCTATAGTATGTGACCATCTAGGTTTTTATATACGGAGATAATATATATATAAACATAAATTAAGATAACCATTTACTAATTGTTATTGGTCATCCAACATAATAGGAAAAGTGTGAATGAAAAACCACTATGAACCGATTACTGCGTAATTAAATCTTTTCATCAAATGATATCTTAATCAAACTATTGCATGTCGTGTCGTGTCATGTCATCAATGTTTAATCATTTTACTTGATTTTTAAGATAAAATATACTTAATAATACTTGTCGTGACTATGGATTTACAAGTCATTATTATCTTAGCTAAGTGGCCTTAGATATTGACTTCCTAATCCAAGAGAGTGATGGATTCTATCTTAACTTATCTCTATTCTCTCTATATTTCATGTTATACCCAATAACCGTATTATTTATAATCTAAATAAAGATTACATTTAAAGGCATTAAAGTACAACATTCCATATATAGGATATATGAAGGTCTCAAATTTAGGAATTATTTACGCTTGTTTATTTATTTATAAGAGAGACTAATGACATTAAACATGTAGTGTCTTTTATTAGCGGATCGTGTTTAGTGTACTCGCTTAACTTTGGGCACTTACTTTTATAACTTAGATATTTTTCTCTTAGTTTAGTGAGAATGACCTTAGTAATATAACGTATTGGTTTAAAAATCTATGTTCCCTTCATATATTTATCTGACCAATGACAACTTTTAGATAATATAGTGTAATAGAATCTCATTGATAATACATTTTTATTATAATTCTATACATACTCTAATTATTTATGGAACTTTATTATAAAATATATACTAACAAAAAAATATATAAATATAATAAATACTTATCTTTTATAAATAATATCCATAAATATATTAAAATTATCTTGGCATATTATGCACAAATTACAATAAATAGAACCTAGAGCCACAATTTCATTTTGATCCCATGTACCAAATGTAACATTATAGATTGGACCATTAGAAGCTCATTTACATTCAATTGTCTTCTTACGTTAGTGGTAGATGTAACTTGATTTGATATAGTTTGGTAGTTAAATGCAAAATATTATCAGGTACTGTTTAAAAAGTCAAATAGAATGGCAAACCAATTTTTTAGTTGAAGTAATTGTAAGTAAAACTAAAATAGGTTCAATTTAGGCTATTTGGTAATTTTAATGCAAAGTTTTAGTTGCATCGATTTATGATCCAACTAGAGCTAAACCACAATCTAAGTTTTTTTTTTTTTTTTTTTTTTTGTCAATTCAATCGATTAAACCAAATAACAAATCGTGAACCTAATCCCAAATCCAATTGTAAGGTCAACAAGGAGGGAAAGAGAATATCAGTTGAATTCGGTTCACGGTTTTATTCAGAATTATATCCACCATACCTCGGAGACAAGACAATGGGTTTTAATTTTCCAACATAGGACAAAGATTCTATTGCAATTGATGCTAGTAGCTCCATCGATGAGAACAAATAACAACTCATCCCTTGTATAAGAGGGACCATTTTAATTGTGCACGTTGTTCAATGAAAGGTAGATAGCCAAGCTGGTTTGTGCTGCTAGTGATTTGCGTGTGCGCAAATTGGAGGAAATGCTAAGGAAAGGGATGGACATCTTAATATCAAAGACTTCATTTTGGATCCTTTCGTACCGCGTCAAGACCCTAAGAACTCACCTTTTTATCATTATGGTCCATAAAATTTCTTAACATTACAAAATATACTAAAAAAAATGAGTTCATTTTGAGAACTATGCAAAAAAAAAAAAAAAAAAAAAAACGGACCATTCGAGGTTGGTTATAAGAAGATAGAATCATTAAAAGAAAATTTTGGAGTATATTTAATAGCTCTGATAATCCATTAATTACTTTAATATATAAAAGGTATATGTATTTAAATTTTTATTTTTATATTTTGATATATCAACTTCTATTCTTCTACAACTTGGAGTACTTTTCAAGTTAATATAGTAAAGTTCCTGGTTTGTTTGAAGGGATACAGTAAAAGCATATATGTCCTTTTCTTTTCTTTCTTTTTTTTTTTTAGCACTGATAGATTTAATGAACATTTTTTCCGAAACTTGATTACAAACTGTGTGGCATGTTTCTTTCCATGCTTACATTAAACTGTCAACCACTGAACATGTTTCACCTTCACTATCACGTGCATGCCATATTACTCGGTTCATATTTCGTGTCAAAGCATTAGGTCTATTGAACATTATTGTTTTTTTTTTTTTTTTTCCCCTTTTGGGGCTTCTCCACCTATTGCTTTTTACAATTTAGTATATGAAATATCAATTTTTATATTTCGTTGTCTAGACTTTTCAAATCACTATGCTCAAACACGTTGGCAAAAAAAAAAAAAAAAAAAGAAGAAGTAGAAACACTAAATCATCAAAAATGAAAGTTTAAGCTCTGAATTAAAAGGTTGAAAATTCAAATAGTAACGATTATTTTTTACAAACTTAATTTTTTTTCGGCGATATTCACGAATTTAATTTAGATAACTATTTCTTTGAGTTATATATACTGCCAATCAACTAGATTACTATAACAAAAAACAAAAAGGTAATTCTAATATACTAACAAGTTTAGAGCAATATGGATAGCCGTAAATTTATCAACAGTAAATTTTGGTCGTAAAAAATAACAAATGTGATAGGTGCTATAGTATAAGTCAGTATATTTCATTATTTCAGATTTTCTATGATGTCTCTGCTGATCCATCAATTTTTTTTTTCTATTTTTTCTAACTACAATACGTATTACAATTTCTTATCTTGAGTTTTATAAGTTTCTTGTTATAATTTCTATAATGTTTATTATTCTTTTTGTTACAACTTAAAACTAAATGATATAATAAGTCCACGGCACATATCCGCAAGTGGTAAGAACACTCTATTGGTATCATAATCCACAAAATATGTGTAAATATTTCTTCCAAATCTTAAATATTAGGTTTGCTTATCATCTAGAGGAATACATCAAAGTCTATATATCCAACGAAATTTAACTAAACCCTCTTATGGCCCACAATTGTCTCATAGATCAGTGTCCTTTCTAGAGATGCTATCGAGGTGGGTGCAAAACCGAGATCTAACTTGCTATTTTATAAAGCTTCCTAAAACTTTATAGGGTATCTTATAAGATTTTTACCTTGTTTCCAAAACTTATTCCTATAGATTTTTATAGAACCCCTTAAAAACCTAACACGACCCACTTATATTAAAAAAAAATATTGATTTATAGGTGTATACAAAAAATAAAGCAAATAGTGTATGGTTTGTTTTAAATAATAAAACGAATGATATATGATTAGTCAAGATTAAACTAATTTCTTTTTATTTTAAATTTATATATAATTAATAAAAAGGAAATGGGTGAGGATTTAGGAATGTGGTTGATTAGCCAAGAGAAAGAGTAAAGGTAAGGGAAGCGAGTCACAGAGATTGTGAGAGAGAGAGAAAGAGATGAGGTTCAGGTATTTTTAAAAGACAAAGTATAAAAGAGACAAGATATCTTATTTTAAAAGAAAAATCTTCCTAGTAAATGCTCGTTGACCTTATAATTATTGGCTAAAAGAGAAAAAGGCCATTATTGTAATTGTGATCAAAAGTATTACAATGATCATGTTTGTAAGGCTAAGTTTGTGATAGTGGCTAAATTGAAAGTAAGCTATAGAAGAGTGTTTTCAGGAGGATGATCCATTAGAACTTATGCATTTAAATAACATCGATGCTGTTGTTGAAATTAATTACTGTGTGGTTGCATGAGTTTCTACCTCTAAAACTTTGAGATTAGTAGGTCTAATTATGAAAAATTTATTCTTATTCTAGTTGAATTAGGAAGCACATGCAATTTTATATGGAATACATAAGTAAACAATTAGGTTTGACTAAATGCATTGCTAGACAATTGGGTTTAATTGGTGTCTCTTACTTTCCATATTATGATAGGAAATGAGGAAAAATTAGCATGTCTAAGAATGTAGAGATTTGTAGCTTGTGTTACAAAACCAAGCTTTTTGTTGTAGATTTTTACGCTTTACCTATGGTTTTAAGATAGTGCTTGGATTTCAATAATTGGATATTAGGTCCTATTATAGTTTAGCATAATGTATCACTGACTGTGATATTTTAGATGAATGGAAATGAAGTTCAATTGATAAAAGGTAATGTTGATAGACAAAAGTTAATTGTATAGTAACTCCACAAGTTGATGAAGTTAGGTATATATATATATATATAGAAAATCAAATGCATATAATGATACTATTAATAATATTGCGATAGATATAAGATTGGGCAGATTTAAAGATGTATTTGTGACTCTATCATCATTACTATCTCTATTAGTTATTTAACATTATATTCATCTTAAAAATGAATCACAACCTATAAATGTAAAGACCATATAGATATCTTCACTTCTAAATATCAAAAATAGAAAAATTAATGTTTGAGCAAAGTGTAATAAAGGTAAACAAACTTTTTCTTCTCTAGTTTTGTTGGTAAAAAGAAAGATGGTTCACATAGATTTTGCTTAGACTATAAGGCCTTAAACCAAGCAACTATTATGATAAATTCCCTATTCCAACTATTGATGAATTACTTGATGAGTTGTTTGCGGCTACTATTCTCTTAACTAAGTTGGATTTAAGGGCTAGATAGATCAATATGTTTTTCAATAAGAAGCTTTTAAACTTTTGAAGGCTTCCATGAATTCTTAGTGATGCCTTTCGGGTTACTAAACTCTTCTTCTATTTTGGAGGAATAAGAATTACAATACATAGAACATCTCGATAATAATAAATAGAGGAAGAGTTGGGTTAGAAGCTACAAGGATCATAACCAAAAATTGATTAGAAGATAGGCAAAAGTGGCAAGAAGCCCATAGCTTCTACTTTTTAGTTCTGATTTGAGATCCAGGCCATAACTTTTTATATATGGAGAGTTACAAAGTCATAATATGTAAATAAAGATTGATTTGATTCCATTATGGTATGGAGTAAATATCTTTATTGTTTGAAGCTATTTTAGTAGTCAAATTCACCTATTTTGATGAGATACCAAGTTGTTAATAATCTAGTGTTAGTTTAGAAAAGCTTATCTTGATTTTATTCCTTTTTAATTTTATAGGATTTAGATTTTATTTGGTATCCTGATATATTGTAGTGCTTACTGTAAATATCCTATGATTTAGTTGTGTTCACAATCTTTTCAATTAATACAAGTTTTCTCTATACATATTTGTGTCTATTACGATATATGTTGTGTCATCTTCTATTTTTCAAGCAGTAATAAATAAGATATTTAGATCTTATTGTATAAGCTTATCATTGTGCTCTTTGATGGCATTTTGATTTTTTGTAGGACATGGCGAATGTAGTTAATACTTAAGAATACTATCTTTTGGATAAACACTTTGTGAATAAAAGTCATAAGAAAAGTTTGAAAGAAATTCTTATTGAGTCATATGAACACAAGAATAATAGTAGTTTTAGTAAGGTTGTCAAAATGGAAGGAACTTTTATTGCATTCTTAAATTGATCGTTTCCTAAGATACACACGAGTATATTCTAGAAGGAGTTATTTTGTCTTGGTGAAACAACATTGAGTTAAGTTTAGCATATTACCCATAAATAAATGGTTAGCTTTAAGGTACTTAATAAATGCTTTGTACAATATTTGAGATCCTAAGTCATGTATTGTCCATCTAATTGGCTGTATTGTTTGAACATTAGTTATCATACTAGTGCTAAAATGATGCCATTTAAAGTATTATAGAAGAAAGCCACCTTAATTACTTGATTGTGTTCAGGTTTTAAGTTGTATAAAATCAACGGATTAAGGGAAAAGTACATTTTTAATCATCAATGTTTCACCAATTTTCTATTTTAGTCCTAGAGATAAGCGAGAATAAGATGGATGGAGTATATACTACTCTATAGGTATATATATAGGTTCCCAAATTTTTGAAGTTTGAACCTACGATATAGCACTTTGGAACCATCATAGAACCTTTACTCTATAGAATTTGTAATTTTTTTAAATCTTCTCATATATTTCAACTTCACATATGTTTTTATATCAAATTTGGTTATATATTTTTATCTATACTAAAAGATTGCTTTTCAAGCATTATATAAAACTTAAAGGTTAAATGACACTCTTTATTAGCAAAATAATTAAACATCAATTGAATGAGAGTGCAATCATGAAAGAAAAGAAAAAGATATAAGTTTTATAGAACTAACAACAAATATTACCTCTTGAAGTTTAATGTTACTATTTTAAGATTTGGTTATTAGGTTAAGGTTTAAGTTTTGTATAGAGTTCAGGCATTACTTTTTAACATCAATATAATATTATTTATATTCTTTTAGTTTTCTTGATTGAATAAAGTATGAGGTTCTTTTTCAATCATTAATATATACTATTCGATAAATTTTAAAGAGTAAGCATCGGATACTAAGGAACTTATGCCTTATGTCACAGTTCTATGCTTTCACTAGCATATAAAAAGACTGTATGACGGTTACGACCCTACTTCTATAATAGTAAGTAAGTTTAACTCGCACAACAATAGCTAACAAGGCCTAATTCTGTAATCAATACATGAACAATAAGGAAAACAACAGTAAATAAAAAGGGATACGAGCAAGAATTAAATTGAATCTCAACATGCTTTTATTAATCGGTCAAGGTTACAACACATGTACACATGGGAATAGTGTATATTATAGAATGCATTTAGTCGCAATCAACTAAAGTTGTAAGTAAAAACTTTAACACAGAAGAGTACTCACACCCTATAAAGAGTTTTACGGACGTTTCTAGTCTTAGGAGGAGGAATTATTAAAATACATGAAATGGTTGCATTTCTAAAATAGAAACTATACAAAAATAGTAAGATTCCTAAGTTATAAGTACAAAAAGATCCCATCTATATTACAATATTATACAAAAGGATGGAGCCTTGCTAACATAAACATTTTATAAAAAAGGACCCTAACCAGCATACCTTATAGTAAAAATTTCAAGGTAGGTATATCGTATGAAGACCTTATATATGTATTTTTTCCTATGGGAGTAGGTTTCACAAAATTGTTGTCTCGAATTAACCATGTGATCCTCAATTAGTTGAGTAGGGTACAGACAAATATTATGTATAATAGAGCTATCTGTTCATCCATATTTAGTCCTAAATTCTTTTTCTTTATATTTGAGTTATCAAGTTGACAAAAGTTCATAAATAAGTCATTCTTTTAACATTGTTAAAATTTCCACTCCTGTACCATACACAGTGCCATATTATTGGTTGCAATAATTAATTTAATTATATATTATTTAAGTAGATTAAATAAAAAAAATATAAAAAATTTGGAAAAATAAATAAATTAAAAAAAAGCTTTTAAAAGATGCAGAAGTGAAAAAAAGCATCTCATAAATACGAGGTATTTTATGGTATTGCATGCTTTATTCTTTTTTTCCCTAACGCATGAACCTTGAGCTAGATCTCCTCCATTCCCTAGAATGTTCCCTACAATCCTAAAGGCACCTGGCATTGCGCAAACACCATGTGCAACAGATTTAAGAAGCCGCCCAAACGGGTTTAAGAACCCCTACTAAACCCTCTTATCACACCATTATTACTGCTTGTTGCAGTTGCCTAATTATGTGCAACCGGTGTATCCGTTGATTTATGAGATGTTTTAAATTAATGGCACATGAAGTTATGTCATTAAAAAATGATATGAGAAAAAAAAATGGATAAACTTGATATCTTAAGTGTGTGCATATGACAATGAATCAAACTCTAGGTTTTTGAATTATTTTTAATATATTTCGATGAGCAATATGATGCGAGAATGCAATGGTAATCTTGCAACGTATTTTACGTCTTGCTTTATTATATTTTTAATATATGAAATATCTCCAAACGGATACTATAATTACAAGAAGACGAATTTATTTTACATATAATTTCAACGTCGATATCAAAATGGGAAAGTACGGTTGTCTAATATTATGGTTTTGCATCCGCCCGTGGTGTCGAAAGGGAACAATAAATATTTAAACCATATATATTGACAGGAACCTAACATCATTAATGATTGCAAATCTTTGAAAATTTAGAAAGAAGGAAGCACCTATTTTCCGAGTTTGAAAATTGCTGCCACATCACATGGTCAAAGGTTTAGAACGCCAAATTGCAATCAATCTTAAATTATATATATATATATATATATATGTTATTTGTTTATTTTGAGAAACGGGGCACTTGACTCTTGGTACATTCAAGATTTCCGTGACCCTGCACTGCTATGGGATTGTTGTTCATGTTTTTGCAAAAATGAGGCAATTAATAGCCGCATATAGTTTTGTCGAGTGAAAAAATTCTCTAAAATATATAAATTCTTATGTGTTAATTGCTAGATTTATAGTTTCTTTGGATTATAGTAAATGAGTGCAAATTGGAGAAAATGAATGGAAATGGAAGCAACTGTTATGTTTGATAAATTAAGAATAGAGTAAAAATGAATTGAAATTGATGGAAATGAGCATAAATATTTTTACTTTTAAGCCCATTTCTTTTCTCTCCAATTTTAGAGAGAAATGAGTTTAATGGGTGGAAACAATTCAACAATTACAAAATTAACTCTTATAATAATTATTAAAATAAAATAATAACAATTTATTCAAATATTAACTTCATTTCTCTTCTTTTCTTTTTTAAGATCCAACCAAATAAAGGAAATGGAAACATTTCTCCCCATTTATTTTCATTTCCTTCTTACATCCCCAAATACAAAACAAAAATTACATATTTCCTTTTGTTTTCACTCCTTTTTTCTCATTTTTGCTGGTTTTACTTCTTTTAAAAATTACCTAACATAATGTTAAGATATGAATGAATTGAATCAAATTAAACAATATTAAGCCTCAACTATAAGCTCGATCAAGTTGTTTTGATATTGAGCTCAACTCGAGGGCTTCTTGACAAGCTTGAGCTTAGCTTGACTAAGTTTGAATAAATCCGATCATTTAAAAATTTAATATTTGTAAAATCAAATTTATATTAAGACTTAAATTCAATAAAACTCATAATACAGTTTTGTTCAATTAAACTTAAATAAATATCTTGAAGGCTCACAAATCTATTTGGTTTATTTATACCTTAATTAAAGTATAACAACTTAGAATTTTAAAATATTGCAACATAATGAAGTGTGGTATGATAGCAAAAATTTTCTAATTATTCCATCCATTAAGGGCATATGCCCCCGTCGACTCTAAAGGCAGAACAAAAGGCTAAAAAAGAAGGTGATAAGTGGGGTAACTGATGTATTCATTTTAACAAAGTGAAAAAAAACGCAAATAACTTAAGGTGGTCAACGTGGAGTTGTACCGAATGGGACATGGGCCGTATAGTCTTGAATTGACACTATCTACGTTCTCTTCTTTATATATATATATATATTTATATATATATATATATCAAAATCAGTAGATTAAAATGAAAATTTTCCTTATTCCACGTTTTCATAAGAGTAGAATCTAAATCAATTAAATAACTTATGATTTATATTTTAACTACTAAAATGGACCGTCCCAAACCCTCCCGATACGACTATATGGACTTTTCTTATAGCTGCGGTCTCCGGTTTATGATAAGGGTGGAATTGTACGGCACTGCTGATCTAACTTCACGAAAATCCAAAATTTTGGTACCCCATTTCCATTTAATACAGGTTCCCCCACAAGTGCCCATTATTCATATATCCCGTAAAGTCGTCATCATATCATAATTACAAATTTCATTTTTCACCCCCATGAAAAGTAGATATCAAAAAGGTAATCGTGATGACCTCCGACTCAAATTTTCTTCCATTTTTCTTTTTTCTGATTAGGAACTCCACCAATCTGTCCCAATTGCAACGTCATCTAACACGTTACAATATTTCTTTTTATTCTCTCTCTCTCTCTTTAAAGTTGGCAAACAAGGAATACCCAGTGCAATGTCTAGTGTTCATGTATATACATATTTTATTTAGGTTTCTTAAACAGTTTCCCATGCTGTCTGGTTCAGAGTTGAAAAAAAAAAAAAAATTTCTTTTTTTCTTTTCGGGTTATAATGCTATGATGTGTCAGAAAATTAACTTAATTATTCACAAGCAAAAAAAAAAAAAAAATATTACTATGATAACTAGTTAAGGGATTTAAAATAGAATCTATTCTATAAGGTGAATAATGAATATTTGGATTTTTAAATAATGAAAGAAAATTTTCATTGTAACAACTTATTAAAGGATTAAAAATGAAAAATCTATCCTTTATTTGGTTAATAGGTTATGTAATGTTGAGGAATTAGCCCAATCAATCTACTTTTAGAATCGAATCTTAATTTGCTTAAGCAACTACATGAGTAATCATCCATTAAAACACACTCTCATGACTCCTTTCAATTCAAATGCATGTTTTCAGTAAGGATATCCGTTGATATTTTCTATTTTGTCTTTCTAAATCATTGCCGAATAGAGTATCTACATACCTGACACGAAACATAAAATTCATTACGTAGTACAAACAACGAAACGTGAAATTCATTACGTAGTATAAACGAAGTGGAAAAGAAAAAAGAGGTATTGTAATAAAATAACGAACATACGAAAATAATATTCTTATGTACCACCATGCAATAATATTCTTCATTAGTAGAACACATATTCTTCCTTATTCCCCAGAACTAGCATATATATATATATATATACACACATAATTCTTGATAACCTAAACAAACAAACAATTTAGTACTCATAAAAGCAAGCAAGTAATATTTACAAAACCAGCAACAAAATTTTTTAAAAAAAAAAAAGCAAACAAATCAAAATCTTTTTCATCCCCTAAACAATCCAAGGGCACCGACTAAAAGATTTGAATGGAACTCTCACACGGCAGTCTTACCTTTTCTTTACCACACAAACATTAGGGGGTGTAATATAGCATAAGGACGAAACATCAACACGAGACAGCACAACATACACAGAGGTACGTGAAACACAAAAACAAAACACGTTTCATACATTTGTTTGTTACACTTTTATAGGAAACAATAGTATAAGCTTCAGCCTTGCCTTCAGCTCTGTATCTCGGATTCAGAGCGCTTTCTCTTTCTCTCTCTACCTCTTCTTCTTCTCTCTCTTATGTAATTTGTTTCGTACGATAAAAGCTGTAATGATTTTTGGGTATGTTTTTAATTTTTGATGTATTGTTGATTTTGTTATTTCTTTTCATTTTTTCGTTTTAACCCAGGTCTGTTTGTTTTTTTTTTTAAATTTTTTTGGGGAAATTTGTCACCTTTCTCTATTGGGTCTGTCGTGCTGCTGCTTTCTTTGTTTGTGTTGTTGATAAAAATCTGTTGTTTAATTTGTTCGTTTGTGCAATGTGTCTTGCAGGTTCTATCAACACCTAATAGCCGAAGATGGAGGTATCTGATTTTTGTTTTTAACGGTGTTGCAGTATAATGTTGTGATGTTGTCGATCCAATTCAAAACGGCTCTTTTTCGTCACCACCACCACCATCACCTATTGCATTCATTTTCCTTCCTTTTTGCAAACGAGAAAACCCAGAAGAGTGTAGTAAATAATGGATATGAATGGTATTTGGGTCAGTAAATCGAGAATCCAGCAACTCCCTATATTGGAATTATCATCACTTTGCATCAATTTGACACTTTGCTTGGTATTCCTCTTCATTGTCTCGGCAAGACAGATATTTGTGTGTGTGGGTCGTGTTCGCATCCTAAAAGATGATTCTTCAATCACCACCTCAACCCCCATCAGGCATACGCTTGATGCTGGGGATGTACAGATTGGTAAATCCTTCAAATTCTCAGCTTTTGCCTGTTTCTATGTGTTACTGGTGCAGCTTGTGTTGTTGGGTTTCAATGGGACTAGTTTAGTTAGAGAGTATTTGCATGGAGACCCCAGTAGTGTGGATTGGTCTCTTTTATGTTTCCCTGCGGCACAGTGTCTGGCTTGGTTCCTTTTAAGCCTCTCAACTCTTCACTGTAAGTGGAAGCTATCTGAGAAATTCCCTCTCTTGTTGAGGGTTTGGTGGTTGCTGTCCTTTTTCATTTGTTTGTGTTCTTTGTATGCGGATGGAAGAGCATTCTTAGATGAACACTCGATAGCTTCCCAGTCCCATCTCCTGGCTAACCTTTTATCTGCACCTGCACTTGGTTTCCTATGTTACGTCGCCTTTAAGGGCGATACTGGAATACATCTTTTCAGGTCCTCTAATCATCTTCAGGACCCTTTGCTTCTTGAAGAAGAAACAGCTGGTCCTAGGGTTACACCTTATAGCGATGCTGGTTTGTTTAGTTTGGCCACTCTTTCTTGGCTTAACCCGCTGCTTTCTGTTGGTGCTAAGAGGCCTTTAGAGTTTAGGGACATTCCCCTTCTTGCTAAAAGAGACAGGGCTAAGTACAATTTTAAGGTTCTCAGATCAAATTGGGAGAAATTGAAGGCTGAGAGCCCTTTGCAACTACCTTCTTTAGCTTGGTCGATTCTAAAGTCCTTCTGGAAGGAGGCTGCTCGTAATGCAGTTTTTGCTGGCCTCAACACACTGGTTTCATATGTAGGCCCTTTCATGATTAATTATTTTGTTGATTATTTGGTGAATGGGGAGACTTTTCCACACGAAGGGTATGTTCTAGCTGGGACTTTCTTTGCTGCTAAACTTGTAGAGACTTTGACCACGAGGCAATGGTATCTTGGTGTTGATATTTTGGGCATGCATGTGAGATCGGCTCTAACAGCGATGGTGTACCAGAAAGGCCTTAGGCTGTCTAGTGCTGCCAAACAAAGCCACACTAGTGGCGAAATTGTTAACTATATGGCAGTTGATGTGCAGAGAGTGGGTGACTACTCTTGGTATCTCCATGACATATGGATGCTTCCCTTGCAAATTGTTCTTGCCCTTGCAATCTTGTATAAGAATGTTGGGATTGCTTCGATTGCCACATTGATTGCGACCATTATCTCTATAATCGTGACAATTCCAATTGCCAAGATTCAAGAAGATTATCAGGACAAACTAATGGCTGCCAAGGATGAGAGGATGAGGAAGACATCTGAATGTCTTAGAAATATGAGGATTCTGAAATTGCAGGCCTGGGAGGAGAGGTATCGAGCAAAGCTGGAGGAAATGCGATATGTGGAGTTCAAGTGGCTTCGGAAGGCTCTCTACTCTCAGGCTTTTATCACATTCATTTTTTGGAGCTCCCCCATATTTGTTGCAGCAGTTACTTTTGGCACTTCCATATTGTTGTCCACTCAGCTTACTGCCGGTAGTGTTCTTTCTGCACTAGCAACCTTCAGGATCCTCCAAGAACCTCTTAGGAATTTTCCTGATCTTGTCTCGATGATGGCTCAGACAAAGGTTTCTCTTGACCGGATTTCTGGATTCTTGCAAGAGGAGGAATTGCAGGAAGATGCAACTGAAGTCCTGCCACGTGGTAGCACTGATGTTTCTATCGAAATAAAAGATGGCGAGTTTTGTTGGGATCCATCCTCTCCAAGACCAACTCTATCGGGAATACAATTGAAAGTGGAGAAGGGGATGCGTGTGGCTGTGTGTGGCATGGTTGGTTCAGGAAAGTCAAGTTTCCTGTCCTGTATTCTTGGAGAAATACCAAAACTTTCTGGTGATGTATGTCAATGCGATTGTTTTCTAGATGATATTGTTTTTGATTGCATGTGAAATTTTTTCCTAATTCCTGCATGTTTGTCTATTTCCAGGTCAGGATATGTGGCACTGCTGCTTATGTCTCACAGTCAGCTTGGATACAGTCTGGAAATATTGAAGAAAATATTCTCTTTGGCAGTCCAATGGATAAAGCAAGATATAAAAGTGTCCTACATGCTTGTTCACTGAAGAAAGATTTGGAGCTTCTTGCTCATGGTGATCAGACAATTATTGGTGATAGAGGCATAAACTTAAGTGGTGGGCAGAAGCAGCGAGTGCAGCTTGCTAGGGCACTTTATCAAGATGCAGACATTTATCTACTTGATGATCCCTTTAGCGCAGTTGATGCGCATACTGGGTCAGAATTGTTTAAGGTTAGATATGGATAGACATTAATATGTTATCCTCATCTCTCTTAAATTGAATGAACTTTGATTTGTGATTGTCATTTACCTCCAGGAATACATTATGACAGCACTCGCTACAAAGACAGTGATTTTTGTGACGCATCAGGTGGAGTTTTTGCCTGCTGCAGACCTGATTCTGGTAAGGATTAACGGTGGAACATCTGGTTATCTTAATTTAAAGCACGAATTTCACCTCTCTATGCATGGATACCTTGTACGTAGGGCTTTAAGAAAGCTTGTGAGACTCTTTTGGTTTTTTGTTTTATTTTACATACACACAAACACATAATAAAACCGTTTTATTCCTTTTTTAATTGCACATATGGCGTTTCTGAGGAGGTTTGTATGTCTGTGGGAATAGGTGGTTGTTTAAAAATGATTATGCACTTGAACCAACCTGACTTTAATGGCACTCTGGACAATGATCTAATTAACTATTTTCCTATTAATACCATACAATAACCAGCTCACCGAAAAGGGGGAAAAAATAGTAAATTGATTGCTGCTATTTCCCCCATTTACTATCATTTACGCTTGTTTCTACATTAATCAGTTGGCATGGATCAATTCCTCATCTTCCACTTGCTATCCATGTTGGAGGAAAGTATATTTTTTCCTCCAAACTCAAACCAAAGCCCCTCTTGAACCTTTTGGACTTGGTTGTCACTTATGATTAACCACGGCTCCTAAAGTTTCTAGACCATTTTCCCCTATTTTACGCAGAGGTTATTGGGGCTGTCAAGGCACTACCAGTCTTGTCTTTGTCCATCTATAGACATCCTCTAATCCCTTAAATTACAAGCTTCTCTTCTTCTCCCTTATGAAAACTTTGCTTCACCATGCACATCGAGTCTTTTATCATCCATCATGATTATGTAGTGATTCATGTTTTCAGTTGGCATATGATGAATTCGCCTGGCTTTGATGGTTTTTGTGGGCTTTCAGTAGGATGTGGTCAAGTTTTTTGTGGATAATTTAAGCATTTAATATGATTAATGTTCTTTTTCATTCCATATGCTTAATGTTGAGGGGTCAACTTGATCATGGGTGGATAATGTGAATGCTTGGTTGAGTTTGTTTTCAACATATTGGTTAATGCTCACATGCATTAGAAATCTTTTACCAGCTATTATTCTGTCAATTTACAAAGGGTCTATCATGGTATCAAAAGATGTAAATGCAAATGTATGGAGTACACTTCCAGGCTACTCAAACCCCATGTAATCATTTCCAGTACACCCCATTAGAACATGTCTCTGCATAGGTCACTGCTCCACTTACTGGAGTACTAGCAGTGAAGATTAACTCCCCCATCTTTCACCTCCCACAAACCAAACAGGGGTTGGGGGGAGGAAAAAGAAAAGAAAGAAAGAAAGAAAAGGAAAATTAGGATGCTTTTCCAAACAATTTCTAGATTTTATCCTTGGGATATGAAAAGCAATCCTCTTATATATGTTGAGGCCGTATTCATGTTACAAGTTGGAAAGAAGAGTATTGAGTCCTGTGGACAGGTTACAGAATAAAATTTATGTAGCTATTTTTTTGGGGATAATTCTGCATTAATATTATTGCTATCAACTGTGGACTTTCTGTGATTGGGAAAAAGAAAAAGGAATATGCTTTTCCTATGATAACATCTCCAATCTAATTCCTTTTCCAACAATTCAGGTTTTAAGGGATGGCTGTATTATTCAAGCTGGGAAGTATGATGACCTTCTACAAGCAGGAACTGATTTCAAGACTCTGGTCTCAGCTCATCATGAAGCAATTGAAGCTATGGAGATACCAAATCTTTCATCAGAAGACTCGGATGAAAATTTGTCTTGTTCTATGTCACTCAGTAAAAAATGTGATTCTACTGGAAAGAACATTGATATTCTGGCAAAGGAAGGTCATGATGGTGTATCTGCTTCAGATCAAAAGGTGATTAAAGAAAAAAAGAAAGCCAAACGTGCAAGGAAAAAGCAGCTTGTTCAGGAAGAGGAAAGAGAAAGAGGAAGAGTTAGCATGAAGGTTTATTTGTCATACATGGCTGCTGCATACAAGGGCCTACTCATCCCGCTCATAATTATCGCACAAGCGTTGTTTCAATTCCTGCAAATTGGCAGCAGTTGGTGGATGGCTTGGGCAAATCCTCAAGCTGAAGGAGACAAACCTAAAGTCAGTCCAATGGTACTTTTAGTGGTTTATATGGCCCTTGCTTTTGGAAGTTCTTGGTTTATATTTGTTAGGGCTGTTCTGGTTGCCACCTTTGGTTTAGCAGCAGCTCAAAAGATGTTTTTGAAGATGCTCACTTGTGTTTTTCGGGCACCTATGTCTTTCTTTGACTTGACACCAGCTGGGCGAATTTTGAATCGAGTAAGTATCTTTCAGCTAATGAACATGTAAAAACCCTGTTCATATCATCCAACAGGGCATCGTTTTTCTTCCCTTGATTGGTTGATTCATTGGTTTGAATACTATTAAGTGGTGATTTCTTACAGGTTTCAATTGATCAAAGTGTAGTAGATCTTGATATCCCCTTTAGACTTGGCGGTTTTGCATCAACAACAATACAATTACTCGGAATTGTTTGTGTCATGTCAAAGGTGACATGGCAAGTTTTGCTTATGGTAATTCCAATGGCTGTGGCTTGCTTGTGGATGCAGGTAATAATGAGTCCCTGGTTTGAACATATTTTTTTTAAGAACCAGTGGTGCCTTCAAATGAATGAAAAAACCAAGGAAAATCATCCCCAACTCTTCAAACGTTCCCTTTTTTTTTTTTTTTTTCTTTTTTGTTCTTTTTTTAGAAGATACGTTTTTAACTCAGCAAGCTTCATCAACTATGTATGAAGTATAGACGGAGATGTATATATTATCAGATTTCACTAATATTATAGTAAACCCATGGAAGAGGGCGGGTCAAGTGCAGAATGTTGGTCAATTTTCCTCTGTATAGGCTAGTCAGAGACATACGGATCTCATTCTTGGACCATGCTTTATTTGATTGGAAAATCTAATTGCAGAAATACTACATGGCTTCATCTCGAGAACTGGTTCGTATTGTAAGCATCCAGAAATCTCCCATCATCCATCTTTTTGGAGAATCAATTGCTGGAGCAGCTACTATAAGGGGCTTTGGACAAGAAAAGAGATTTATGAAAAAGAACCTTTATCTTCTGGATTGTTTTTCTCGCCCATTTTTCTGTAGCATTGCTGCAATCGAGTGGCTTTGCCTCCGCATGGAATTACTTTCAACCTTTGTATTTGCTTTCTGCATGATCTTGCTCGTCAGCTTTCCTAATGGAACTATTGATCCTAGTAAGTAAATTCTCCCACCTCTCAATCTGCTAAAGGATTTAAAGAAAAAAGCTCTTTGGAATTGGTTGCTTCTGTATTAGAGTTAAAGTGAAACAAGAGAGCTATTTTTAGGACTATGTTCATTGATGATGCATTGTTGGTGCTTCCTAGGTTTTTAGGTTCTTGGAATTTTTAAAAGAGGAATATTGAAAGGGAAATTTAATGAGTATGCGGAGGCACTTGTTAGGGACCAAAAGAAGAAAATTTTACACTTTTCCATGTAAGTTCCTTCTTAAGAAGTGTGTAATTACTTTTGGAAGGGTGAAAAGTTTCTTCTGTTGGCTTTTTAACTAATGCGTAAGGGATGGGATCCATATTAAAAATTGTAAATAATTATGAGCTATTCTCTCTCTCTCTCTCTCTCTCTCTGTCTTGCAAATTGGATTCCCATATTATCAAGTAATTTTAATTACAGAGTTTGAATTATCATGAATTTGCTTTCACTAGAAAATTTTGATGAAAATGAAAGCATTATTATGTGTTTAGGTTGGTCCCATGTTCTTTCTAATGGTTCTTCTTTACAGGCATGGCTGGCCTTGCAGTGACATATGGGCTAAATATGAATGCTCGCTTGTCACGATGGATACTCAGCTTTTGCAAACTTGAGAATAAAATAATTTCCATAGAGAGGATATATCAGTATTGTCGAATTCCCAGTGAAGCTCCTCTAATTGTAGAGAACAATCGCCCTGCTTTATCATGGCCTGAGCAGGGGACTATTGAGCTGATTGACTTGAAGGTACTGATTTAATCAATGTTGTCATGCACTCTCTCCATTGCAGAGCAAGTGATATCTTTCACGTTGTTTTGCACCTTATGCATAACATAGTTGTTAAGTAAAAGATTCCATTTTATCTCATTCCAATGACATACCTTTAGATCAAATCCACATTGGATAGAAACTTACTGATAACATGTAGATAAGGTTGCTAAAATTTTACTGAGGTTATCCTTGCTATCGAAATTACAGTATATACTTTTACATGTATCATTAAGATTTATTTCTTCCAACATTTGAGGATGGAGATCATCAATTTCCATTAGATATTGAATAATGGTTGTCATTGCGGCTGTTTTTATTTCTTTATTTGTTTTTTGCTAAAACCTTTTACATGCTTGAAATACAAATACCAATGTAGTTGTTTGGGCACAATTTTGAACCGTTTGTTTCTTGTCTTTAGGTTTTATTTTTACTTTGGTAGCTGATTGTGGAAATTGGCTAAATGAAGTAACAGCTTTGAAAAGTTTGTACATATGAACTTGAACCTTATTTGGTAACTCCTGTAACCATGTGGTATTGCATCAACAGCAAGGCATTATTACTGAGTATTATTGACTTCCAGCTTGTGATTTTCTTCCTAACCCAACTACTATGCAATTGTGCATTTATAGCACAGCTGACACAAACAAAACACCTCTGAAATTGTTAAATGATGCCAAATTCTTGAATACTTTTCCACTGAATTGAGAAATTTTCAGGTAAAATCTCTTAACCATCAACAATGATCATTTTCAATCTTTCTCATCCATTTCACTAAAGCCCATGACATGATGTTATTTTTGCTGTAATTATTTTCTCAAAACGAATCGCTCTTTTAGGCTGCTACAATTATTTGTGCCTCCTTAAGTCTCTGCAAATCTCTTAGAAGAAACCTAAGAAGATGAAGATGCTCATGACTTTTCATTTTCAAAAACTAATTTCCATGCTGAAGTTATATCGTTTCCCCCCAACCCCAAAAAAACTCATTGGAACATGACTGCTTTAAGATATGTTTTATGTGAACATTGCTTATTTTATGGTCTTATTGTTTGATATTTCATGGTTGATATACATTGTGAGCTTGATTATTTGAGGCTGTTCAGTGTTTGCATGGCAGATATCTGTGAGGACTCATTCCAAATGTACATTGTTTCTTTGGGAAGAACCGTTTCATGTATTCTAGCTGATTCTCAGGATAGTACTTTTTGCATTTATGTTCGAAAAATAGTGATGCTCTGAGTTAAGAGGACACATTGCAACAATTTCTTTTTGGTACTTTTTTCTACATCTTTCTAATGATAATTAAATTTCCACCGTGTATAGCCACATGATGACATTAAATGGTTCTTGAATTACCCAAAAGAATTGAGGGTTCCCTTTTCTATTGAGGCAATTCATATTCTGCTAATTTCTAAAATAGGTTAAAGCCAGAATTTGGTCACTAGATTCTGACAATGATTATTCATCCTTTTTCTAGGTTCGCTACAAAGAAAATCTTCCCTTGGTGCTTCATGACGTAACCTGCATATTTCCTGGTGGTAAAAAAATTGGGATTGTAGGGCGTACTGGAAGTGGTAAATCAACATTAATTCAGGCATTATTTCGATTGATCGAACCTGCGGGTGGGAAGATTGTAATAGACAATATTGATATATCAACCATTGGCCTCCATGATCTTCGTGGTCGGTTGAGTATCATACCCCAAGATCCAACCTTATTTGAAGGAAGCATTAGGGGTAATCTTGATCCCCTTGATGAGCACACAGATCTTAAAATTTGGCAGGTTAATCTTTTTGCTTGCTGTTCTTCTGATCTACTTTGAGAATAAATCTATCATCCATTTAATGAATGTCCTTAACAAGTTTGAACATCTTTTCAGTAACTAAATCCAGTTTTGAAAATTTTGTCTTCTAAAGTAGGCATTGACCTAGTTCTGGGAAAAATACATGATATCTAGGCCCATGCAACACCTATGCATGTTGTAAATCCCAATAATTTTTGCACTGCACATATGAGAGAGGTGTAACATTAATGCATTTTTTTCATGCAGGCGCTGGACAAATCCCAATTAGGGGAGGTAGTGCGTAAGAAAGAGCAAAAGCTGGATACACCTGGTATGTACTGAAGATAATATATCGAATGGCAAATATTATCTGTCTTTTGAGTTGGTTCCACCCTGACATATCTTGTTCTGGTTGCAAATTTCAGTGCTGGAGAACGGAGATAATTGGAGTGTCGGGCAAAGGCAGTTGGTTTCCTTGGGCCGAGCATTGCTTAAACAGGCCAGAATACTTGTACTTGATGAAGCAACGGCATCAGTTGATACGGCCACCGACAATCTCATTCAGGGGATCATTCGAACAGAATTCAAGGATTGCACTGTATGCACAATTGCGCATCGCATTCCTACTGTTATCGACAGTGATCTGGTTTTAGTCCTCAGTGACGGTATGCGTAGTTCTCCATAATTATCTTATTTTCAGATTTCCATTACAACATAATCTTTTGATTGAAGATCCTAACAGATTAAAAATGCCAAAACCTAAACGTAGGGCAAAAACTTGAAGTAACTCTTTGTCTAATTAGAAATTTTGGGTCATTTATTTTGGATTGAAAAATCAGTTGTTAAGTTGTATTAAAATTGCCAACATCGAAATATAGGGTATTGAAAGCTTTCAATAGCACAGGTAATCAGCAAAATATACTCCAAGCTGATTGATTCTTTGTGGATCATGAATGATGGTGAAACATGTTGATTCTGATTCAGTAAAATAAGCTGTGAACACGTTTGAAGTGCTAAATCTCAAGCTAGTCTTTATGACTACCTGTCATTTGATTAGAAGTTTGCAGTAGTAATAGGAAGGAAAAATAGAGATACTTTGCCATGGCAATTCACCTCAAGCTCTCTATCCAATGCACTCCTATAATCATTCTTTATACATATTCTGCATTTTCTAAATCCTGAAACAAGCAATGCATCACATGAAATTAATGCCATAAAATTATATTCCATCTTTTATTACTTTCCACATCTCATTTACAAATGAGTTCGTAGTTCTTGTAGATGGATAATCACCGAATCTTCTATTTTATAACAAACAGAATGGGATGGCTAGCAACTAAGCTCCATACTTGAGAATGACATTGAACTTTTCGTCCGGAAAGATGAAAGAACTCATGATATATTTCTTTTCAACATGTAGCATTTAGGTGGGTACAAGCAAATAGTACTTACGAGTAGTCTCATTAAAATCACTTAAAAATTTCTTTGACAGGGCGAGTAGCAGAATTTGATACACCGGCACGACTATTAGAGGACAGATCATCCATGTTTCTGAAGTTAGTGACTGAGTATTCAACAAGGTCAAATGGCATACCAGATATTTGAAATGTGAGGGCATGCCTGGGTGCCATGGAGCCTGTGAGCAGAGGGAATGAAAAATCTGCCTGGTGAGCTTCAGCTGCTGCAGTTGCATTTGGCTGAATTGGGAGTTGACGAATGGATGGAAGCATCCACCTTCCCAAACAAAATTGGACCCAGTGATTATTTCAGCAAAAGGAGGCCATGTCTCAACTCATTCATTATTGGACAACTGGTGGAATTCATGCCAGATTGTCGCGATTCGGCAAAGGAAAATAAGGAAGGCCAGCACTCGGGTAATAATTACACGCGATGGGTAATCGCGATGGGGGAAATGAAATGTAGATATTTATTCCAAGCTATGCAATAAAGGTGTATTAGGATGGAAATTTTCATTGTAGGTTAGGAAATTTTGTAGCATCAGGTCGACGATGACATCCATTATGCTTTCCAGTTTCAGAAATCAATTTATCTATAGCTTCCTTCCACGCAAAATCACTTCTGCTGGATTTTCATCTTCATCTAGTTATTTGGTATTGGTTTCTGCAGCTACTTTATTTTCTTAATTAAGTTCAAATACTAGAAAAGGGTGAGATCACGCCACTATGATATTGTCAGAACTTACCAACTCTTCTCTATTCAATGGATCCCTTGTCGACGATTAATAAGGCCTTCTATTTGCTGCAATAAGTGGAAAAACAAAGATAGTAATCTCTGATGTTGATGATTTGACATTTTTTATCGGAAAGGCATACGACAATAGAAATTATATAGAGCAGAGAAGGAATGAGGGACAACGACAAGTAGTAGCTTGAGTTGCAACTATTGTAAAGGGGATAGTTACATCATAGAATCATGTTTTCAACTTATTGGTTTCCTGAATTGGTAGGAAGGGAAGTGTGTTATGAAAGGGAGATATACTAATAATAGAGGATCAACTTCTTTTTGTTCATCTAATGTGATTTTTGATACTCCACTTGATGTTACTGGTGATAATTGTGTTAAGTGTGTTTCTGAAGGTTGTAGTTCGAAGGCCATTACAAGGAAGACTTTAGTTGATAAGGAGTTGATTGAATTATTATGTATTGAGGTGATCCACATGATGCAAGGGAAGGATTCTCAAGAGTGTGCTGTTGCTAATGTTGTGCAATTTGCAGGTAATCCTAACTTCATTGCTGCTTGTTTTAGTACTTTGACTAATAATATGGAATCATAGATAGTAGAGACAGGTGGTAGTAGACATAGGTGTTACTGATCACATGATGCCTTTCCATACAATTTTACATAACATTCATGTGCTATCATCCCCTCTTCAAGTTAGATTACTAGATATATACATGATTATTATTGATAGAGATGGCTTTGTCAATATAAACTCACAATTGACCTTACGCAATGTTTTGTTTGTTCTACAATTTACTCGTAACTTGCTCTCTATTCACAATATTGTCTTTGACCCGAATCTTATTATCATCTTTGATTTCTTTGCCTGTTGTTTCTAAGATCGAAAACACAATAAGCAAGTAGCCAGAGCTTCAACAATTAATGGGTTGTATGTTCTTCGATTTGCAAATACTAATGTACTCAATAAATCTTTGTGTAAGGCAAACACTTGTATTGTTGATGCCTTTCTTCATCCTATACATGATCATTTAGGTCATTCTTTGTTACACCCCGAACATGAAGAGTTATAACAGTTTCGTCATGTAAACTAACTTAAGATAGAAGCTGACCTTATAGCTGTTATCGTAGATATAGTTTACACAAGGCGTGCACAACTTAACCAGCTTGAAACGTCTGTTTTGATATCTGTTAATAACCAAACCTGTGGTAGAAACACAAAATTTTGCCTAGTACCATAATAATATTTACACAAACGTTTTACATCCAAAATTAAAAATAAGAGTTTATTAAAAAGCCACAGGTTTACAGACTATTTACATAAGTTAAAAAACTAGTGGACGTCTCAGGGAATTAGTGGATGTCTCAGGGAATTCTTAGTTAGTTTCCTAAAAAACTTAAAACAAAAAATCAAAAGCCCAAGTTCAGTTGATTTCTCGTTCCTCGCTTTTCCAAATAGTAGCACACTAACCTGGGAATGGTGGTATCGGAACATTTTAACCTCACTCAGTACTTGTAAAAGAGTTTATAGGGATGTGAGTATAATTAGCTCAGTAAGTAGAACAAAGGTAGAAAAGTACTATATAATTACAAGTAAGGTTATTAATAATGATGAAATACAAGGCAATCGATTAAATGAATGAAACATCACACGATATTATCTGGTTCACTGTGAGATTAGAGAAATTTCATCCGTTCTATCCCGAATTGAAGAGTTTCATCGCGACTTGAGTTAGACTAAACCTAAGCTTATATAATGGAGAACACCGATCTCCTACAACCGCTTTCGAACTACGGCCCCCAACCTTGTCGCGACCTCCTTGTCTATCACTTAGTTCGATTAAGAATGGGGAAATGACCATTTCAGTTATCCTCATCGAAGAAAGTTGGTATTTGGCTTAACACTTTTAATTGTTTCTCCTAATAGGTGTTATGCATATCCAGTTTCATTTTAATCGAATAAACGTTAATTTTAATTAGGGGTGATTAAATAAGTTCATACAATACAGAAATGATGCAAATATATAGAACAGCATATTAAGGAGTTCAACTCCTGTCACAACTGAGTATCATTTACACACATAGCATGCACACAATTAACTAACTACAAATACAGCCAGAAATGCTATTGGATCTCCGGATACGTTAAAATAGTGTTTTAATAAGTGGTGAAGCTACAATCCCAACTTATTTGTTTAGACACTTATTACTACTGACTCGAGTTGTCAACCGTCTTTATACTAGAAGATCTTATTTACACAAAACACCCAAATTCAGTTTTTGTAATAATTATAAAAACATTAGGGTTTAATTTAAAATAGTTATATATATATTATTTCCATAATATATAGTTGTATTATCACTATATATCGAATTAAGTTATTAATTGTTGACACTATACGCTATCTATACTATTACGTATTATATATCGTTTCCATTGTATCGAAACGTACTTTTAATTTATTAAATTACATTTTAATTTCGGTAGGGTTACCGGAATACTTACATTTTAGAATATGATAAAGTTATAGGTTATATTACTTAAGATTGTTTGATTTTAACAAAATGAGTGTCGTTGGGTTTGTACAGACCTAACGATACGTTTTACGAGTCCTGATCCTAAAGATGACTTTTAACGGGTAGTTCGAGTTAATAACTATGTAAATATTATCATATTATACGTAATTTACGTTATTAAATTGTGTTTTACCTAATTTGTTCATGTAGCGTTACAATATGAGTATTATCCAACCCTAATACAGCTAAAGTATATCCTAATAAGAAAGTATCAGTAAATATAATAAAAATACTCATTTAATCGAATCTGATCAGCAATCGTGTATATAGTTTTTCTTTAACTATTTAATTCATTTTAGCTTATTAATATTAACAATACACCCCAACTTGTAATTTAAGCTATTTTACTAGATAAATTCGTAATAAATAGTTCAGATTACCAAATAATTTCTCGAAAATTTCTCTAAACTCCTAAAAATATAGAGAATTCAGTTATCACTTAGTTTTAAGTTTTTGACCTATCGCCTATATATTCTTACTTATGATTTTATCTATAAATTATCCTAAATTACTCAATTATGATTCTTTTTACACTAAATTAATTTCAATCTGACCTAATACTGTTATTATTCACCATAGATCAGTATATGTCAATTTCATTAATTAATTTCATAATTTTAGCCTATTTTTGAGCTATTTTTAAGCCAAAAAATGCAATAAATATTAAAAATATCCAAATCAAAATTCGGGTTATATAAAAATTATCTATATATCATACACATTTTACATAAAAATTTTCAGCTAGAAACAACATCATTTAGTATATTTATTTTACAATTCTAAATTTGGATGAATAGTAAATTTCTTAATAAAGTATATTAAATATAACGAATTTTTTAAAAATAAAAATATCATGTAAAATTATATTTAAAATAACTTAAGTACAATTTTTTCATAATTTTATGGGAAGATTTGATATTTTTTACAAATGATTGAAAAATAGGGTAGAGAATCGACCTCCGTGTTCTTGAACTCTCTCATAGCCAGCGGCGGTTGAGAGTATGTTGGATGGCCTAGACGTGGCGTGAACTGGTGGTGGCTGGTTAGGTTCATCATCAGATGGTCGTCTAGGTTTAGCACAATTAGGGTACGTTGGTTGCTCTGTTTTTTCTATTTTCTTTCTAATTTCCAATGATTTTTGCTAAATTTTTCTTCTAAGGGTTTTTGATTTGTAAAGTTGGGAAATGAAGTGGGGATGCTTATTTAAAGCTATGGGAGTTGGTTTCTGCTCCTTTTGATTTTTTTTTTCTTATTTTTTCTTCATAAATGCAAGTAGGAGGTGGCTAAATCCTACCAACTTGCTGTTGAATCATCATCCTTAAGCTTTCCCAACTTGCTACGGTGATTTCCAGCCGTAATTGAAGCTAATTTGGATCACTTTGGCACATATTTTTGTTAAATAATAATAATATATATATTATGTTCACATTAGTCATTTAATTAGTATATAAGTATACACTCTATGTAAATATCATGTGTAATATATAAATTTACTCATATAATTAAGTTTCTAACATATCTTTTATTTTTAGGATATACTTTCTTAATAAATTTCATGATTTCAACGTAATATATATATATAATTTCGTAATTTAATTAGGGGTATAATTATTATTTATACCGAGTATACTTATAAAAATACATGTATATTCATATAGTAAATTATACTATATTATCTTATTTTATAGCTCAATTAACTTATCTTTAAATTTTTGTCACAATTTCAACTCAATTTTAAGGGTTTTGAGCATTTTAATACTACATTAAATAATCTTACTTTTAAGGGTAAAATTGGGATTTTGGATCATTATTTCTAAAATCTAACTTCATTTTGTCACTGTATTTAACTTTTCTATCTTAATCGTAAAGTTCGGATTTAATTGATTAATTTTTCTTAAAACCCCTAAATCTAGACTCGGTTATTCTAAACTCAATATCAAGGGCTCACATTCCTTTATCTCCAAGTTAAAACATTTCAATTTATGTAAAGGAGTATCTTTACAAAGCTTTGTTTGTAGTACTCATTACGAAGCCAAATTTCAAAGGTTTCCATTTCTAATAAATGATACAAATATTGCCTCTGCTTTTCAACTTGTACATATTGATGTTTAGGTCCATATTATGTTCCTTCACTTTCAAGTGCTCGTTATTTCTTCACTATTGTAGATGATCATACTAGAGCAACTTGGACTTATCTTTAACATCACAAATCTTAAGCTTGTAGTGTGATTGATCAATTTCTTAAATACATTTCCCATCATTATGTTGCTATCCCTAAGTTCATTAGGACGAACAATGGGTTATAATTTATCTCCAACACTTGTCAATCCATGTTCCATAGTTTAGGCATTATACATAAAAAATCTATGCCATACACTCTATAGCAAAATGGTAGGGTAGAGCGTAAACATAGATATGTTTTGGGCATTTCAAGAGCCTTGCATCTTCATGCTCTATTATCTAAGGAGTTTTAGGGGCGAATGTTTGGTTAAGACAACTTAACTTATTAATAAGACGCTTATGGAGTTTCTGGGTTGGAAAACTCTTCATGAGATGTTATTTCATTCACCACCAACCTATGATAACTTGAGGGTCATGAGATGGTTTTATTTTGTTCTTAATCATTATGTCCATAAGGATAAGTTTGACCCAAGAGGCCTTAAATGTATTTTCTTAAGCTATGGAGACAAACAAAAAGGTTATCAAGTTTATGATTTTGTTAATAAATAAATTCTCTTAAGTAGGGATGTTGTGTTTTATTAGCATGTCTTTCCCTTCAAAGAGTCTTCTTCAAACACTACTCCTACATAGACTTTTCCCTCTCCTTCTTTTGAAACATCTATTGTTCCTGATATGATTCCTTCTTTTGTTTCTTCTCCACCTCTACTCTTGTTCCTTCTGTTCCACATGTTTCCCTTCCTTTTCCTACCTATTCCTCTTTTCCTTCTAATGCACCTATTCATACCGATGTTCGTAGATCACATAGAGCCAAAAGACCACCTCATTGGCTTAAACATTTTGTTCCTATGGCCTATAATGAACTTGATATCGATAATGTTACTTGCTTGCTTGTAGCTAATGTTTCTACTGTTGTTTCATCCTTTATGCCATACCCTTTGTTTTCTTGATCCACTTTCCAAAACCACCCCAAAGGCTATGTTGCATTACTAGCTGATGTTCTTACTACTCTTGAACCACATTCTTATTCACAAGTTGTTGAATAAGCAGAGTGGGTTAATGCCATGTAAAAAGAATTACATGCCCTTGAACTTCATGATACTTGGGAGCTCACAACTTTACCACATGGGAAAAAGGCTATAGGGTATAAGTGGGTATAGAGGGCTAAATTAAAAATTGGCCTTCAAGCCTATTATTAATTGGGTTTGACTTCTTGAGCTAAGGTGACGGGGCCCAAAGAGTCAACTCTAAATATTCGGGATAATCAAAGGAGTTTTCACATGGTGAGCTTGGAGTGCAGTTCGTTAGATTGACCCATTCGATTTAACCTTTTTTAATATTGGCTCACATTAAGAATAAGGCCTTATTAGGCCTAAGCTTATAAAAAAAACTCACTTAAGGTCCATTTGAGGGAAGGGATTGATCTTGACCATTCAATATCACAATCCTATAAATGAGATCAATGGTTAATTCCTATAAATACCTCTTTCCCTCCTTCATTTGGATAGGAGAGATCTTGGTACAAACGCTATGACTCTATCAAAATCCTACCTTGAAAGATCGAATACTTGAATATTTCAAGAACACTACCTCGTTCTTCATCAACTTTCTTCTTTAACTATAGAGTTTGATGTCTCTTAGCTTCTCTACTTGTCACTACAAGTGTTGAGCCTTGTTGAGATTGCCTACTCTTCTTCCTTCCTATATTTCTCTCCTGATCATCTCATACGTGTAATTCAAGTCATTTCTCTAGTCACGTATAGTATGACTTAAAACATGGCACGTACGTAACCCTTGCACTCGTACCCTTATACCTATAGTAGGTATACAAAATTAAATACTAGTTTAATGGTACAATTGATTGACATAAGGCTAAGTTGGTTACTAAAGGGTATACTCAAAAGCAAGGCGAGGATTTTCACGATACTTTTTCTCTCATAGCAAAACTTAGCACCATTCGAATTCTTATGGCTATTGCTATAGCAAAAAATTGGCCTTTATTCCAAGTTGACACTAATAATGCTTTTCTCAATGAGTTTTTGGCTAAAGAAATTTATATGGTAGCTCCATAAGGGTATGATAAAGCAAAGATAGGACAAGTTTGTAGACTTAAGCATTCACTTTATGGTTTGAAATAGGCTTTACGCCAATGAAATCTTGAGATTTCCAAATTTTTACTTAGTCTTGGTTATTCACAACTCAAGAATGATTACTCTTTGTTTACTCTTACTAGAACTAATGCTTTTGTGGTTGCTTTATTGTATGTTGACGATTTACCATTAACTAGAAGCAATGTTGAATTGATTTAAGAATTTAAAGCAATAGCTACATGCTAAATTCACAATTAAAGACCTTGATGAGGTTAGATTTTTCCTTGTTCTTGAATTTTGTTGGACCTCATTGAGTAAAACAATCAATCAGCATAAGTTTATAGTTGATTTACTATCAGAAGTAGGTTTAGCAGATTGCAAACCAACTAAATTCCCTTTGCCTACTACTTTTGAGCTTAATGATGTTACTGAGAAGTAATAGCTTCTTGGTAATCCTTCTTTATACGAGGTTGGTTGGGAAATTATTATACTTATCGTTGACATATGTTGACCTTTCCTTTATAACTCATTGCTTAAGTTAGTTTTTATTAGCCCTACACTCTACTCATTTTGATGCTTTGTTTCATGTCTTGAAATATTTGAAGGTACAACTTCTTTGGGGTTATTTATCTTACTTCTAATTCTTTGTCTTGGTTGCTCAGATTTTGATTGGGGTACGTGTCCTATGGATTAAAAATCTATTTTCGGCTATTGTTTGTTCTTAGGTAATTCTCTTGTCACTTAGAAAACTAAGAAACAAAGAACTATGTCCACCTCAAGCAGCTAAGCTAGATATAGATCACTTACAGCAACAATAAAGAGCTTCTATAGACATCTTATCTCATTAAAGATCTTGGGTTTTCTATTTCTCTCCTTATGTCTTTATCTTGTGATAACAAATTAACCCTCTTGATTGCTACTAATCCTTGTATGCATGGCCGGCACCAAGCATATAGACATCGACATGCATTTCACTAAGGATAATATTTACAGAGGTTTTCTTTAGGCTTCTTATGTTCCTTTACAAAATCAATATTTTGATCTTCTTACGAAAGCAATTGGTGAGTAGCGTTTGCATTTTTTGTTGTCTAAGTTGGAGCCAAGTTGAGCCTTCAATTAGCTCCAACTTGAAGGGAAGAGATTAGGGGCCATTCAAGCTTATTCATCTGCCACGTGTTGTCTTGTTTATCGATTGCTGTATTTAGACATTTTTGTTAAGTATATACTATAAAATATGAAAAGGCTCTATTAGTTAGTTGCTAGTCTATTACATTCAGATGAAGAACTATGTACCATTTCCTTCTCCAACATTGTTCTCTCAAATTATAGTAATCGAAGTTCTTTGATCTAGCTTCACCGTTACATGCTTCACTTCAATTCTTTGAACTTTTCAGGTGGTACCAACGTTACAAGATAGGAGAAATAAAATCTCTTAATCAAAATCTCAAACCAATACTTTGTTTCAATCATTATCTTACCATATTATTATCACCACTGCCACCTTTATTGCCTTTACTATAGTTGCCATAACTATCATTGTGGCCCTTACTACCACTATTAGTGGTGTAGAACTTTAATGTGTTGGAGTAAAGTAATTTACTCGATGTAAATCAACAATGACAAGTAATAACAAAAAGTTAGAGAGTAAATATAAAAGAGATAAAGATAAGATGATTAGCTCTCATTTTGTCCACCTCGTAGTCTATTAGATGCCTTCTTCGAAAGCTTTTAGAAAACCTTTATTAATCTTGATGTTTAATGATAGGATATAGCATTCATAGATTGGGAAATAAATTGATAAAAAATTTGATCTAAATAAGCATGCAATACTTTATTAACTTCTCCCTCCAATCCTTTCTTGTCTAGAATTTCTAATTATCCTTGATTTAAAAAATTTCATTTGGGGCTCTTTTATTCGAAATATTATGATGGAAAAATTTAGTATTTTAATTAACAAATCTAAACCAATTATTTCTTAAGTGCTACTAATAATATAATCTTTTTGCCTAAAAGCAAAATTCATTTGATCTTAAACTTAATGCTCATCTTTAGAATCTAAATTAACAACATTTACATAAGGCTGCAAATGAGCTAAGTTGCTGACAAGCTATTTAAGTTTAGATCACTTTAAACATGAGTTGGCTTGACTTCAATTTGTAAATAAGCTAAACTTGATCTCAAAATGAAGTATCAACCAGTCGAACTCAAACTTCTATTTGACATTGCAAAGTTGTTGATGACTCAATTGTAGACATCCAATTTTTGCTCCTTCGTAGTCTTAATTTTTGATTTTTTTTTTTAAAAAGGGTCTTAATTCAAAAAAATAAAAAAATAAAAAAAAATTAATAAAAGATAAAAATAATAAAAATTGACAAATGATGAAAATACCAAAAAAAAATAAAATAAAATAAGAAAAGAAAAAATTATAAAGATTTTGTAGATTTTTAAGAAATAACTTATCTTAAAGATAAATAGTTTTAGTTTTAACTTAGTTCAAATAATTATTTTAGAAAGTCGCATGGTTTAAGTGCAATTTACTTGTATTAAAAAATTAAGGCACGGACCAATGGCCTAACGGATAAACATTGATATATGGGATTGGTTTAGATTTAATTTGAGATTTTGGGTTCGAATCTTACTAGGCACTTGCCTTTTAATCCATTTTGTGAAAACTAGTTGAGTTAAATGGGTTTCAAATCTAAAATTTTTAATCTTTTGTGAGATCTAAATTTAACGTGATTTATAATCTGATTTAAATTATTATAAAATATTTAAATTTAGTTAACTAGTTGAGTTAAATGGGTTTCAAATCTAAAATTTTTAATCTTTTGTGAGATCTAAATCTAACGTGATTTATAATCTGATTTAAATTGTTATAAAATATTTAAATTTAGTTTTATTTTTATCGAATCAGGTTTAAATTAATATAAATGATTTAAATTATATTTGATCTTTATCAAATTAAATATAATAGATACGATTCGATACGGTTTGGTTTGGGTTTAAAAATACACATACTCGTCAAAACGAAAAAGAGTTTTGTTGTTAAGGTTCAACCCATCCCAATTCAACACTGACTGTACGCACCAGACCAAGCACAGAAACTCCAGGCGAACTTACACACCTAAATGTCCAACGCATCTCTCGCGCACCAATCTGCCAAAGTCTAGTTCCACGGACTTGATCACTATGTCGCACGAACTTGACTTCAACTGCACCACTAACATGTCTCCTCCTCAATTACGTAAATCCCCAATCGCCGACAGCAGAATACTTTGGCGTTTGCGCAGCATCCAACATAGCATAGCTGAGTCACCACTTTACTATCTTCCATCGATTGGCCATCAGCCCCTGCTACTCTCCATGCCGTGCTACTGTCTACGATCCGCATCGCAACTCCGATTAACCATACAAAAATTAGCGACTACAGCAGCTTGTGCACATAATCACTGTCCACCGAGCATTGAACTGCATAGTTTCAATGCCTATGAGCCACACTCAATGAACGGCATAGCATCGCCAAGATTGATCAATCCAAGCTCCATCAACAGCAGGCCATTCGACCCTCTCTTATAACCGCTGTCCTCATTCTAGTTCACAAACCATTGTCTAACCATTGCTTGAAGCAGACTACACCATCCCCAGCAACAAGTCCACACTAGCCATTGAAGCCGTGAATAGCTACGACGTTTGGTTTCATCCTCCATAAACATTTACTCACGCAATGACCAAACTCCATGCCATCGAATTGCTTTTAACGAACAGGCCAGATCACATCCCAACGACAACAACACAACACCGACATCCGCAGCGCCAACATCCATTTGCATCAACGAAGCCAAACATATGCTTACATTACCGATGACTTAGCAACCTTGCAACAACACTATTGGTCCTCTACCTATCAGTAATCTTCAATCTTTCGACCCACTGCCCATATATGCCCGAAAGGAACCACTTCACTGGCGAATTTACCCCCCGATCCAACGTGTACGAACCACTCCTTCAAACAACTAACCTGACGCCTTACCCAAGCGGATGTTGTAGGCCCCTGTATAACCTATTGCATTAACAGAAGCTCACAACCAACGTCCACTGCTACAGCAGTCCAGAACTGCAGTTCAAGCCATGACTATACCAATATCGTAGTCTCCTGATCAGCAGCATCGAAACAGCCTTCTCCTTCGTATGCAACACCCATGTTTCATCCAATACGCACGCCACAACACCGTTTGCAATAGTTGTAGTAAGTTCAACTCACTAACTTCAGCTAGCGTTCGCTAATGCCCTTGTCACGGCAACAGACAACAGCAACAACACTACACTCAATCCCCGATGCCGACAGTGGTGACCAAACCAAGCGCGGAAACTCCAGACGACCCTGACTCCAAATACGCAACTCTTACCGAGCCACGGCACGCCTAGCCAATTCCGAATAATCAGGTTCGCTTTCTTTAAATTTTTTTTATTTTATTTTTTAATCATATTATCATTATTCTATTAGATCCTTATTTATGTTAATAATATGATATATAAGTAGTTAGGTATATATATTAGCTGAGTAGATTTCTTTAATGTTAGTTTTTTTAAGTATATCACATTATATATATTTAGATAGATAGTTGTAAAAATATAGGTATGGATATATATGTATATATATTAGTATAGGACTTTTTAGGATTAGGTTTTTTTTTTTAGAAATCTTCATATAGAAAATCAATTTTTAAAAAATAAAAATTAACAAAGGAAATTTTTTTTATATATATAAAAAAAAAGATTTTAGGATTTTTAAGAAATTTCTTTTTATAACAACACTCATGAGTTAAGACCTTTTTAGATTTTTTTTTAAATTGAATAAATTAACAACATAAACTTGGTCAGTTTTCAAAATTGAAATCAACCAACACAATAAAGTTTTCGAAAAGAATTACGATCGTTTGATCCCGACTAGTGGGTACGTAAGCATCTTCAGGGCGATAATAAAATATGTAGAAACTTAGGTTTTTTTTTCTCTTGATTTTATTTATTTATTTATTTTAAAAATATTATAATTAAAAATAATCTTAATTTCGGTAAATAAATAATGATACTCGTTACGGTTTAATATGTTAACCCTCGAACTCAGAACCTTTTGGTTTGTATTAAATTAAAATCAAAGACCGATAATTAAATTGTAATCAATCAACCTAATTTATTACGATTTTCTTTTCTTTTTCCTGATTTCGATTGAGTGGCGACTCTAAAAATTTTTATAAAAAAAAAGAACTAGAATTTCCCGATTTCTTTAGTCGAGGGTTAATATTAAACGGGTTACGGTTTAGTATTAATCGAAAAAAGGGAAATTAATTTTAAATAATAAGAAACCGAAAAATTAGGCTCGACAGACTCATTTATATTGCTATTGAGTTGGCTCATGAATTAGCTTTCAAACTATAACGCTTCGCCATTTAAGCGTCTGCTTAAAAATTTTTCTTAAACTTTTGGTGCCTGAAGATGGTTTGTTATTGTTGTCCCTGAGTTAGGGATAAGGTAGAAATTTGTATCTAACTTGCTATTCCATCTCATATAACATTTATTTCCAAATAACACCTCATTTAACATGGCAAATAAAAACAGAAGTTTTTACACAAGTGGGTCATACACAGAGTATCACAATAAGACACTATCATTGTTGAGAGTCATGATCAAGAGTAGACAAGGCCGGTCGTTGGATGAGTCTAAGTTTGTAGAAAGCTCAAAAAAAGATTAATGGGGAATGTGTGAAAGGGCAAAATGAAGAATGAAATACTAAGCAAAACTCACGAACAACTCTACAGGATATGACATAATAATGGAACTTTCGAGGATTTATAGCACAATTCGATATGATACACGAATCGGTTCGGTAAGGTTACTCACCACCTAGTCTTATTGAAGGGTTAGGATAAGAGTGATGCTGAAACTAAATAGAGTGTTTACGCAAGGAAGGAAGTACTCAAAAGTGTATTCAAAATTATCTATCTTCTTACAGTTATAAGTACAAGGGTATTTATACCCATAAGTTAGGGCAATTTGCCTAAAAAGAAAAAGACAAGAAAGGCATTTCCTAAAGAAGTAAAGATCATGATATAAAAGGGTAAAAATGAATATACAAGAAAAATAATCATTGGTACAATGGATTTTATACATAATATTGTACATGTGGCGATGTTACATTGGTGAGGTTATTAGAAGATATGGATAAAAAGTACGGATAGCTAGCTTATTTGAGTAGGGATGGCTTTACTAGTCCAAAGTCTCTCTTTCTCAGCTTCTTGGTAAGGAAGATGCCAAGCAATTGGTGGGCTCAGATGTGAGAGAGTAATCTTCAATTCTACGCATTATAGAAAAATGGGTGGTTATACGGCTCGACATGAAGGGTGACTCGGTAAGGAAGTACTCGGCTTCAATAAGGAAGTACTCGGCTTCGATAGGGGTCAGTTAGAATAGAAGGATTTATCGTGCCAGTTGCTCTAGTCTTCGAGCTCAGCTATGGGTCAAGAGACTAGCAGCTTAATTCCCATCATTTCCTTCGAGTTGTTTTAGATTTAGGATTAAATCCGAATGGTCTTTGCTTAGTTCTCTATCAGGGTGATATGGACTGAGGTTAACAATGTTGAAGGCGTCAAAAACCCCATAGCCCTTGGGCAATTCCAATTTGTAGGCATTGTCATTGATCGTTTAGAGGATTCTAAAAGGTCTTTCCACTCTTGCAGATAATTTGTTCCTCTTCTTGTTTGGGAACTGTTCTTTGCTGAGGTGCAGCCACACCAAGTCTCCCGGTTGAATTGTTTAAATATTCTACTCTTATCTTTTCTCGCATTCTTCTGGCAGCTTGGTTGATGTACTGAGTGACCTTCTCATAGATGTGTTGAAGGGATTGTGCTCTGGTCGAGGTGTCAGGGTCCTCTTGCATGGGTATTGGTACAGGGGTGTCGTCGAGGGGTAACTCGGGATTGAATTTATAGACAACTTTGAAAGGGGTCTGCTTAATGGTATCATGTACTGTTTAGTTGTAGGCGAACTTGACTAATGGTAAGCAGATGTCCCAATTAGCTAAGTTCTTGCCTATTGTAGCTGGGAGCAGTGATCCTAAAGTGCGATTAACAACCTTTGTTTGGTTGTCAGTTTGGGGGTGGCATGAGGTATTGAAGAGTAATTTAGTCCCTAGCCGATGCAACAGGGTTCTCCAAAAATGGCTTAAGAACTTCGGGTTTTTGTCGAAGATTACACTTTTCAGCACGCCGTGTATCCATACAATTTCTTGCAAGAAAAAAAGAAAAGAAATAGTCGAAGTGTCATTAGTTTTGGTGCAGGGCACGAAGTGTGCCCTCTTACTGAACTTATCTATAACGACCATTACAGAATCTTTGCTTCAGGCAATTCACAGTAGTCTCATTGGAACAGGTAAGAGCATTGCTCTCCTTTGCTTAGCTCGACATTTAGCCTTCTTGCATATGACACAACTTTCGACAACTTGGTATACATCTCTCCTCATTCTCAACTAAAAGAAGCGGCCATTCAATAGTTTACAGGTCTTCCTTTCTCTAAAATATTTGGAGAGTCCTCCATTGTGAGCTTCCCTGATCAGTAGCTCCCTTAGTGAACAATTCGGCACGCATAATTTCCCACCTTGGAACAAGTAGCCATCTCCACATGATACTCGTCCACTATCCTCCTATTGACATATCGTGAAATTATGGGTCCTAAGTGTGGATCCTCGGAGTAATGTTCTCTAATACTTGCAAACCTAAATAGTCTGGTCTACAGCTCTAATAAAAGCGCATACCTCTTCGAAAGAACATCTGCAATTACGTTGCTTTTTCCTTACTTGTAATTTTTCACAAAATTAAATCCTTTAAGAAATTCAACCTATCTCGTGTATTGCTTCGACAACTTAGTTTGACTTCGGAGGTATCTCAGCGATTCATGGTCAGTATATATGACAAATTCTCTCGGCAGTAAATAGTGCTACCATACTTGCAGTGCTTGGATTAGTGCTAAAAGTTCTTTATCATACATGAAGTAATTCAACTGGGGTCCTCAGAGCTTCTCATTGTGGAAGGCAATTGGTCGGCCTTCTTACATTAGGATAGCGCCTATTCTAATGCCTGATGCATCGCATTCCAACTAAAAAATTTTGTCAAAGTCGAGTAGTACTAATATTGAGGTAGAGGTCAATCTTTCTTTTACCTCGGCAAAGCTCCTCTCCTCTCTTTCTCCCTATCGGAAGCCGGTGTTTTTCTTCGTTAGTTCAGTAAGTGGCGCAGCGAGGGAGTTGAAATTGCCAATGAATCTTCTGTAAAACGAAGCTAGTCTGTAGAAACTTCTCACATTGGCATAAGTAGTGCAAGTCGGCCACTTGACAATTGCTCGGATCTTTTCATTATTGACTCGCAAGCCTCTTCCATTGACTTTATAACCCAAGAATACTACTTCCTCCTGGCAAAAGCAACATTTCTTCAAATTGCCAAATTGTTTCTTAGCACAGAGGATATCTAGGATTGCTTTGAGATGTTCACAGTTACTCGGTATGTCGGTACTGTAGACTAGGATGTCATCAAAGTACACCATGACACACTTCCCTATGAGATGTCTTAGCATATGGTTCATTAGTCTCATGAAAGTGCTCAGGGCATTCGATAAGCCAAAGGGTATTACCATCCATTTGTAAAGTCTACATCGAGTCTTGAACGCAATCTTCCACTTGTCTCCTGGCCTCATGTGGATTTGATGATACCTGCATTTGATGTCTTCTAGCTTTGGGATTGGATACCTGTATTTGATAGTGATCTTATTCACAACTCAGCTATTTACACACACTCGCTAGGTTTCATCCTTCTTCGATGTTAGAAGTGCAAGCACAATACAAGGGCTGAGACCCTCTCTTACATAGCCTTTCTTTAGCAACTCATTGACTTGACTTTGGAGCTCAGAAGCCTACTCAGGATTCATCCAATAAGCTAGCTTATTTGGCAATGCAATGCTAAGTGCTAAGTTAATGCAGTGCTCTATGCCTCAAGTTGGGGGCAACCCCTCAGGTAATTGTTTTGGGAGTAGATTGGCATATTCATCTAGCAACTCCTTGATTTCCTAGGGTAGCACATCTCGCTCCTTCATTTCCAACAGTCACTTGACCAATAAGAGGGTCAGCTCATTAACATTAATGGCCTCTTAACTTCTTCGATCCGTGAACAAGTTTTGTTTGTAACTTATTAACTTCTCTTGGCAGCATTGGATTTAGTGTGATCTTCCGATTATCCTTCTCGAACATATACGTGTTCCTATTGCTATCATGTATAACTCTCCTATCAAACAATCACAGCCTACCTAGCAACACGTGGGAAGCGTACATAGGCAGTATATTGCAGAGAATTTGGTCAGAGTAATTCCTTATAGCAATCGGCAGTAGTATTTGTCGAGTGACATGTAATGCTCCTTTTTCACTCATCTAGTGCAACTTGTACTGCCTTAGATGTGCAACAGTCGACAACTTTAGTTTTGAAACAAGGTTAGTTGATGCCACATTGGTATAGCTTCTACTATCCATGATGAGGGTGCATACCTAGTCATTTACCTTATAGGTTATATGGAACAAATTCTCTCTCTGCTCTTCCACTTGCAAGGGTTCTACACTCATAGTATGTCGGATGACCATGAGTAATTTGTCTAAGTCTTCAGCAAATACGTCTTTCTCAATTAGCTCTTTCTCAACATTTTCTTTCTTGGAAGGAACCTTCTCCTCCTTAAGTTCCTCATCTGTACTTTTTACTTCTAGTTTCGGGATGTCTCCCTTGATGACCATTGTCCTTCGATTTGGGTACTGAGCAGCCATGTGTTTAAACCCTTGACACTTAAAGCACTTGATCTGGTTGATCTTCTTGTTAGACCCTTGCCCCTTCTCATAAGTTTGGGTCGACATTTCACCATCAAGTCGGCCTTTCTGCTTGGCTTTTACATCAACGTTTTTGCTCGGCACTGTACTTGATTGTACTTGGTAACTTACCGGTCTGGGTCAGTTGGTCGGCTTCTTCACTGGTACTCGGCTCCTTCTTTGCCTCTCTACTTGCTAGGTAATCTTAACAGCTTTATCCATTGTGTCGAATCGTTGGAGGTCCATAACGTGTCGAATCGGTAATGAATCTTGAAACTATTCAAACTGGTGGTTCTTCTACTTCACAATGGATTATGAGCATTTGAAACTTTTGAATATACTCGTCAATAGTTCGGCCTCCTTGTTTCAGCTCTTAAAAATCTAGTAAAAGTGTCTTAGAGATAAGTTTCCGGCACGAACCTGTTTCTAAGCACTCTCTTCATCTAGGGCTAAGTTTTAATCTCTTAGTAGCCTTCTCGTCTTCTCATGGCCTGGAAATTTTTCCCCTACATAGCGGCATGTCTGGAGAACTCAACAATAGCAGCTCTCACCTTCCCATAATCCTCATATTGATAATAATCAAACACACACTCTACCTTCTCTTCCTAATCCAGATGCTCATCAACATTTCCAGATTCATTGAAACTCGGAATGAGAAGCTTTACATGGTCAAATGTTCTGGGGATTCGTATACGCTCTTCTTCCTCTTCATTAAGCTCTCTTAGGTCTATCCTTCGCCTTACTTGTTCGCCAACTCCTCCACTTCAACCGGATCAAGTTAGGTTCTGACCTCTAACAAGTTGAGCAACTTAGGGAGTGTTTTGTACGATCTCAATGGGTCAGCAAGATAATGTATGAACAGCTTGGGTCAGATTTATTAAGAGGTTAGCTACCTTATAAGCCTCTCATCAGTGCTTTTGAAAGTTCCCTGAGATAGTCGTCCATGGTGGATAACTCCACTGTCATCACTAGTACTAACATTCATACTTAGGTCTATTATTTTTTCTCACAGATTCAAAGCTTAAACAAACACTTTAGGAAATTAACAGTTAACAACATAGCAGTCAATTGAATACAGTAACTTGCTTTGTTCTACATACGCAAAACATAGTATAACAGAACTTTAAGAAGAACTACTATAGTTCACACAAAACTTCTGCTCTAATACCAAGATGTTGCGAACTGTAACCAAGAACAAACAAAGCCGGTTACTGGATAGGTCCAAGCTTACAGAAAGGTTGAAAAAGGATTAATGGGGAATGTACGAAAGGGAAAAATGAAGAATGAAACAGTAAGCAAAACCTACAAATAGCTTCAGAGGATATGACGTACTAATGGAACTTCCGAGGACTCACGGCACAATTCGATATGATGTGCGAATCCGTCCAATAAGGTTATTCACTACCTAGTTTTACTCAGGGGTTAGGATAAAAGTGATGCTGAGAGTAAATAGAGTATTTACATAAGGAAGGAAGTACTCAAAAGTGTATTCAGAATTATCTATCTTCTTACAGTTATAAGTACAAAGGTATTTATACCCATAAGTTAGGGTAACTTACCTAAAAAGGAAAAGACAAAAAGGGCATTTCTTAAGGAAGTAAAGATCATGATACAAAAGGGTAAAAATGAATATACAAGAAAAACAATTATTGGTGTAACAGATTCTATACATGATACTGTATATGTGGCGATGCTACATTGGCAAGGTTATTAGAAGATGTGGATAAAAAATATGGATAGTTGGCTTGTTCGAGTAGGGATGGCATTGCCAGTCTAGAGTCTCTTTTTTTCGGCTTCTCGGCAAGGAAGATGTCGAGTAATTGGTCGGTTCGGGTGTAAGAGAGTAATATTCAATTCGGCATACTATAGAAAAATGGGTGGTTATACGGCTCGGCAAGAAAGTACTTGGCCCGGCAGGGGTCGGCTGAAGCAGAAGGATTCGTCATGCTAGTCTCTCTAGTTCTTAGGCTTGGCTGTAGGTCAGGGGTCTAACAACCTAATTCCAATCAATCATGTAATATAGAAATCTTTTATAAATACACTCTTTTGTCTATGATAGCTAAATTAAATCTTTTGTAAAGTAACATCAATTTATTTTCCTTATAGAGCTCCCTTCATGCATCCTAATATGGTCTTGAAGCCAATGACTTCTTCCCCAAAGCTTGTCTTCAGGAAGTACTCAAAAGTCTCCTTACCTCTATGATGTATTGCTCTGTCTCATTCGTCCTTAACTTGAGGATAAGACAACTTATTCCCTTAGCTACTGTGAGCTGAGTGAGAGTGGATAAATACCAACAACAGGCATAACCAATATTATATGCATATCAACAATTGGTTAGTCAAAATATAATATCTTATCACTTCTTAGCCAAACAGTTAATGCAGATGTAGTATGCCATGCTAAAGCATGTGATATGCATCCTGATGCCTTAGCTCAGCTTAACAACTTACTCATTCAGTTAGTCGACATACTCGGGCATTTGGATATAAAGTTTAGGAACCAAGAAGCAACCAGGAGTTGCTTAGGAGTAAGACCCCTAAAACCCAGCAAAACAGAAACCGCTTGATGTGGTTTGAAAATCTAGCATATAGTTGGCCTAGTAAATATAATACAATTTTTATATGCTTGAAAACTCAGCTTTTATAAATCAAATAGTTCACTTGATAAAACCTAGCTTTTCATTTAAAAACCGAACAAGCAAAATCTCGGTTTTTAGAAAAATTTGACCTACAAGTCCTTTTTCGTATCATGTTATGAATGCATCAAATTGTATGCTAAGCAAACCCAACAAATCCAAGCAAACTTTCTCATTAAGTATTAGCCTAGCCTTTACTTTGTTCATTGTCAGTTTTAAGACTTTAGTATCGGGTTCACTTAGGTGAACACCTTAAGAGGTATGGTTAGGACCAAAATCTTGTACCAAGTTAGTGTAAATCCCAATATATGTCACATTAATAAAGAGCAATGTAACGATAACAACCAAGTCTAATATTAGGAGTAGACATCATTAAGCACGCAAAGTTAGGAGTAGGCACAAGTCTACTTGAGCACACATAAGTATTCACTTGCCTAGCTAGCGGTATGTTTCCAAACTCACTTGTTATTGTAATCTCTTTTCTTCGTAATTTCACCTAATAAGAGTAAATACGTTTAGGGTTAATTACAGCTCACATGTATATATATATATATATTAGCTTGATATTTGCTTGTTGGTTATTAGTTCGCTTTGGACTGTTTCTAACTTAGTCTTTGATGCGGCCTAACTTTAAAATTCCTAATCAAATGCTAGTTAACTTATATGTCTAATTTATCAACTAAAATCTCTAGTATTATACCTAGCTCAGTTGTCTCGGTTCAACTTACATATAAATACTTAAGTGTAGTAGCTTTTGATTCAGGTTTTGATTTGCCTAGAATATCATGTTTACTTATACTATTTCTAGTTTTCCAATAAATCAAACTAAGATCATCATAGGTTGCTCGAAATACAACAATAGCTAGAACTCTCCCATGCTATATGGCTAATTATACTAATTTTACCTTTTATTAACATATTGTGCAAAATATATATAAGTAGTTGAAAAATATACAATAGTTAGTATTTGCACTCCATAAAAGTCATGAAAAATACATTATACTTAGAAAATAATAGTGATTATGTCCTAGTCTTGAAAAGCACTAACATAGTGTACTATACCATATACTTCGTAATTCTTTATGAAGCTCTATTTCTTCAATAAATAACTAAAAGTAAGGAAATAGTTATACTTAACTTTGAAATCAGAATATAATTTATATCTTAATATTAATAATCACCATAAGTTGGTTCAAATTGATTTTATATGATTTTATATGCGCAATACATTAAAATCCCCTTATTTGACGTAACTAGCAAAACTGCTAATAAATACTAAATAAATTACAACAAATAGTAAACATAAAAATTATTTTTATCATAATTTAGTATATACTATAAGAGTGTTATATAATATTTTTTTAACTTGAAACAATATCATTTTATATTTTGAAAAATTAAATTAAAAATCATAATAATAGGGCATGTTCTTAAGAAGTACCCTAAATCAACATTATTTCATCAAAATAAAATTAACCATGAAATTAGATGTATAATAACCTAGGGAAACTAAATTTCATAATTTTCTAAGCTAATTTGGTAGTTTTAGAAATTAAAACAAAATTGGACACAAAACTTCAACTTACAAGCGCACGGCTGTCCAGCCACCCTCTAGCCACCAGAGTATGTTGGCCTAACTTGTCTACCCACCAATAGCTTAAGTTCCAAAGTCCACATTAAGGTGTTTGAGAGGATTTGTTGATGCTAAAATGTTCATCCTAAGTCCAGATTTGTAGAAGTTGGGTTGGTGGAAAAGAAAAGCAATTGTCTACGTGTCATATTTCCATTATACAAGTAGATTAGTTTTGATTTTTTCCTTAATTCTAATGACAACTCATACATAGTGTTCTTTATTGGATTGAGGGAGTGCCCCAATAGTTTTCTAGATGATTGAAGTGCTTTTTATTATTTTTCTATATTTTTTGTGAATTTATTACATTTTCTAGCAATTATTTAATATATTTAATAAAATATATTCCTATCAAGTACCTACAATGTGTATAGCTCAATTATATAATTATACTACATGTTAGTTGACTCCTAAAATTATTTTTATAATTTAAATAATATATCTTTAGGGTTTCGTGGTAATTCGAAACTCCAATTTCGAGTTTTTAATAATTACCGATTATACCCGGTAAAAATACGTTTTATCGAAATTAAATATTATATATATTTCATTTTGAGAAATTGACTTCACTAGGGCTCTCCATCTAACTTTTATGACCTTATATTAGAATTTGGCTTGATCTGGAAAAAATTATTTAAAGGCCTTAAATCGTTTCAAGCGCCCTAATTTATGTCGATATCAAGTAGTTATGGTATAATCACATAACTAAACTCATTTCTTAAACTTTTGCTAATATCTTTATTTTGTTATTTTCCTTGATTGTATTTTCTAGGTTCCATGTATAGTAAAAGAAGTTCACTACTCCAAGTTTAGGATAGTAGGGCGAAAACTGAGTTTGACACAAACAAGCTTGTGAGCAGGCTTATAAGCTTTACATATATCTCCAATTATAATAGAATATGATACGATGTATTATGTTATATTATATTAATTTATAATATAATTATATTCTGTACATTATATGACAAATATAATATAATATTTAAGCATTTTAGTTGACTCTAAGCAAGCTTATGAGCTCAAGGCTCATTATTTAAATAAGTCAAGCTTGAGCTTTAGATTCCTTATCAAGCATGAGCTTAAGTTTATAATTTTCAGAATCGATAAAAGCTCACTTTGGTTGAGCTTGATAGTTTTTAAATGACCTAAGTTTGAGTCTTCAAAAGCTAGGATCGATTTAGCTTATTTATAGTCTTATCTATGCCTACATTTTGCAAATTTGCTAACTTTACATGTAACATTTGATGGGTCTTTTTCATTAAAGCCATTTTCCAAGTAGATAGTTTTGTTCATTAGTCTGCGATGTCTTTCTCAATTAAAAATCGTATTTTTTTATAAATCATCTAACTAGAGATAGAGCACTAGTTAGTACTTAGTTTCTAATAATCTAATCTATGTAGAATAGGATATTAATTACTCTCTATTGTACTATACTTAAATGAGGTTTTCACTTTAAATATGATTTCTACCAAGAACCATGCATTTATAGGTTTTTTCCCCTAAGACATATAATAAGATCAATATTATATTTCCTTGATGTTAATGATATATTATACTATGGTGACTAATACCCTCGATTTGGATCAATTTCTCATTTAAAAAAGTGAGTCTCTTAAATTTATTTTTGAAAAAGTTGCCTAAGCACTATAAGTATAAACAATTTAGTTACATTTTTTTTTTCTTATTAAATATCGATGGGCAAATTTTGCTAGAGAATACAAAATTGTCTTGAGAAAAATGTGAGTTTACTTCTTATGAGCAAATTATTTCTTAAAAAAAGGTCCTGACCAAACTATTTGCTCTATTATCATTGCAAAATTGCATTTTCTAAGTGTGAAGTGCGATTTAGTTTTTCTCGCTCTTTGTGTAAGATCTGTGTCATCTGTCACTTCGATCGAGACACATTTTTTTGGATAGGTTAGAGATTTTAGAGATGATGGGAGGCCCTCCCAATACTCAACGTCTCCTTACTTAAACTTACAGTTGATGAACAATAAGAATAAAAATACACCATGCTAGGAACCAGTGTGTACTTGTGAAATGGCTATTCATTTTGAGTATATGCAAAGTCTAAGACATTGTCAAATTTCTTTTTTAACTTGCATGGACTTAAGTATATTAAAGAGAACATTTAGAAGAGTGGTGAAAGTTATTGGATCAATATGGAGTATGATGATGTGTGTATACTGAATTTTGTTTTTGACAGCAATGAGGAAAAAGAGTAAGCACAATACTCATAACTTCTATAATTTTAAATTCTTTGTGATATTGAACTATTTTACCTTCTATGATTGTTTTTTGCATGCAATTGTTCTAGAGGAAGATGTCTTAGACTCTAAGGTGGATGAGGAGAGATTGGAATGAAGCTACATATGAGCTAGCAAAAAGTGTATTGAAGTGTGTAATTGATAAAGTCTTTGGTTGCACTCCATCCTTTAAATGTCCTATGTTATCTCATATTATGCTATAAGGAATAGTCCTAATTTTGCTAGATTTGGGCATTGCCCTTCTTTTAATGTACTCAATTTGCTTAACTGGCCTTTGGGCCCGTGATGTGTACTTGAATGAGGCAAGATAATGGCCTTGCCACTTTTGCTTGCTGTTACGGTTTGATTAAACGATATTTTCCTATACAAAAAAAAAAATAATAATAATAATTACTGATAATTCCTAAAGATTAGATCTATTGTACTAATAAATTAATACATCATATATACCACTTAATAAAAACTCCTTAAAATAATATTTTCATTATAATTTAACATAAAAAAGCCGATCATGCTATTTGTGTGCTTTTATGCTTGTGCTTAGGCAATCCTTTAACCATGTTGTGATTGGCATGCCTAGGTTTAGGCCCACCCGTGCTTTTGCTTTCTACTTTTGTTACATGCTTGTGCTTGAGCAATCCATGGAGCAAGCCTAAGCATGTTTGCATGTCTGTCCTACTTACCATGCCTACCCCCAACCTTTCCCCCCAACCTTCAACCTCAATGTAATCCAAGTGCAATTGTATTTGTCAACACACTTAAGCTCATTTTGGGAAAATTGTATGCTACAACAATGTACACAATTTTCAAGCTAAGAGTCTTTTATTTCTTGCCCGACATCACCTGTAAATTTTTTACCCTTACGAGATTTGAGAGCACTACTCACAACATGGGGATTTCTTTATTTATTATGACAAGCATTCCTAATTATTTTATACATGCATATGTAATTAAAGAAGGATCGAAATGTTATTATATGTGTGTTTATAATTCTATACATATTGGTCTAATCTGACCTTGCTCCTTCCTACAATCAATGTGAAAGCCTATATTGGCATGGACTTTACCCACCTGGATTGACTTAGCATTGATCTAAGTTGGTCTTAAGCTTGCCAAATCTTCCCTAAGTTGGGATCTTGTTGCTTATCTATTCTTTAAGATCCTGCTTTATTGGAAAAGGCTAACCTACTTGGCCTTGATAAACTGCTCCCAAGTGGCACAAGAGATTAATGCCTTGATCTCCATCAGAGAGCTTCGTATTAGTTATTGCCTCTAGCCAAGACTTGCCATGTTGTAAAAGAGAGCTCTTTTGAGCTCATATGACCTTAAACAACACTCTAGAAGATATGCTACAACTTTCTAGAAGATGTATCTATTTGAATAGGTACACTTTCCTATTTAGAAAGGTTTAGAATGAAGAAGATGCCAATTTATGAAGATACATTCAATGATACATTTGCCTAAAGTATCTTAGCCTCATCTTTTATAAATAAAAGATGAGGCATTGAGGCACTAGGTATGATAACTTAAATTGATATTACTATTACTCTGCTAATTTCTCTTTACAATTCTAACTTGAGAGTTAGAGTGCTCGCACTAGAGCTACCTCTAGTGTGTTTTTGCAAGTCTTACCAATCAAGGATCCACATATCAAGCCCAAGTGTTTAAGGATCAAGCTCACCATTCTAATCTCGATTCTTTGTAGAGTTCATAGTCAACATTATTAATGCCATAAATTATAAAAAAAATTATATTTTGTCAAAACAAACATCTTTGTATAGCAATAACGAAATATTGAATTAGTTATTTATGAAACATTGAACTTAGTTTGTATGACAATATAGTTTCCTCAGTTGCTCATTCTACAGGCAGGTAGTGACAACTTTGTCTTGAAAAGAATGTTTGAATAAAAGTCATGTTGTGAATGGTTGAATTATTTTGGAAGTGGTCCTTAAGATATCCCAATCTCTAACATAGAATTGAAGGATTAGTAAGACAAATCAAATCCACTCAATAATAGATGCACCTACATATGGAGATATTCAAATGAAACAAAGCTCTAAAATTATGAATAGATGATAGATACATATGTTACTCTAATAGAGATATATGTTAAATAGTTTAGTATCATGGGGAGTTTAAAATTATAGAAGTCATGAACTTTGCCCTTACTTTTCCTGCTCATTGTTGTTAAAACAAAATTCAATATACACGTCATCATACTCCATATTAATCCAACAACTTTCATCACTCTTTTAAATGTTCTCCCTAATATACTTAAGTCCATGTAGATTAAAAAATAAATTTGACTACATATACTCAAGAAATAAAAAAAAAAAAGCCATTTCACATGATTAAGTATTAAACGGTGCCGGGTTTGGTATATTTTTCTTCTTTTTGTACATCAACTACGAGTTTAAGTAAGGAGAAACTTAGTGTTGGGAGGGCCTCCTATCATCTTTAAATCTTTAGCCTATCCAACAAAATGTGTCTAGATTGGAGAGTTAGATGACATGGGGATGGTATGTTTAGATTGGCCTTGCACCACATTATGATCACCTTCATCTTCAAAAAAAAAAAAAAAGAATTAAAATAAAAAAATTTAAAAAACAAAGAGTTGGTTACCATAAATAGATGATTCAAGGCATGTCAACATGAGAAAATATATGAATGACGTATAAAATTGTTTTTACCACTTGTGGTTATTGTCTCAATAGTGTTTCATGCAATGGCAAACTAGATGGGACATTTCCTATAGCATATTGTTTAGGATCATTATCATCACATTGGGGTGGCACCTATGCTAGAAGATCAACATTGAACCTTCTATCAGCATTCACATGTGGTCATGGGTAGAAGGGGAATGTCTAACCAACTCTTTGTTCTCTTATTCTATATTGCTTGCCCTTTTGTGTACCTTTTTGGAAGGACCAACTCTATTTAACAACTCTTTTAGTTGCTCCTATGTGGAGGCAAATAGTAAGGTGATGGTTTAGATTATGTTTTTAGACTACATTCCTAACCTTTCTTTTTTCGATTCTTACTGCTGCTTCAGAATGAGATTGTACTTCTCATCAAACCTTTCCGAAATTTTCATTTAAATGATATATCATCAAACAATATGTTTGTCGAATTAAGAGCTACAATATGAATGTCACCTCAATTGTGATTTTGCTTGGGTGGATGTTTTTTCTTTATTGATTGGTTTTAGAAAATTCCACATAACCACTTGTTTAATAAAACATAGAGTAAAAACCTTCCACATTTGGAGACTTATCCTAACAATGGACTTTGCCTTCTCTTTTGTAAGCTTGTTTAACATATGTACCACTTGCTTGATTCTAGCTTCTATCGAGATCTTCAATCATGGTACATCTTGCATGGAGCTATCCACCTCTATGTAGCTTAGTGAAGAATTATCAATGGAATATAGTTCAAGGAGAATAGAGGAGAAAAAAATCAAATGAGAACCATAAAGTAGGCAATAGTATCAAATTAATAGTAAGAAACAAATACTAATAAATGTAAGCATGGGTCATTAGGAAAAACTATACCATTAGGAACATAACACAGCCCAACATATAACTTCTACCACTTATTTTGTGTTTCCTCATATCATCTCACCTTTTGTTAGGAACATACTTTACCTAATTGAAATGTGGTAGTCTACTTGGATCTACCATCATTGCAAGATATTCCCTTGTGATGTTAAAGCTAAAGTAAGGAAGTGAGGAGTAAGCAACCAAAAAGGAATCCATATGATGAACAATTATTTGAATTTGTTGTCTACTGTGATTTGTGCCTTTTCTATTTCCTCCTCAATGCTATGGAGTTTACCATCTTCCCTCAATCAGGTAAGGTGCTACTCTTGATACGGGCCAATACCTCATTTAGAGCATCTGTAGAAACATGTTCTCCATTACTACTCAAGCTAAGAACATGTTCCACATTGTGTAGAGTTACCTGAAGCCTCATTCCATTTATTTTCAAAACACAGTCTCAATATCAAACTTCTTAGCCGACTACAAACAAAGATCTATATCCATTTTACCAAAGCACAAGTAAAAAAGGCTACCAAATCCCAGCTCAGTTACAGCTTACCTTTTATAATCGCTGAAACCCTATCATTACTTTTGCCACATGCTTAAAGGCACATCTTGTCTTATACTACAAGGAATCAACAAACTAAAAGAGATATTTAAATATACAAAATTTCAAATTATTTATTTTCAACATCTATCTAATCTTACTAGTCTTACGTTACCCTCACCTAAATCTTTTTGACTCTTACACTCTTTAGACTGTGTATTGGCTTTTTTTTTTTGGTATTCCTCCTTTACTTTTAGAGGAAAAACACGTCACTTTTTAAATCTTCTCGTATGCTTTGCAAAAAACAAACATCATTGGCTACAAATTATCAGACAATTAATCCAAAGTTATACACCATCTATATGACATAACTTCACTAACCTCTTTGTTACTTGTTCGTTCATCTAGATTTATCTTCTTGCTCTCATCCTTGCTATGTAAGGAAAAACCAAAATAAAAAGAGCCATAAGGTTCAAGCGCTATTCAAAAATGAAGAAAACAAATTAAAATAACAAAAACTTTTCTAGTCGTACATGAAGTGATATATAATGTCATTGGACGCTTCATTTTGCTAAAAAAAAAAATAATAATAATAAAGTATCCATAGGATGTTACCAGACAATCAATAAAACTAAGTATGAGTGGGAAAATCATTGCATTTCGCTTTTAGGAACAAGAAAATAACAAATTGGTGATTTTTTAAGTGATTGTCAACACTTATACCATTACCTATTGATATAGCGCTAAGTTGTTCTTTTTGTGCGAGTGTTTTGGTTTAAATTGTTGATAGCAAAATATGACACTATTGACATGTTAAACATAGAAACTCACGTGGAAGGAGTGGATTAAAGTTTTGCCTAAGTTACTGCCGACATATATTACATCCCTTGTTAATAACAATCTACATTTTTCTTTCTACAAGTGTTTTCCTATAAATTGTCAATAGCTATATACAAGATAGTTAACGGTTTATATAAAAACACTTATCGAAAGGAAAATCCAGTCGTCTATTGATAGGGAATATTGTAACTGTTAATAGTATATTCGAAATATTAGAAACCCTAATTTGAGCCCTATGGTTTTACGTAGTTAGTTCGAGCTAGTAATTTAGGACATACACGAAAGTAGGCTAATGAGAACGATATTTCACTAGTAAGTTCAAGGAGACAGATGAAGATACTTCATGGGTCTGGATTATATAAATATAAAAAATAATAATAATATAAGTGAAAATAGATAACTTTATTAAACTGTATTATATTGTAATTTATTTGCCATAAAAGCATAAATTAGATAACGAAAAATTAACTAAACTTTAAAGATATATATTTTGGTATTAAGATTATAAAGTGACATAAAATATTATATAAAAATAGTATATGTAGCTTGGGTGTGATTATTATATATAATTATATACCCGAAAATGCTTTAAATACCTGAAAATATGCATAATTAACTAAAGGTTAATAAGAAAAATATTAAAAATTAATAACAAATTCTTAAACAACTTGGATTCCATGGTTAAATTTGATATGGTTAGGACACCTAGTAAGCATGTAGTAAAGGGTATTTAAGTCAAATTTTAAAAGAAAGAATTTATTTTATACCTTGCAAGCTTAGAAATTATCACCACTCCTCTCCAGGACCTTAAACAAACTGTAAGGAAGCTAGGAAAAATATAAGAAAAAGAGGAATAGTGAAGGAAAAATTTGGAGATGAAAATCCACATACCGAGCTAATTCATAGAACCTAAGTTCGAAGAACACTCGGAGGCAAACCACCACCGCCACTGGCCAGCAATAGGAGCAGTGCCTGGGTAAGCTGACATAGTGGTGGTAGAAAGTGGTGGTCAGACGGTGGTTTTCAGGTGAGCTTCGATTTCCATCTGATTTTCCTATATTTCTTAAAAACATTAAAATAATTCTAAAAATTATGAAAAAAAATTATTTAGAAGTATTTTTACATATCATTTTGAATAAAAATATCAATTTATAAAAATTATAAGTGGATTTAGTACTTCATTAAGAAATGGAGTGAAATTGAGCAATTTTCAAAACTTATTTGAATGACCCTATCATTATTGTTTCAAGACCAAAATTTTTCTAAAACTTCCCTATATTGCATGTTTAGATCCTATAAAAAGACTTCAGCTAAAAATAGTTTCCATAATTTTTATGAAATTTTGAGCCTCTAAATTGATGAAAAAATGCTAATTTTTGGAATTTTTCTGCAATTAATCATGTGAAAAACAATATGCAGTAATTCTAAGGTTTGTTTGTATAATATATTATTATGGAGAGTGATCTGAAGTTGGTTGAATTGAATGTGATTAGAGATATGCACAAGCCACTAGTTATAGTATACACGTGTTAAAGTAAGGATATGGGGATTTGGAAGTTTAGGGTGATATGATGATTATGGGTATAAATAACCTATTATACAATCATATTTTATTATGCTTGTAAATTGGAATAGGATGTTTGGGCAAGTTGCTATGAGTAAACACATAAATTGACTTTGTTTAGATAGTTCTTCAAATGGTTGAATTAGTAGAAGGGGGACTTAAATTCTTTACTCAAATGCTTGACTATAATGTTAGTTAGTGCAAGGATCTGGATTATCATCATGTCAAATTCTTGATTAGGATAGTCTTTGGTAAAATAAACATAATTCAAAATGACTATAGAAACATGCTTAGAAGGTTGGCAGATGAAAGAACTTTAGCTCTAAATATGTTGGAGCTTTGTTTAAGGTATTGTTTGGTAAAAGAAGAGTGATTGTATTGAGTTTAGAGACTTGACTAGAAGGTTGGTTGCTTTAGAAAGCTTAGATGAAATTGCTTTAGAGACATCTTTAGAGGGTTAGTTTGTAAAGAAGGAATTTATTGTCTAGTTCAAAGAGTTGAATAGTAAAAAGAACTTAACTATAATCTCATCATAGGCTTATTTGGGAAATATTTGATAAGAGAAATGCAGTTAGAATGGCTTCGGAACTTGATTCAAGGATTGGTTAGTATGAAATGCTTAGTAGAAATAACTTCATGGTCTTGTTTAGAGGGTTGATTGGAGTAAGGGTATATCTAAGATAATTTAAGAGACTTGGTTAGAAGGTTTTGAGATCAAAACTTGGTATCAGGTGAGTTTTTAGAACCTTGTTTAGGGACTTTAGTAGTAAGTTAGAACTTAATACAAAGCTTATACTACTCGTTAGAGATAAATCATAACCATACTTAAATTATTAAAATCAACTAATTCAACTTTATGTTTAGTAAAACTAAAATGATTATAATGATTATCGAGCATCACATGTCTAGGTAAGTAGAATTAGTGTTTCATTGCACTATGAAGTATTGTTTAATGATACTTCGAGACCTTAGTATATGTCATGGTTATAATTGTAAGATGGTTGCTTGTATATGTGCAACCTGTGTGCTTGAATAATGTTTTGTTATTTGGAGTATTGGATTTTATATATTGGTTGTTTTATGATGTTGCTGGATTGAACTGTTTGAAATTGCTTGACCACCCTAAAAGTAGTCTAACTCAAACTCAACTTAACTTCTAACTGGATATGCATTGCAACCCATTAGGGGAAAATGACCAAGAAGTTTGATTCAAACTTGGACCCTTTGATAAGAATAGTAGAAATGGTCATTTCCCTACTTTTAGTCGAATTAAGTGATAAGGGAGGAGGTCGCGGCAAGGTTAAGGATCGTTGTTTAAAGGAAGTCTTGGGCGGAGCATGTTTCTCCATTACATAAGCCTCAGTTTGGTGATCAATCTATGAAGTGTATGATGTGAAACTCCTTAAAACTCGGATTAGAGTGAACACAATTTCTTTGATCTCACAACGAATGGTCAATGTTGTGAGATAATATTTACTTGAACATACATTACATCTAATTAACCTTACTTGAAAACCCTGGTTGATTAATGTCGGATGTGTATTATTGTCTCTGTCCTACTTACTAAGCGAGTTGTTATTCATTCTCTTATAGCTGTTTTGTAAGTTTCTTGGTAAATATACTAGTACAGCTCTAAGTTCTAGAAGTATAGAGAAAGGGGTTAGGGATTGAGATATAAGACCAATTGAATGGATTTTTATTTTGTTTATTAACTTTGCTAACCTTTAAGAAAACTAATAGGAGTCTCTTCGGGTGACTTTTTAGTTTTTAGTTGTTATTGCTGGTGCTATATTATGTAAATCTGTAGACTTTTATAAATCCCTATTATATCATTTTTCTATAGTTATTTATAAAACTTGTTTTGTTCTCAATTTTGATACCACAAAATCTTTTCAAAAGTTTTTTTAGAAAATTGCATCATAGGTTAATACCAAACATATACTAAATTAGATAACCCAAACCAGTGGTGTGGTAAAGGCTTGGTGTAAACTATACTTATATTAGCGACTAAAGTGATTAAGTTTTAGTTTAGGTTGGTTTATACGGTAAGGCTATTACGGCTTCTTGGTTTAGAGCATGACACCTAACTTTAATTAATCCAAATCCTAATTTTCCACATCTTAGCTTAAGTATAAACCCAAAATCATACCCCACAATACCATAGATTAAAAAAAAATGAAACAAAAACCTTAACTAGTATTGTCGATAGGTGAATTGCTATTACTAAACTTTAGCCCCTTATGATATGGATGAATTTGTAGATAAAACTAAGAAAAAAGTAACATACTTAGATGAAGTAGTGAATGATTTTGTTGGTGAGAAATGCAAAAATTGAATTAAGTATGAGAGAATTCTTCTTACTTTTGAGAGAGAATGACAAAGGGATAACCATAGGGAGCTTTTACTATTGGTAATATTTTCTTATTTTTTTATCCTAATTTCCTTTTTTTTTTTAATTCAATATTACTTTTTTGTTAGTTTTTATTATTTACTATTTATATTTAAGTTTAAACTATTGTGGACGTTTGCTACCTTAAAAGTTTGATTAATTTTTTAATTAGACCTAAACTTTATAATAATTAATTTACTACCTAGCTAAAGTTTTTGATGTGACATATACTACCAAGCTTAACTTTGTTAAGCTTGATTAGGTGATGTGTATATTTCAACCAATTACAACTTGACACATGTACAAAAGGAATATTATAACATTAAAACACTCCATCTTGGCCAACACGTAGAATAAGATTTACTAAATATTTTGAAAGAAGAAATATTACATCAAATTGAAAATGAAATAAAATATAATAATCTCTCTTCTCTTTCATCTTCCTTTACCTACGGCCCAATATTGAATGTTTTGAGCTCTGCAACATCAAAATTCAACTTTAGAATATCTTTTATCCAACACAACTGCACAATTAGATCACACAAAACCACCTCATACCACCAAAAGACTCATTTTAGCAAACCCATGTCAAATGAGACTAAGTTTGGTATGGGAGTTTCAAATCTAGATGAATCTTGACAAAAATTCTTTGTTTTTTATTGTATTATTTAGATTTGACCATTTTGTCTATTTTTCTTATCAAATCTCATTGTTTTATTCTTTATTTATCTTTTTGTAATCATTTATGGGGTTTTTAAGTGTCTGTTTGTTTAATTTCATTATGGAAATTTCATATCCAATTTTTTTAATGTCCATTTCTAGCATAGTTTAGGTTAAAATGTTTAAGCTTTAACCTCTTTTTGTTCTTCTAATATTGTTGTTAGTTTGTTTGAACATCTATTCCATTAATCTAGAGATACTCTATTTTCTTTTAAGCTTTTAAAATTGGTTTCTTTTGTGGATTATAAGATTTGATTACCAAAATGTTTTAGATTATCATTTGACAAAGCAATGACTTATCGAATCACCAACAATCAATTGGCAACGGTGAGAGAGGATCGGTGAGCAGCAATGGTAGCAACTGTAAAGTGGAGGAGGAGAGAGCTAGGGTTTTGAGATGTAATATTAGGTTTAGGTCATGCACTAATTTAGTTTGGTAGGTTTCTCTCTCTAAGTCTTGTTTGAGTTCTCTCTTTCTCTCTCTAATGGTTTTAATTTGGTAATCTAAGAGAGGAGACTAGAAATAGATGATGATTTTGATTTTGGTTTAACTTTCTTTTATTCAAGTTTGATTTTGATTCTAAATTATGTTTAATAATCTCCTTCTCTCATTATTAGATTTGCTTACTAAAATGAAGAGGTTGGAAACAAATAATGCTGATGATTCAAATTTTAACTTAAAAATTTTCTTTCCCACTTTATTTTAATTTAGATATTTTTTCTTCTAACTTTTCTTTTCCATCTTAATCCACATCATCGTTTAACGGGAACGTTATAATATTAGAATATTGTTTTTGTACACATGTTAAGTTATAATTGTTTGAAATATACACATTCAATGGTCTAGATTTGGTTACACTTAATAAATGGCTTAGATTTAGTAGCATCCTTGTAATGTTAATTTGTTGACATTATCGTGAAAACCCCTTATGTTTTTCCACTAAAAACAAAATTTTACTTTCTTTTAGGAAACAACTTACTCTTTTCAAGATGAGATTTCATTTTATGATCTAATCTTTGCAACTATTCTAACTTTAGGAAAATAGTATTTGTTTCATAATTTTTGTAATTGACCTAGAAGTTATATTATAAACATGAAAAAATTTCAATGGGTACAAAGAGTATAGATTTGTTAATAAATTACAAAAATCAAGTAGAGTTTGTTGTAATGCATATTAAAAGTCATTCATATCTATATTTTTAATTTTAAATAAAATGTTCAAAATAATGTGTTTATAGTAAAATGCTGATATTAATAATGTATCTATAATGTTCTATCATTGTTGTGGTTTGCTTTTTATTTTGTCCATTTTATTTTTCACAAAATCAGAATTGGAAATGGGTGTTTTCTTAGCCAACATGCATACTTTAGGTGTTTTAGGTCCATACATGTCACTCCTTATACTAATTAGCCATTCTATAGTGCTTAGGAGTCATTTAGATGCTAAAATTGTATATCTATAACCTAGTCATCAATATCCTAAAGTATGTTCAATTATTTAGTGAAATAAGCATGATTGATGAAGTTGGAAATTGTTCCAAATAAACACAAACTCTGTAGCACCTCACTTGGATGGGATTAGTCTAACCATGGTTCATAATTTTATGTTCTAATAATACCTATGTTATGTATATAAGGCCCTAAATAGACTATAGAAATCAATGAGTCTACATTAGACCTAAAGTACTACTTTATGTAACTAATTAACAAAATATCTAAGCAAGTTTAATACAAATAGAAAATATAGACCTAAATCCATATAAGAACAGAAAATAGAAGTATGAGTAGGCCCATATTAGGTTGATCGATTGAATTTGGATATTAAAACATATAGTTTAATCACTAAAAATAAAGGCTGTTGGTCTAAAGATCGAGTAAAGTTACAAATAAAGGCGATTGGCTTAAGTATTGCTAAACAAGGAATAAACAATTAGGGTTTTGTTACATTTAATCATATTAACCTTGTGGAATGATTTTTAAATGAAATTCATGTTATTTAGACCTTAAAGTAAATATGTAATAAGTTGGCCTTATATATGAAATAAGAATTAGAGTCAATAGGATTTAAGGCCTATAATGGAAATCCCAATATAATTAGTTATAAATAAAGTATTATTATAGTATTATTATATGGAACTGTAGAATAAAGACCTTACTAAAACTAAATTAAGCCCATAAATCCTATATAACATTAGAAGAATAATTAAGCTTTTAATGATTTATTGACACAATTAGGTTATAACAAAGCAAATAGGAATAATATAGTGCTTATAATTGCTAAATTGTATTAGCTACTCTTTAGTACGAAACCAATTGGGCCTAACCTAACATAAGAAAGGCCTAAGGAATAAAATAATTTATGGATCCTTTAGCTATCGATAATGTGCTTAAGCTATACTTAAATCCTTAATTAAGACCCAATGATCACATAATAAGGAATAAACCTTAAAAGGAAACAATATAGAATTAGTGTCGGGTGGTTCGTGTATAGAGTCCTTAATGACTTCATCTTATATATATTTCTTAAGAAGATTATTAAGTATATTGAATATTTTTTTTATAGAAATCTTTTAAGAATATACTGACAATAGTTTTAAAAAATAAAAAATAAAATAAAATAATTTATGTAATTAGTATCGGGTGGTTCATAAATAAAGTCCATAATGATTTTAGGGACAGATTTTAGTGATATAAGGAAAACCTTATAGGGGTTTAGAAAACTCAAAACCTTATAGGGGTTAGGATTTGGTAATAGGAGTAATAGGGTTTTAGGAAACTTTGAACTTTATAGGGGTAGGTTTGGGTTTTATAACATTCATTCCGAACCTGCCCTAGTTGCATCCCTAGATACTTGATAGTGATATAGTTGATAGCTCAACTATGTACATCCTTTAGGAGCTATCTTTCTTTGAAACTAGCAGTAGGAGAACGACACAACAGCTTATGCTCTTTCTTACATACCCCTTCTCAATCAACTTGTCCACTTGGCACTTTACTTTCTTGACTTCCTTTGGGTTCATGTGATGGGTAGATTGGTTTGATGTGTTAACCCTAGGTTGTAAATCAATATTTTATTCGATCTCTCTTAGGGGCAATAGTTTACTAGGTAGTTCATTGGGAAAAACATCCTTTTCAACAAATATTTCACTTCCTTAGTAGTAAGTATAGGTCGGTCAACTCTAACAATTGCTTAACCATAAGTAAGTATGTTGGTTCATAAGAGCTTAAAACTTGATTTAACTCGCTCTTTCCCATAAATGAGATCTTTCGTTAAGATCGAGCAATCTAAGTCTGAGCCTCTTATACTTCTCGAGGTATCATAGTATGCAAGATGACCTTCTTAACATCCTTCTATAATGTATTCATGTTATGGTACTTGTCATGTGGTACTTATTGATCATACATCCAAGATCGATTGAGTAGTACGTATGATGTACACATAATAACACATTACACGAAATTTGATCTTGATATCTATTGCTTATCATAAGCGATACTTATACTTATACCTAGATCTAATGACCTTCATTAAGTGTTATTTTCAAGAGGTGCATGTAGGTTAATGTAGTTGCGTGAATCTTGATGATGGGATGTGAAATGTTATGTTGACAGTTGTATAGCTTCCCCAATAAGTTAAGCAAAAAAGCAAAACGGTATACAAAAAGCACCTCATTACCATCATGAGTAAGGTTGGCATAAAGAGTTCGAAGCTCAGATTCAAGTATTAGCTTATCACTTAAAATTATTCTTCATAGTGAATAGTTTTGAAATAAAATACTCAATCGAAGAAATGTCACTCCCCTTGATGTGCCTATCAAGAGGAGTAGAGGGGCAAATGTTGATAGTGATTTCTCCCTAAAGTCAGAACCAACCTATAACTATTCTTTTCCTTCCCTTACTCTGATTTCAACCTCCTTAAGCAGCCAACAATGTGTCAACTAACTCAAGAGAGTTGATGAGCTAGAAATATCTAAGCAATATAGAGTAGCTCGACCAAAATAGGTCGGATTGACCTTGTTTAGTTTAGATTAACTGCCTATAGACTAACTTATGACTTGGTCAGCCTCAAAGAATTCAAATTCAGATATCTAGTGAGAATAGTTAACCTCCTTGCCTAAATAATTGCCTATCAGCAGTCATTACATTAGCCAAGTCCCCTAATTTCGAGGAGTAGTCTTAAATTTGAACTTAATAAACATGCAAGATGTTAGAAGTAATGATTACCAAATTTGAGTACGCCCTCAACTATAAATCAAGCTGAGAATGCTATAAGCAAGTTCTTCTAGACACTTTACACTCTCTTTAAGTTTTCCTCTTATCTTAAATCTCTCAATCTAACTTGGGCATCGAAGTTGCTATGCCATAGTTATCCCTATACCCCCTATAGCCTTACTTTCTTTTCCTTTTACATAATAATTTCCAACGAAGTGTCCTATTTTCCTAGATACCAACTTTGAGTATTAGCAATTTGGCGTAATCTATTTCTAAACACCCACAATGGCTAGAACTAAGTCTAAAGACAATAACACTCTGAGGGGAAGTAGTCCCTTTGGGCAAATCACAAGGAATAATCAGTGCAACAGTATACCCCAAAGGTGTGTCAAGTTGAAGTTCGTAGTCATATATCTCAATATTAAGAACAAGATGATGATGGTTCACGTATAGCATAGTTGGAAGCTTATGTGCTAAATTCGCGAAAGAACTTAAGAAAGTTCCAGTATAAACCCTGCAAGTTTAGCCTTTTAAATATAGAATTGAACTCAAATGTTGTGGATATTTCCCTTAGTCAACAAAATTGTATAAAATTAAAACCAATTGAAATATTAAATTGAAAACCTAAAATGAATATAAAAAATTGTAATATATTATTTGGAACTCTAATCACGTATGAAAATCTTGGATCCTGTATATGTGTAATTGTAAGATATTGAATTCAAACCTAATAAAAACTTTAAATTATAAACCCTAGCTTATGAAACCAAAAAATTTACCTAAGCTCTAGTTCAATAAAATTATCGTTAGATACCATAATCACGTAAAATAGCCATCAAACGGTTAGAAATAATTTTAAATAATAATAAATAAATAATTTCAACTAGTTAAATAAGTAAATTAAAAAATTGTAAATAATGTCCTGTGCCTTATATGTGGCACTCTATGTATGTATGTATATATATATTATTTATTTCCTTTTTAATGTATATCATCATCATCATCATCATTAAATATTATGATATATTATATTGTATATATACATATGTAATTTGTTTAATTTAAACACCTTAAACCATTACTCTATTATTTTATTTAACCCAATCCTAATATAACTATATCTTAACTATTCCATTACCCTAACCAAATTCCCCAGCCAAAGTCCATCCTAAGTCTAACCTTAGACCTTAAGACAAGACACAAAATGACAACCCATCCCCCTTAATCCATCAATTTCGCTGGAACCCATTCCCAAAAAATATTTCTTCAAAAAATATCAGACTTACCTCTTCATCTTCGCACAACATGCTTAGCAGCTACCACCCATACTCCTCTTCTTTTCTTTATTTTTCTTACACACCACAACATACTCCTTAAAGCCCTAACATGATTGACCACCCACCTTATAAGCCTCCCTTTCATTTTCTTCCATTTACATCTCCTACTTCATATATATTTCACTCCCCAACCCAATTCCAGGTCTACAAAGGAGACACTTGGGATATTAAGGAAGAAGTATAATTATTTTTCTCAAACTTCAAGATCACTCCAACCTTAAAGAGTAGACTAAATACTATTTTTTTTTCTTGTATTTGTTTTTCTCCTCATAAATTATATTTTTGTTAGTCTTTGTATGTATCTCTTTGGTATTTCAATGTAATAGGACAATTATTAGGATATGTACATGTATTTGATTTCTTATTATAAAACAAAGCAAGATGTATATGTTAAATTGGATGTATATTTCTCTTTTTATTTGTATTTTTTTTTTCTAGAACTTTATGCTGCTTATACATATATATATATATGTATATGTACATGAAAATACATGTATGTATGTGTGTACACATTTTACGAAAATAGTACATAAAAATATGTATAATACGAACACATGCATACTTAAGTATGTATATTTATATATATTACGAAAATAGCATGTATATATGTATATAAACATAATGCAGAGATTTTACATAAATATAATTACATATACAATCTACACGTACTTTATATGTATATGTATACATACTTCTTTCTATTTTTTTTAAATACTTCTTTCTTTCTTTTTTTTTTAAGATTTAAGTGTGTGTGTGTGTGTGTGCATAACTATACTTTATATATATGTATATATGTATATTCGATTTTATTTTTCTGGATTGAAATATATATATACATATATATATAATAAGGTGTATTTTTGTATTTAAATTGTATATATATATATATATANATGTATGTATGTGTGTACACATTTTACGAAAATAGTACATAAAAATATGTATAATACGAACACATGCATACTTAAGTATGTATATTTATATATATTACGAAAATAGCATGTATATATGTATATAAACATAATGCAGAGATTTTACATAAATATAATTACATATACAATCTACACGTACTTTATATGTATATGTATACATACTTCTTTCTATTTTTTTTAAATACTTCTTTCTTTCTTTTTTTTTTAAGATTTAAGTGTGTGTGTGTGTGTGTGCATAACTATACTTTATATATATGTATATATGTATATTCGATTTTATTTTTCTGGATTGAAATATATATATACATATATATATAATAAGGTGTATTTAAGTAGTTAGGTACATTTTGAAAATACTAGGATTATTAGTATTATTTATATATATATATATATATATATACAATTTAAATACAAAAATACATATATATATGTATGTATGTATGGTCATGACCTTGTAGTGGCATTTTTTATTTTATTTTCATTTTCATTTTTTATATTTCCTGTTATTTAGTTATTTTGTATATATAATATATATTAATACTCTAAATGAACCAAAATTACAAAAATGGACAAAATTTGGAAAATGCCTACCAAACTAACCAAGAACTACCACATCAACCTCCCCTAATTAATTCGACCCAAAACTGAATTTTTATGAAAAATAATGATAATAAATTAATTTAGCATAATTATTGTAATAATAGCTAAAGTAGTTAGTAATTTGGGGCCTAAAGTTGTAGACTAAGAAAAATAAGACAAATTGGACCTTAAGGCCCATGGGAAAAAGCTCACACTAGATTTGACCCATGAAGAAAAAGGGTGCAAAAATTTCTATTTAATTAAATTAAGCGTAAAAATACATCAACAATTTAGGCTCATAACTTGTAGAATCGAAAAACTTAGGGAAAAAGTCCATTTTAAGCCAACAACCAAGATCTTGGCACAAAGTAAAAATAATCAATGAATATAAAATTTATAAAATTATTTAGGCCTACTAATAAAATTTAAGTGGAGCCCAATTTATAAAATTACTAGGAAAAGCCCACAATATAATTAAAGAGTAATTAAGCCCAAAAATAATAAAATTTATAACTCATCAGGCTCATGTACAAAAAATGCGGGTCCTAACTTTCAAAACAGAAGTTGTAAGTTCTACTTATATGGATATGTACAAATACTTAAAGGTCTAAATATTCTAAAGAAGATACGATTCTATATGAACAAATAACCAAATACATAAAGTGTAATGATCATAGAATAGTAATATAAAGTAACAATAATAACCATGATAATGAGGATGACACTGATGATAACAACAACATAAGATCATATACTTACAAGAATTAAAATGAGCATAGACGTACACGTATACATGCGATAGGTTCTAAGAATAATACTACACTATGTTAGAGCTAAAGGTTTTTTAGTCGATTAAATGTATGATTTCAATGTTTTCTACCCCATTCTACTACTTTATCTAACTTATACTGTCAAACTACTATTTATCCTACTAAATGCAAGTATTACAATTAAATTATAATATAACGATATACTAATACAAAAATGTACAAGAAGTGAGAGAATTCAAACCCGTATAATATTTACTAGGTTATATACTATTACTCATACGATAAAATAATATTTCCTATTTACCATAATAAATAAGTTAAGCAATGGGAAATAACATTAAAAACTTTTATTAAATTCTATCATTAAAAAAGTACACCGAATAGGATAAGGATTGACTATAAGAATGTAAAGAAAAAAGGTAAAACGAAAAAGTTACACGCGATTCAAAACTTAAGCAGAAATGAGAATCTTAAGATAGATAGTTAGCTATTAGGCTATTTACCACTACATCTAGATACTCATTAGGTTTCTTTTATTATTATTTATCAAGAGACACCGATCAGGAGGGCGAGTTGTTTGTTGATTGTTATGGTTCGTAACAACTTCAGTCAAGTGAATACTCTCGATGACTTTATACTTGTTTCGTGCTTGTAGTTAGTGCACTTAAATCATAGATATTAATAAGTTGACGCTGAGGTTCGAGATATACACATGCTTGATATTGGTTGATTGCTGTGCAAAATATTATTAAATATGATAATTGAAGATTTAGCTATATGATTGAATGCTACATGATTTTGATGGTTTGTTGATATTGATTGATCGCCCTAATGATTTGACTTAATTATACTTAGCTTATCTCAAATTAAATGGATCATGCATTGCATTACATTACTAATTCTGACTATCACCTCACATAGAGGTAAAGAGAGGCCATGCAGTGGTTATTTCTATATATTGAATTAAAGCGTTTTAGTATGATACACTCATTCATCATAACCTTACCCTTAGTTTGCATGCTTCTTTGGCGCCCGAAGATGCTAACCATAGGTAGTTAAGGGTCAAGTCTACAGAACTCTACTGTAGGGTGTAAGTGTAGACTGCGGGGACCACCTCATTGTTAGACTTAAGAATTTGTGAAGTACTAGATTTTTGGAAATGGAAATATATTTTGTGAAATATATAATTTCAACATATGATTAAAAACCCAAGTATTAGAATCTTGTTGTGATTGGTGCCAATGAATCTCTAACCCTTACTTTAAAGGGTGTTAAATCCGAAATTATATGTAGCACTTGGTCAATTACATACGTTGCTTGACATATTGTTTGTTCATACATTCATATGTTTATTAATTAATCATTTGATAACTTGCTTACCAGTATAGTAAGACGCATATCTCACTAAGCTCGTATAACTTACTCCTCAATAATTTTCCCTTATTGGTTGATTGATAGCTGGGATTGGGTTAAGAGCCGAATGTTGAGTAAAAGTATTGAGATGTGTCTTAGAAGATAGATTGTATGGTTGATTTGGAACGTTAAGTATAATTTACCATTCTTGTACTTAGATTCTATAACTTTAATAAGTTGTATAAATTTTAAAATCTTACTACTCGATCTTATTACTTGATAGGTGATATCGATTTTTTGCGGTTCTAATGGACTATGGAAGGTTAGGTATTTATAGTTATTTATATTGTACATGAAATTAATAAATTAAAAATTGGAAGCCCTAGTGATTAATTAATTGGAGTCTTGCAATCTCTAACTCGCAAGGTGATTTTCGTATCATAGATGCATACATAATATGAAAATTTTAAGCAATCCTATTAAGGTCCTAACATCAAGCCAACAATAAGGAGTTATGATAAAGTCTCAACGAGAGGGATGCTACCTCTTCTTCTACTCCTTCCTCACAGCTGATCAGACGAGAGATTGACCCACCTACATAAGATGTACTATGGCAACTTTCAAGAAGGGCTCCTGTGATGGACGAGACCGACCCACAACGGAGGCAAAAACTACAAATGGAGGAAAATTGCCAGTAGAGTTTGCTTCATGCTTAAATACTGATACCCATAGATGGAAGAATTAAGCATTTGACTGCTTATTTGCCACAAAGAGTGATAGCAAACATGAGTTTGCAGGACTTGGAGGATTACATCAAGAAATTAACCATGGAAAGGGCTTCTAAGAAGGAAACTGATATGAAGGGCATAATGGAAAGCCTTTTCATTCAAAGTATCATGGATGAGGTCCTTCCATTGAGTGTTTGATTACCATAATTCGACACATATGATGGAAAAAAGGACCTAAATGATCGTTTGAATACATTTCGGATGTTGAAGGAGCTCTATGGTTTTTTGATGCGATTGCTTACAAGGTCTTCCCTTCTACTTTGAGGAAATTTGCTAGCAACTGGTATAATTCATTGAAAGCAGCATCCAATTCCTCCTTTGACCAATTGGTTGACAAATTCTATCAATATTTCCTTGCCAATAAACTTTTGACCGAAGATTCTTCATTCTTAACCTTAGTTAGATAGAAACTTGGAGAATTAATATGACATTATGTCCAAGGATTCAACTAGTTGATGATCAAAATCACTAACCATGACAACAGTGTGGCACTTTATGCTATCTACAGAGAAGTAAGGGAAGATTCAGACTTCTTCAAGTCCTTTACTAAACATCCACCAACCTCTTTGGATGACTTTACCAGGAGGTTAGAATAATTCATTTGTCAGGAGGACCAAATGCAAGCCAGAAGAGAACTTATGAAAGATAAGTACGAGAGAAGGTTAGAAAAGGATAAGAGATCTATGAAAGATAGGCTAGGGAAGAAATTTGACATTCATAGTAAGCTAAGCCGACCTCTAGAAGATAATAAAAAAAAGGGCCAATTTCAACCTTTATTGAACATACCCCTCTTAACAGACGTATGTCGAATATTTTGATGGAGGTGTACAATCAAGGTTTTTTGGCTTGGCTAAAAAAAAATGAAGAATAACCCTACAAGAAAGAACTCCAACAAATATTGTGATTTACATAGAGATCGAGGTCATAATACAAATGAGTGCATACATTTGAAAAATGCACTTAAGGATGCTGTTCAGAGGGGATATTTAAGGAAGTTTGTGGCAGATAGAGAGGAGTGCATTGAGCGACCTGCTCAAAGGAGGAGGGTTGAATAACAACCTCAAAATGTTGAGGCTTAACCTAATAATCAAGACCTGATGGTGCAAGGTGATGAAAGGGGAGATAACTAAGCACCTTGGGGTATTATTAATGTGATTTTTAGTGGACTAATAAGAGGCAATGCTTTGTCCATGACAAGTTTGTCTGATGTGCAAGGAGATTATGTATTGAATTTGAGGGGGAAGAGACATAGAATTGATAACACGATTGTTTTTTCAAAGAATGATATGTAGGGAGTCCAGTTCCCTCATGATGATGTGTTGGTCATTACGACTAGGGTAATAGATTTTGAGGTCACAAAAGTGATTGTTGATATAGGAAGCTTAATTGACATCATTTTCAAGCACACACTTGATCAAATGTGACCTAAGTTTGAAAATGTCAGGATGTAGATGTATAAGTACAATTTGTACACATTTAAGAATCAGCCAGTGAAAGTGTAAGGAGTGGTTACATTAACCTTACAAATTAAGAATGATGAGAATGTAATGGAGAAGGAAATTGACTTTATGATAGTGGGTTACCTTTCACCTTATAATGACATAACTGGGCTGACCTTCCATCAACGCTTTCAAGATAATGGTGTTAATCGCCAATTAAAAGGCAAAGTCTCCAACTCCTATTGGGATGGGAACATGTTATGGGGACTAGTAATTAGCCCGAGCTTTGTACTTAAAAGCTCTAAAAAGAGATCAGGTCTACAACATCGAGCAAGTTACAAGCAAATGCTTGTAAGTAAGAGGAGAACCCATAGAGGAAAGATTGGTAGTTCAATCGAGTGACAATCTTAAGCTTGTTATAAAGTTTAGAGCTAGTATGCCAGTTAGCCTTTGGGAAAGCACGGTATGTTTCCTCGAGCTATAGGGATATCTTTGCTTGGTCTACTTTTGATATGCCTGGAATCCCTGAGGGGGGTAATCATCTACAAGCTAAAAATAGATCCAACCATAAAGGTCTTATAATAGAAGAAGAGACATTTTGCTTTAAAGAGATAGGCAGCTATAGAAGAAGAAGTTCAAAAGTTGTTGAAAGAAGATTTCATTAGAGAAGAGCCTTATTCTATTTAGTTTGCTAACTGCGTCTTGGTTAAGAAAGCAAATGGAAAGTGGAGGATATGCATTGACTTCACCGACCTAAACAAGGCATGTTTAAAGAACTGTTTCCCTTTACCTCAGATAGATTAGATGGTCAATTTGACCATAAGGTCTACCTTGTTGAGCTTGATGGATGCTTTTTCTGGATATAATTAGATAAAGATGCATCTCTCTAACCAAGTACACACTTCATTACAAATTTTGGGACTTATTGCTATAGAGTCATGACATTTGGTTGAAAGAACACGAGTGCCACATACCAAAGGTTGGTTATAAAGATGTTCAAACCTCAAATACATAGGAACATTGAGGCTTATGTAGATGATATGATAGTCAAAAGCAAGACTAATGAAGACCGCCTCGTTGACCTCTAGGAGACATTTGACACATTGAGAAAGCATAATATGAAGTTGAATCCATAAAAATGTATGTTTGATGCATCTTCAAGGAAATTCTTAGGTTTCATGGTGATGTAGCATGGAATTGAAGCCAACCTTAAGAAGATCTAGGCTGCACTGGATATGGACTCATCGAAGTCTATTAATGAGGTTTAGCAGTTAACTAGCATGTGGTGGCATTAAACAGGTTTGTTTCTAAAAGTACTGAAAAGTATGTGGAATTTTTTTGTGTTTTGAGAAATTAGTTTAAATTTGGATAGATTGAAGATTGTTAGAAGGCCTTTAAAGCCTTAAAGGAATTCCTAACTAAACTACTAATCTTGTCAAAGCCTATCAAAAGAGAAACTCTTAACTAATATTTGTTTGTACGTGATTGAGCTCTTTCATCTATGTTGGTATGGGTAGAAGGACAAATGCATAGGCCAATGTATTATGTGAGCCATGTTTTACAAGGTCTAGAGTTAAGGTGTACAAAGTTGGAAAAGTTTATCTTAGATATCATCTGAGCCGCTAGGAAACTGTAACCCTAGTTTGAAGCTTACCGGGTCATAGTTCTAATTGATTAATCGCTGAAGCAAGCCCTACACAAGCTTGATGCCTTATGACACGGTAAAATATGCCTTAGAACTTAGTGCTCTTAAGATATAGTATCGACCTAGAGAGGCATACAAGGCTCAAATCTTGGCTGACTTAGTAGAGTTCACTAGGACTGAGAGATCTGTTGCAAAGAATGAACAGTTGACATGGAAGGTATGTGTTGATGGCTCATCCACCTATAAAGGAAGGGGGTAGATTTGATTTTGAAAGGTCCAATGGGAGCTTAGATCTCTTATGCTTTATAATTCAGATTTCTGGCTAGTAATAATGAGTCAAAGTATAAGGCATTGTTGGTAGGGATGAAGTTGGCCAAGGAAGTTGGAGCAAAATGCTTAGATGTGTTTTTTGATTCCTAATTAGTGGTAAATCAGGTCATAAGATCTAGCATGGCCAAAGATGAGAATATGGTTAAATACTTGTAGTTGGTAAAGGAGATTAGCTCAAATTTCAAGAACTAGCAATTGATGAAGATTTCGAGGGTAGAAAATTACGTAGCAGACAAGTTGTCTAAGTTAGCCTCTATAAGCTTATCAAATTAGGAGGAGAGGATCTTCATCGAATAGTCGCCATAAAAGAGCATAGAGAGATAGCCATTTGAATGTTTGGAGGTTCAACAGAGGGACCTGGAGTATTGTTAGATGTATCTTATTTTGGAATATCTGAAGGATGGAGCTTCGCCTTAAGATACTAAGGAGGCTAGAACACTTGTTTACAAGATAGCCAATTTTACAATTATCAATGGAAATCTATATAAAGGGGGTTTGAACATGCCCTATTTAAGGTGTTTACAACCATTAGAAGTTGAGTAAGTTTTCTTTGACCTGTACTCTAGAGTGTGCAACATTCACATTAGATTTGCAGCTTTGCATGTAAGAGCATTGTGACTAAGGTATTGGTAGCCTATGATAAAGAAGGATGCACTTTACCTGGCTCAAGCTTGTGATTAGTGTTAGAGGTATGTCTCGATAAAGAGAGCCTTAAGCTCATATATGATTCCTCTCACTAGTCCTTGGCCTTTTGCCTAGTGGGGAATAGATATACTCGGTCCATTCCTAAAGACGACTAAGCAAAGGCAATATATTATTTTGGCAGTAGATTACTTCACTAAGTAGGTCAAAGCCAAGACTATAGCAAGCATAAGAGAGTGGAGTATAGAAACTTTCATGGTTAGCTACATCTTAAACAGGTTTAGGATACCTTATGTTATAATAATAGATAATGGGTTGCATTTTGATAATGATAAGTGTTGAATGTGATCAAACTAACTAGGGCATGTGGACTTGGGTAGAATCTAACTCGAATAGGCTTGGGCTTCACCTCTTACTCCTCGAGACTTGCAAAAAATCCCCCTATAGGTGAGGCCATGGGGGCCCTTCGACGCTCAAGTCAGTAAGGAGGACCAAGGAAAGGAGAGACGAGCACTAAGGACCTAATGGATCGTACTCACCTAATATGTGGGTATTGTGTGTTGAACTTCTACTCTTGAGAGAGGGGGAGGAGAAAAGTTCTTAGAAAATGAGAAAAGGTCCCTTCTACCTTCTGGTGCCTATTGCCTTTTATGTAGGTTACTTAGACATGTGGTAATCAAGGATTTGCTCGTACTAGTTGTCGGTAGATAGTGTGCTCTAGATAGAAACTGAGCTTTACTATGAGCAGCATGTCATGGCAAACCAAACCACCAAATCAACAACTTAGTGATCTGGTAGGAGTATGGGTGTTAAGCGTACTAGTTGTATTACAAATTTTAGGTGATCATTGATGAGTTGCAGTAAAGTGTAATCATTAAAGACAAAAGTTGGGCTAAGATGCTGAAGAAGGGGTCAACTGATGCTTGATGGGGACGAGTTGAGCCTTAAGCTTATGCTAGATGAACAATGTACATTAGCTTAACAGTCGAGGGCTAACTTGCTCAAACGATTACTATTTGGCTCGCTAGGTAGGTTGTGATGTGAAGGATAGGCTCGCCATTGGTTTGCATCTTCATTAGCGCAAGCCCATGGCCTTGTGAAAGGGTTGCATCACAACATGTGAGCTTGCCATTTGATGTCCCTTTTGATGGGCTTCACCTATTAAGCCTTGGTTTAGGTGAGAATCTGGTATCAACAATAAGTTTAAAAGTTTCATGAAAGGTCGGCGGGTCAGGCTATACTACACATATGTTGCATACCTCTAAAGCAATGGTAAGGTAGAGGCTGTAAACACAATGATTTTGGAAAGTTTGAAGAAAAGAGTGAACCGGGTTAGGAGTAAATGGGAAGATGAACTACCTAATTGTTTGTGGGGGTATACGACTATGCAGAGGACCTTAACTGGTCACACCCCATATTACTTGGTGTTTAGGTCAGAGGTTGTATTGCCAATAAAGCTTCTAGTGAAAAGTGCGAGAGTTTAGGCATATGCCCTCGAATACAATGATATTAGCCTTCGAGCTAATTTGAATATTATTCAAGAAACATGGTCATTAGCCAAAGCTCATCTCACTACTTATCAGTAGTGAATAGCTCGGTACTATGACAAATAGGTTAGGCATAAGTGTCTTCAACCTAGTGAAGGAGGATCCCATCAGAGTGAAGGAGGTGGTAAGGAATGGACATGCCTACAAGTTGGAAAGACTTTATGGACAACTAATCCTAAAGGCATGTAATACTAATAACCTCAGACCATATTTTGAATAACTTTATGTATGTTTACAAGTGATTTTGTTCTGTGAACTTGTTAAGGTACTTGTTTATTTCTGATCAGCATGTTGTGTAAAGTCAAGATTGATAATCCAAACTCGTTCTTTAAGGTTTATGTGATGAAATTATGTTGTGTAAGGTCGAAGCCAATGGACCAACCTAGTTCCTTTTTAATAATTCTTACAATGAAGTATTTATTTATTTGACATTGTTTAAGCTTATACTTTACTCAGTTTTAATATAGTGCCTTTTTTGTGAAGGCATGAACATAATTGTAAATAATATAATAATCTTCAATAAGAAAGAACTTCAAAATTCTCTAAGCCTTATTAGAGGGTGATGAGTGAATTGTAAAGCGTTAAATCCCTAAGTTTTATATTTGATGGATGACGAGAAAAGGAAATCTAAAGATCTTTAAGTCCTAAGAAAGGACAATGAGAAGTGAAAACCTTATACTCTTTTAAGAGTGATAGGCATGGCAGTTATAAATCCTCTTAAGGATGACAAGTTATTATGTATTCTTAAGTCTTTGGTTGATGATAGGAATAATTCTCTAAGTCTAATAAATAGACGATGAGCTATCACAAACTAGTCACTCTAAGTCTAGTGAATAGACAACCAGCTATTCGGAGGTCTTAAGCTATTAACTAGTGACAAGCCTGGAATTTTAAACTTGCAAAGTCAGGTAACAGGTTGATTAGAGGTCCTAAAGCGTAAGCACAACTATCAAGTCTAGATAAGAGACAAATAATTTGTTATCACTGCAAGTGTCTTAAATCAATTGCATGAGTAATCCTCTAAAGTAATAGGAATCAGATTATTACACCTTTAACTCACAACTAAGCAGAGGGCTTAGAAGGACTAATAAGGAAAATTCTGTTCCAATCAAGTCCTGTTAAGGTCAAGCTTGTCTTTGTTGCTGACCAACTCCTCATACCAAGTTGAGCAACTACACATCTCTCGAAAGTTCTGTGCCAACTAGACATATGCTCTGTTGATGGTTCAACCCCTTATACACCTGCTTAGCCATGACCAAGCCAACTACCAAATCAGAAACATTAGTGCTAAGAAGGAGAGAGCTCCAGTGCATACCTATAGCCATTTCTTCTTGGATGGATCTAGGTCTGCTCGGTTCCCCTACTTGACCCTCCACCTTGATCGTACCCATTTTTGTTAATTTCTATTGGAGGCATTTCCTTAATATGCTATCACAATGTATCTAAGACCTACGTGAAGGATTCTATTGCACTAATCATTGATTTGCTTGAATTTTCATTTGTACCCTTTATTATTTCTTGTATGTTACTCCTTTAGGACATTACCCTTTTATTCTTTTTCCATTTTAGGTAGGTTACCCTAGTTTTACGAGTATAAATACCCTTTTGATCATGTAGTTGCAACATCTCATCATCAATATACTGAATATACTGAATATACTTCTTGTGAACATTGCTTTCTTAGCTTGTTTACTTACTTTACTCCTATCTTAACCCTTAAGTAAGGCTAGGTGGCGAGTAACCTCATTGAACCACCACATATGTTATATCGAGTTGTGCCATAAATCCTCGAAAGTTCCATTAGTGTATCATATCTTGTGGAGCTATTCATGGGTTTACTTATTTACTATTCCAATTGTTGTACTATTTTGTCATCTCGTTCTTCAAGCTTTCGACAAGCTTGGGCTTACTCTTGTGACCAACCTTATCTATTCTTGGTCTCAGTCCGCATTATCTAGGCTCCCAAACTACTAAAATGCAATAATCTTACTCTAAGTTTCATAACAAACAAGGATGATAAGTTAAGCAGTGGGCTGGATCATTCGATAAGAAATCAAAAAGTTCTTGAGTGCTACCAAAAATTCACCAAAAGAAGTTTAAGCATGACAGGATAAGCAATGGGCCAGATCATTTGATGAGCAAACAAAAAGTTCATAAGTGCTACCAAAAATTCACTAGAAGAAGTTAGCGAGCAACCATACGAGTTTTCAATAGCACTTGAATAATTTTAAAGTTCAAAGGAAAAGAATAGAAAGGGTCTTTCAAAAAGATCATTACATATCACTAAAGTTGACATACTGATCTACATGCAAATCAAAGATAACAATAAAATGGACAGAAAGAAAATCATTCTTTTTGAGTTTGATTAGCGACAGAAGCTTGGTCATCAGAAGCTTGAGTAGAGATAGGTTGAGGATCTGTAAAGTGATCAAGAGCATGCACCTTGGGGACTTCAAGAGTTTCGAATGGTTCTTTTATGTTGTCGGGGTTAGCTATAAGAGTGTTAACACCTTCACCTGACTGTTCTTCTACTTCAACCTTACCAACATTGGCCTCATCAATAGAAGGCTCCTTCTCTTGACCTTGTCTAGCAAAGTCCAAACAACTTAGGTCATAGTCAGGGTGATGGATGAGGACCTCCTCTTGAGTTAGGTTTATCCCATCTAACACTTTTTGCCACATTAAACTCTTGTACTCTTAGCTCTCCTAGATGTCTTAGTAGGCCTTATCATAAGTTTTCTGGTAAGATGAGCCCTATTCCTTCTCCATGTCAGCCATCTTCATTCTTAGCTCTTCATATGAGCTCCATAGATGGGCGACCTCCTTGATGTGTTTTGCTTTTGAGGGTCTTTAGCTCTTTTTGTGCCCTTTGGAGGTCGGATATCAATTGAGAGCATTTTTTTTCCTCCCCCACCAAAGCTATTTCTTTTTCTCCTTTAGCTTTAGCCTCTCGCTTAGCCTTTTCTTTCCAAATCTTGAGCTCCTCCTCGATCTTCACCTTTCTTCTTCTAACCGGCCTTCTCAGTCCCCCATCTCTCTTGGAGGTTCTTCTTCTTTACCTCTACACTTTAGCTTCCTTAACAATCTAAAAGGAATTGTTAACTCAAAGAAGTTAAAAGAAAAATGAAAGTAGATCAGGGTAAAGAGCTTATGGCCTTCTTCTTCTCATTGAGGGCTTCAATAATCATCAATAGCCATTGGGAATTCTAGAAAATTGAAGCAAAGTTAGAGCAAAGCCATATAACAAGCTTGCTAAATCTAAACACAAGAGGTTAAGAAAGATCTTACAACATAAAGGATGGAAGCAATAAGGCGCAGCAAGCTATCAGATCCAGAATTTTGATAGAGCTTAACAAAATTTGTCAAAGGTTGAATGTCTTCGAGTAGACAAATGCCCTTAATAGACTTTAGAGCAACTTGACCATTCCCTAAAGCATGGTTGGTGATATTGACGTTTTAGCATGGAAAAAATTACAGGACCTCAGGGTTCTGTTTTCTTGAAGGGGTGATAAAGCTTAAAATTCTGAAGGGAGACCCTCTCCCCTCATTCAGGTTTTCAAAATTACCTACTGGCTTGTCATTCTTAGGGATCTTCCCTTTATTTAGATCCCTCTTCAGTGGCGAACAATTATGTGTATTAGGTTGCATCCTTGGCTAAGTGACCTTAATGACCTTCCTTTTAGTAGCAGTCATCTTCGTTTGCTGGTTCTCCTTAATAGTTTCTGCTTATTTAGCTCCCCATGTAGCTTGAGAAGTAGTGAACTTCACTGGTGGCTTAGTTGGTGGTTTGGTAGGAACTTGTTTGGTAGAGATCTTCTTAGGGTCCTCCTTCCCCTTTGAGCTATCGAACTTTAGCTTGACTAAAAGATCCTTGGAGCTGTAATTCTTAAGTAACATATCTACAATTAAATACTTAACAGGTCAGGTTAGAAAAATAGTAAAATACAAGTTAAAAGACTTATAAACGCTATATTGACTACGGGCAAGGAAGACCACTCAGCTTCCGTAGTAAATGTTTATGCCCCTCCTATCACGAGCCCCTCTTAGTACAGCAAGATCACAGAAAGTTTATACCTTGGTCCACTACAATACCTTCATTTGGGCTCTTAACATCCCTATTATAGGTACCACTAGCACCTTTAGCTACTCTCACTTCATCTCTAGGGAAGATTAGAGCACCACAAGAGTATTTGGAGATTATGGTGTTCGCATCCTAGAGAAACCATTTATGGTTGTAGCTTCCATAATTGTGTTATGAGCCTTTTGGTCATTACGGAATAGGCGTTTGATGTCTGATTGTCTAATCAGATGACTCTAAGTAATAGGGAAATAAAGTCGAGAAGTTGACCTAATTATAACCCATTTCTATTTCTAGTCATGAATTGAGGACTCTAATCTTACCAAGAATTTCCTATAAGGTCAAGTGCATACATAAAACCAACCGTCCTTCCTCTTTAGAGTGAAAAAGTTCAAAATAAGATAATCGTGGCCCTAACTTCTAAATCCTTATAGATACACTTAAAGGTCACTAATAGCCTATAGGAGTTTGTAGTAAGAATAGATGAGCTCATATGGTGATAAGTAAAATAAGATTTTTGGAAATTAGAGAAGTAGAATCTCAAACTGACCTCAAAATACTTCTTAAAGAGAGGAAATTACCTATCGCTAAGTGCAGTAATCTACTAATAGGAATCAACTTCATGGACCTTTTGCCCGAAGCCGAGCTAATGGATTACAAAGACTTGCCTAATGAGTACTAGCCCAAGGACTCTTTAAGGATAGGGATTCTAACATCAACAAGGGTATGTTATACTTCATTTACCCTAAGTGCCGAGCTATGGCCATGATAGGAAAAATTTTTGAGCAAGCAAACACCGCAAGTCTTCCAAAGCTAAGTAGACACTCATCTAACCTGACGACACCTTAGAACAACACTTAGTGTTTGAGCTTCGATCAAACCTAAATTAGGTTAGCTGATCCATCCTTTCCTTTTCTAACCTCTACCAAGTTGACACCACCAGTTGCCAAGTTGCCAAAGATCTAACGCTTGTAGGGACGGTCGAATAAGCACAATACTAAGCTCACCAAACATAGTTTGATACATACCTTCTAACATAACGTCTTAGAATGATTCCCTTTTCGTACATTGTACCATTTAGTGACATTTTTACCCTTTTTAGCATTTGTCTTAGAAATCTTTATATTTAATATGTAATTTTCCCACTTTTGTCTTTTCTTTGACATCTAACCCTTATGAGATCATATATAAGCCTCACTTATTGTAGTGTACTCATCATCTTCCTCATTATGAATATAAACATTTCCTTTTTGAGAGCACTCATTGTGTCTTCTCTCTCTTAACTCTTATCTATTCCCTTTAGGAAGAATAGTAGTGAACAATCCTAATCCTTACTTGTGTATCATATTAAGTAAAGGTTAGGTTGAGTAGGATTAGTTGGTGTATTATATCTAGCTTGTAGCTGCTTAGGTTTTGCTAAACCCTTTTGTTTTCCTTGATCCTTATCTTGCTATGGTGCTTCTCTATGTGTACAACCCTAAAGATACATTGGCTTTACTGGTATCAGAGTACGGTTTCGACGAGGGAATGTGTGAAGATTGTAGTGCTGTTATTGGTTACTATGTTCTTCTGTAGCTACTACAATGGTTTGTGGGTGGTTGTATAGTCGTAGTAGAGTGTTTGGAGTAGATTTTTAAGTTATGAGATGAGAAGTATTAATTTACAAGAGGTAAGTGTAGTAACTCTCATTGTTTTGTTTTACTCCGTTTCTTAACCACAAAAGTAAAACATGTTGTGAATCCTGTGTCAAGTTGTTGATAAAAAGCAAGCGCACTTATTAAATTCTAATATAGAGGATATGAATTTGAGTCAATTCCTCAGAGACCCTAAGTACTAAATTGAAAAAATTGTAATGGGTTTGAATAAATTAAAATAACTAAAATTAATAAACTAAATTAATTATGAGACTAACCAAACGATTGGGAAGTGTTAAAATTGAGAACTACTTCAAGAAGGTAAATAACATATTTAGGATTTGTTTCCCCTAGAGTTTAACACGTGATTGCTTAAAATTTATCTAATTCTATCTCTATTATTCTTGAACGTGGAAATTCGCAATTAAAGTTAATACCTTTCTTAAGTATATTAACCATAACTTTAAATTATTTACTGGAATCTCCTCACTTAGTAGTAGAATAATCTAAGATTGCATTAATGAATAATGAATTCCTACATAAAGATAATAACTTTCTAAAAGAAATATTCACCTTATCTCTAAGTGTACATGTAATTCTCTCAAATTATATTAAGATCTCACTACACATTTGATTTCTAAATTATCATGCATAATATCATAAATTGATACCTTAGAAATATCAATTAACAAATTAAACACATAATTGAATCAAGAAAGATAAAAATTTTATTGAAAGTCTACAATAAATCCAGTAGTCACATATAAATCGTAGGTTCCATAAACATAAATATAAGAATCTTAAGCTATCATGATGAATTTAGAAAAAAGTTGCATCAAAAACAAAAAATAAATCATGAAAAACCCCTTTTGTTGGTGAGAAATCTCCTCGATCTTAAAGTTCGATGATGCTTCCACCTTTTTCTCTCACTTTTCCTCAAGTTTCTTCTAATTGGAATGTGAAAAGTGGCCCTTAAGACCCTCATGTCTTTTTATGGTAAAAAAGAAAACTACATAATTTGCATTAGACATAACTTGGGACATGGTCATGTCCCAGTGGTAATGTAACTCATTGCTTCTTGGTGCCAAAAATTGTTCCTAGATGGACACGACTTGGGACATGGTTATGTCCCCAGGTTGTATAACTCACTGTATAAAATTTGGAATTTCCTCCTCTACTTCCTATTCATCAACCTTGTTTTCTCTTGAAAATGAGCCTCCTAGTTTGACATGACCATATTAACTACTCATATCCCTCTTTAAAACTTCGTAACTTCTTCATTTGAGCTTTGAATTGAGTGAAATTTGAATCCTTTTCTTTGTTTTCAATCCAAGAATGCGTTCAAACCTTGAAATCAAAATTTTACTTAGTTAAGTACTGATTTCTTTAATAACAAGAAAAAATTAAAAAGGAAATGCTATAAAATCACCATGCGATGTGTATTTAAATTAAGAGTCATCAGTTGTATTGTACGAAGTGTTAAGGTGTTGGAGTCTATTAGCTAAGATTTTAGGTAGTGAGTAGTAAGTGATCGAGTGCAAGTTGTGATTCTGAAGTATTGTTGAATAGTAATGGGTAGTAAGGTTTTGTTGGGTGCATATTGTCGAAGTTGTTCTTATTAGAGACCAAGATAGTGGTACTGAAGTTAGTGGTGGCCAATAAGGAAGCTACACGCCAGGGTCAATCGATGATAAGCTTGATAAACTTACTGTCCTTTTCAAAAGTCTAGTTACAGCTATATAAGGTGTGAGACAACAGCCGCAAGGTGCATTAAATTTTACCTAAAGAGAAGGTGAACAAGAGCTAAGATATGGCCACATAGGCTGAGCTAATTACCTTACATGACTACATAGAGCTAGAGGAATAGTAGGCTACCCTACTTAAAGGAGGTTAAAGATGGAAGAAATCAAGTAAGCAGATGAGGAAGTAGAAAAAGAGCTTGATGGAGAGGCAAAAGAGTACTACGAAATTGAAGAACGAAGGCCCCAAGCTTTATGAGGACTTGATAATGTCAAAGTTTAGATTCCAACCTTTATAGGTAGTGGAAATGCTAATGAATACTTGGAATGGGAGGAGAAGGTCAAGAAAGTATTTGATTGTTATAGATATGCTAAAGGTGTTAAAGTCCAACTTACTGCTCTTGAGTTCTTTAGATATATCACTATGTGGTGGAAGAACTTGAATATGGCTAAAGAAAGAAATGGACAAAGAGGTGTATGAACTTGGGAAGGCATGAAGAGGTTGCTAAGAGGAAGATTTTTACCAGAGACATGCTTGCAAGACACATGCCAAATTGCAATAACTTCACTAAGGGAACCAAACTGTGGATGACTATGTAAGAGAATTTTAGATATTGATGATCCGAGTTGACATAGATGAGCCCGAAGCTCAAATGATAACAAGGTTCATCTTTAGACTCAAGTATGAGTAATGTTGTGGAACTATAGAGGTTTTACACATTGAAAGAAGCTATTAAGATAGCACAGATGGTTGAAAAGCAAAAGAGGAATGCCCCAATCTAACCTAAGCTAAGTTCTTCGCAGACTGCTATTTTATGCCAAATTGGCCGCCTTGAACCATGAGGCCAAACCGAGTAGAAGAAAAGAGTGACCAATCAGATGACAATTGAGTTGACCTAAAGAGTCAAGCTAATGACAAAGTATACCCAAAGACATTTGAAAAGGGACAATCCTTAAGTTGAAAGATAAGTGAGATAAAATGCTTTAAGTGCTTGGGTTATAGACATATGACTATTGAGTGTCTTAACCGATGTGTTATGGTCCTTTGAGGTGATGAAGTAGGCAATACCGATGAGAGTAAACCTAAGAAGGAAGAAAAAGATGTTGGATGAACTGAAGTGGAGAAAGAGGAAGAGACTTATGTTTATGCTGACTAAGGCAAACTAATGACATTTGTGTTGAGGCGAGTGCTGAACTCAATGTTGAGCTTTGAGGAAGAATAGAGAGAAAACCTATTTCATACAAAGTGTATCATCAAGGGTCAACTATGCAAGATTATAGTAGACGAAGGGAGTTGCACCAATGTTGTCACTTAGACCCTCATGTAAAGATTAAGTCTGCTGACCTCTAAACACCCTCGACCTTCTAAGCTACACTGGTTGCATGATAAAGGTTCAATGCACATGATTGAACAAGTAGTTATGCCATTTTGTATTGGGAATGTTTATAGAGATGAGGTTGTACCTATGGGAGCTTCACATTTATTGCTGGGAAGACCTTGCTTATTTGACCAACGTGTCATATACAATCGATATAAGAACATCTATACTTTCACTAAGGATGGCAAGAAGATAGTGCTGCAACCCATGACCTGGAGCCAAGTGAATGAAACTCATAACCAACTCGCTCGAGCTGGTAAGAAGAAGGCTTTAGTGTTAAGCCAATGAGAACTTTGAGCTGTTAAAGAGGTTGATGAGCTTATGTTCTTGTTAATTAGAAGATTGTTGGAGTTAACGGATTTGGATGATGTGCTTGAAGAGATTCAGGAGTTGATAGATGAGTTTTCTAACCTATTCCCAAATGAGTTACTTAAAGGACTACCACTAGTTTGAGGTATTAAACACTATATTGATTTACAGCTAGATGCAGCTTTGCCGAATAGACCTACTTATAGAATGAATCCTGAGCAAGTTGTTAAGCTAAAGAGATAAGTGGATAAGCTAGTGGAGCGAGGGTATGTGAGAAAAAGCATTAGCCCTTATATAGTTGTGCTTATCCCAAAAAAAGATGGTTCTTAATACATGTGCATCGATAGCTAAGCTATCAATTGAATTACTGTCAAGTACAAATATCCTGTACCAAGGTACGATGACATGTTGGACAAGCTTCATGGTACTCGAATGTTTTCAAATATTGATTTGCGAAGTGGCTATCATCATATTCATATGAGATCAGGAGATAAGTTGAAGACTATATTTAAGACTAGACATGGTCTTTATGAATGGTTGGTTATGCTGTTTGGTCTTACCAATACATCGAGCACTTTCATGAGGCTTATGAATCGTGTAATGCAACCTTAATTAGGAGATGTACAGTCCTGTACTTTGATGACATACTAGTGTAAAGTGCCGACCTGACCACTTACCTAAAGCATCTCTAAACTATTTTTGACATACTTCATGCTATGAGACTGTTTAAAAATTTGAAGAAGTGTACCTTTTGCTAGCAAGAAGTAGTCTTTCTTGGGTATGCAATATCCAGAGAAGGAATTTGAGCTAATGAAGACAAGGTCTGAGTTGTCTTAGAGCAGCTTACACCAAAGAGTAGCATTGAGGTACGTAGTTTTCATGGTCTTGCTTCTTTCTATAGAAGATTCATCAAGAACTTGAGTATTATTGTAGCCCCCTTAACTAAATTGACAAAGATGAGTAAAGGATTCATTTAGACTAACTAAGCTGAGAAGAGTTTTAGGCAAATCAAGGAAAGGGTTATCACAACACTTGCCTTAGCTTTACCAATTTTTGATAATACCTTTGAGCTGGAGTGTGATGCTTCTAAAATTGGCATTGGCATAGATCTAATGTAAGAATGTTGCTTTGTTGTTCACTACAGTGAGAAAATTGGTAATATTACCCTGAATTACTCTGTGTATGAAAGAGCATTGTAATCTCTTTTTCAAGCTCTTACTGTATAGCAGCATTATTTATTACCTTAAGAGTTTGTGATCCATATGGATCATGAATCCTTAAAGGACCTTGAAAGCCAAAACAAACCAAGTGGTTAGAGTTCATAGAAGGATTTTCATATGTGATCAAGCATAAAAATGTAGTTCTAACATGGTTGCTAATGACCTTTTGCATCGGCATATCTTACTAACCACCCTACAGACTCACTTGTTGTGATTTTCTCTTATTATTGAGTAATATGCACATGACCCCCATCTCGATCCTATCATTGAAAAGTGTTGAGATAGAATTGTTGTTGATGGATACTATGTGAAAGATGGATACCTATTCAAGGAGAAGAGACTGTGCATATCAAACTGTTTTATATACGAGCTGTTAGTTAGGGAAGCTCATAGTGATGGCTTATTTGAGCATTTTGGTGAGACTAAAATTGCTGACCTATTAAAGGAGAACTTCTACTACCTAGTTTAGCTAAGGATATCCATAAGGTTATTGAAAGTTGTGATATATGCAAGAGGGCAAAGGGAAGCAAAGAACCACATGGAGAGTACATGCCCCTACCTATATCGACCTCACTTTAGGTTAACTTCAACATAGACTTTATTCTAGTGTTTCCCCAAACATCTCGAGGAAGATGATGGATTGCCAACCTCAAGACCTATTACTCAAGCCTGACTATGAGGTTTACAAGGACTTGTTAAGAGGACTTAAGCATCTTAGCTTAGCCTTGACGAGCTTCAGTATCAGGACAGTGGTCTGCTAAACTCTTTAAGCACCCAGCTCAGATGTACTCTACTCTACTTAGTCCATTATCCAGATGCCAACTTGACAAGTATTGAGTTGAGGTCCTTGTATACTAAGCTCTCCTATCCCACCTTGTCGAACTAGACATCATTTGATCACTTTGGTAGCCTTTAATACAGATCAGTAAGAGCAAGCCAAACACCAGTATGGCTTGATCACAATGCCCTAAGATTCCAAAATGTAAACCTAATGACAGGCTATCACTTATCCTTTACTTTTCTAACATTTGTACTATATTCCTTTTTGTCGTTTGTCATATTTACCTCTTTTTGTTTGTACTAAGAATCTTCTTTATACATTATCCCTTATGTAATTTCCATTCTTGTATTGTTACCCTAAGAGACTTATTATAAATAGTCCTCATTTGTAGCCACAGACAACTTGATTAATTTTAAGAATTCAGACATTACCTAATTTTTTCTCCTATTCTTATGAGATATCCTCTCCGAGCAACAACATGCACTCTTATCTAATCTTGTCGAGTAACTTGAGATTAGTGGCTAGCGGATCTTAATATTTGCTTATGCATCATATTAAGTGTAATACTAAGTCATTTGTTGTTCGTTGGTGCATCACATTTGATGAGCAGCTTCACGAAAGCTACTGTGATTGCTAACCATTCCTTTTTTCTTCAATATCTCGAAGAATCCACTGGTTACTTTTCTCCTATGGCAAGCTCTAGTAATTAATTGATCTCCTAGGCACACCAAATAATCTTAGTATCAAAGCTTAATGTTACAATCAATAACTAAGTATTATAGCAACTGTTTCTTGTTATAGTCTCGTGTTTTATTGTACTTTGTTTCTCTATTGAAAAATAGAGCAAGTGTAAACTTACTATACAATACTATATTTAGTAAAGTTATGTGGAGTCTTTTGTTGGATTAAGAACTTGTTGAAGTTTTTTTGAGAAAGAATGTCGAGTCTTAGTGTGTAAGGGGAGATAGGTGATGTTAAGAGTGATGCTCTTGGTCGAGGATGCGTTAAACAACAAACCTAATGATGGTTGAGGTAAGATCAAGGGCTAGGAGCTTGATGTCAAGAAGGACCAAGTTCATAGCTTAGGACAAAAGACCTGAGAAACTAAGTGTTTTAAGTGCCTTGGTTTTTGGACACGTGGCTAGTCAATGTCTAAACCAATGTGTCATGACCATTAAGGGAGAAAAGCCCGTGAAGGTGAAGAATAGGAGGATGCTAAGCAGTGTTTTAAGGTGTTCTTTAAAGATCCCAAAGCCCTTACCCAACCCGAGTCAAGATAGTAATACCTCAATACGGTTATTCAAAGAGTTCTCAACATAAGAGTTGCAAGAGAAGATGAATAGAGGGAAAACCTTTTCAACACTAACTGTCGAGTAAATGGAAGTTTATGTGCTTTAATCATTGATAGGGGGAAGTTGTACCAACGTTGTAGTGTAAGGAGCAGTGAAGACCCTGAAGTTACTGACCTATCCTTGCCCCCGACCTTATAAGATTCATTAGTTGAACAAGAAGGATGGACTCCAGGTTACAGAGCAAGTAAAGGTACCGATCTCCATTGGGGAAAGGTATAAGGATAAGATATTAAGTAACATTCTACTAATGTACACTCAGCACATACTGTTAGGCCAACCATGGCTTTTTGATCTTAAGATATTCTATGATGGATATTGGAACACTTACATGTTCCAGAAGAATGGAAAGAGAGTTGTATTAACCCCAAAGAGCCCTAAAGAGGTCCAAGAATCACAAGAGAAGATTTCCATATCACTACAGAGGAATTCCTTAGTGATTTCTCAAGCCCAATTTTCTAGGGATGTTAAGAAGGAAGAGTTTGTACTCTTATTGGTCAAAAGACTTCTTGAATTAAAGGAGATTAGAACATTACCTGCCGAGGTGCAAGCCTTCATCCAAGAAAATGTTGACCTATTTCTTGTCGAGTTGCCAAGAGGTTTACCCCTATCAGAGGTATAAAGCATTGCATCAACCTCTAGCCTAGAGCTACCTTACCTAACCAACCTGCCTATAGGCTCAATCCCAAGTAGGTAACCTAGCTGAAGAGATAAGTTGATGAGTTGATTCAGCGTAAGAATGTTAAAGAAAGCATGAGCCTTTGTATCATAAGTTAATTTGAAGAGTGCTTGCTACTAGATCAAAATGAGACCCACAGTTGAGTGGAAAACTGCTTTCAAGACAAAAGATGGTTTATTCGAGTGGTTGGTTATGCCGTTTGGACTTATGAATATGTCGAGCATCTTCATGCAATTAATGAACCATGTTTTGAGATCTTTGATTGGTGAATGTGTTGTTGTTTACTTTGATGAAATTTTACTTATAGTACTGACCTTTTCTCATCTCATGCACTTTAAGTCTATATTTGATATTCTTTGTTCCAAGCAATTGTTCAGCAACCTGAAGAAATGTACCTTCTATCAAAGCGAGGTACTATTCCACGAATATGTTATCTCAAGAAGAGGTATCAAAGTTGATGATGAAAAATTCTGAGCTATTCTTGAATGGCTAATGCCGACCAGTGTTGCTGAGGTTAGGAGTTTTCATGGTCTAGCTTCATTTTGTCGAAGATTCAATCGGAACTTTAGTTCCATAGCTACCCCACTAACCTAGCTGACTAGGAAGAACTTTGAATTCCAATGGTTTGAGAAGGCTTAGAGTAGTTTTGATGAGATTAAAACCAAGTTGACTTTTACCCCAACACTTGTGTTACCAAACTTCAAGAAAGTCTTTAAATTGGAGTGTGACACTTTAGGAGTGGGTATTGGTGCTATCCTTATGCAAGAATGCCAACCTGTTGAATTTTTCAGTGAGAAGCTTAGTGGTGTAGCTCTAAATTACTCGGTGTATGACAAAGAGTTTTATGCCCTTGTCTGAGCTCTTTAAAGTTGGCAACATTACTTGCTGCTGAGAGAATTTATTATCTATATTGATCATGAGTCCCTTAAACACCTCTGAAGCCAACAAAAACTCTCTTGATGTTACGCCAAGTGGGTCTAGTTCCTAAAAACCTTTTGCTATGTCATCAAGTATAAAAGAGGAAGTGCAAACATTGTGGTCGATGTCCTCTCTTATTGGCATGTTCTTATTACAACATTGCAAGCTAAGATACTTGAGTTTGGTACCCTCCCTGACCAGCATGAGCATGATCTATAGTTCAAACCCTTAGTGGCTAAGTGCAATATTAGAAGAGTAGTGAATGGTTTCTACTTGAGTCAAGGATTCCTAATGAAGGAGAGACAAATTTGTGTGTCGAGTAGTTCTGTTAGGGAATTAATTATACGGGAAGCCAATGTTAGGGGCTTAGCCAGCCATTTTAGCAAAAAGAGAATTGTCGAGCTGTTAAAAGAACATTCTTACTAGCCTGGGATGATGAAAGATGTACATAAGGTTCTAAATGTTGCTAGGTGTGTAAGCGAGATAAAGGAAGAAATGAACCATATAGGCAATATACACTTTTGCCCATACCTGAACAGCTACGAACCGATCTAAGCATGGATTTCATGTTCCATGCTTAGCCTACCCAAAATGCCTTGGAGACATGGTTCTATTATGGTGGTGCTCAATTGATTTAGCAAAATGAGTCACTTCATCCCTTATCGCAAAACTAATGATGCTTTATTTGTTATTAACCTCTTTTTGCAGGAGATTGTGTAACTAGATGGTGTTTTAAGAAGTATTATCTCAAATCGTGATTCAAAGTTTATGAGCTTCTTCTAGCAAACACTATGGAAGAAGCTCATCACTAAACTTATGTTTAGCACTTTTAGCCATTCGCAGACAAACGACTAGACAAAGGTTATAAACAGAACATAGGTAACTTGCTTCAAGCTACTATTGGGAAGAATCTACATGATTGGAATTTGTGCTTACCAATTATAGAATTTACTTACAACCATTCTACCTACAGCTTAACAGGGAGGTTACCCTTCGAGGTTGTCTATGGGCTTAATTTGATGTTACCATTAGATATGATTGCTAGCACAGCGTCTTTAGGAGAAAGCTAGTCACGTATGCAATGCACCAAGGAATTCTAAAGACTGCATTAGAAAGTTGTTGAGCAGTTAGCCATGATGGTTGCTCAACAGCGAGAACAATGGAATAGAGAACAAAAGTGCATCATTTATAACCCCAAAGACCCTATCTGGGTTCACCTCGATAAGAAATGATTCCCAGGATGGAGGATGAGCAAGCTATCCCCTAAATCAAATGGCTCCTTCAAAGTCTTATGGAGGATAAATGATAACGCTTATGAGCTGGAGTTGCACAAAGTCTATAAGGCATCCCTTACCTTTAATGTGTTTGATCTAACACCCTATGTCCTAGAAGAAGACAACTAAGATTTGAGGGAAAATCTTCAACACCCCCAAGGAGCTGATGGATTACTAAAGAGCCCAACTGTGAGTCCCTAAAAATCACATTTAGGGTAACTAAATCTAGATTTAGGGCCTTCAAGAAAATTTATCTGATTAAGTTCGAACTTTACAAATAAGATAGAAAAATTAGTCAAAGTAACCTAGTAAAGTTAGATTTTGAAAATAACGACCTAAAATCCTAATTTTGCCCTTAGAAATATGATTACTTAATATAATACAAAATTAATCAAAACCCCTAAAATCAAGTTCGGAATGCGACAAAAACTTAAAGATAAGCTAACTAAGCTATAAAATGAAATAATATAGTATAATATACTATATAAGTATACACATATTTTTATGAGTATATTCGGTATAAATAATAATTATATCGGTAAGTTAGCGCAAAATTACATACTTATATATAATACATGTTGAATTCATGAAAACAAATAAGAAATATATCTTAAAAATAGAAAGGATATGTTAGAAACATAATTATATGAGTACAAATACATGTTATACGTAATATACNATTCAATTAAATTTAAATTTTGCGACTAAAATATAAAAGTTAGTTGAAGTGACCTAGTAAAGTTAAATTTAAAAAATAATGATAAAAAAACCCAATTTTTCTCATAGAAGTATGATTATTTAACATAGTATAAAATTGATTGAAACCCCTAAAACTGAGCTAGGAGTACAACGGGAACTTAGAGATAAGTTAATTAAGTTATAAAATAAGATAATACAGTATAATTTACTCTACGGCTATACAAGTATTTTTATGAGTATACTCGGTATATATAATAATTATACTTATAAATTAACTAAAATTACATAATTATATATAATACGTGTTGAATTTTTAAAAATAAATAAGAAATATATCTTAAGAATAAAAGATATGTTAGAAATATAATTATATGAGTATAAATACATGTTATACGCTCTCTCTATATATATCTATAGAACATATATACGTATGTAACAAATGAGTAATAAATATTAACATAATATATATATATATATATTATTAGTAAATTTGCTTAAAACTAACTAAAACTTAAGAAAAACAGTTGGATTTCTTCGGAATTCACCGTGGCCTCCTCATGTTGAATTAGGATGATGAATAAAAAAGCATTGAACACAATATAGGCACCTTTTGCTTGACAAAAAGGGAAAGAAAATTAAAAAAAATTCTCATGCAACAAATCAAACCTTATAAATAGAAAACTACGTTAGAACTTTCATGGTTTAGCAAATTGAAGACTAGGATAGAGAGAGAAAAAAGTCAAGAAAATAGTATGAATATAGAAAAATCACAAAACAAAAAAACAAAGTACAGCACATCCCACTTCAATTCCCTAACCTCCTTATAGTCTACTGTGAAGCCCTTCCACCACCACCTAAAACCCCTAACGTCTGGCCTTTCCAACACCACCCCCTCCATCACTAGCCACTGGAGCTCTAACAAACAAACATGTTAAATTTCTATCCTGTTTTTCATTTAATTTAAAAAAACAAAACTAAATCCACTTAGAAAATTATAGAAAAATTTTTATTTAAGTTATTTTAGATATGATTTCGTGTGATATTTTTATTTTTGTAAAATTCAGAATATTTTATATACTTGCTTAAGAAAGTTACTATTTACCTAAATTTTGACTTTTAAAATAAATATATCAAATGATGTTGTTTTTATCCCAAAATTTTTGTGTAGGATAGACATGATATATAGATAATTTTTATGTAGCAATATTTTTTATTTGATATTTTTTAGTATTTAATGTAATTTTAGCCCTAAAAATAACTAGAATTAAGGTGAAATTATGAAATAAATAGGTTTTATGAAATTAATTGATGAAAATGAGCTATACTAACTTCTGGTGAATTATAATGATGTTAGGATATATTGGAATTAATTTTGTGTAAAAAGGATAATATTAGGGTAATTAAATGCAATTTAGGGATAAATTTGTAATTTTGAGTATATAGGCGATAAATCGATAACATGAAACCAAGGGATAACTGAATCCCTTATATTTTTAGGAGTCTATAGGAATTATTGAGGAATTATTTGTTGACTTGAACTATTTATTACGAATTTACATAATAAAATAGTTTAAATAATGAATCGAGACTTGTTTTTAGTAATAATAGGCTAAAACGTGATAAATAATGAAATAAAAACTACATGTATACATGCTACTCAAATTTAATAAAAAAAAAAGTGAAATATTAATATATTTAATAATAATTTGATGACCAAGATATGTTATATATATATTAGAGTTAGATAATACTCATATTATTAAGTTATATTGGTAAATTATACAAAATATGGTTTAATTACATAAAATAGGTTTAATATGATAATATTCATTATAAGCATGTATAGGTATATCAGAAACTCTAAATACCCTTTAGAAGTCATCTCTTAGAAAAGAACTCGTAATATGTGTTGTTGGATATGTATAAACCTAATGACACTATTTTTACAAAAATCAAATAATCTAGGTAATATAACCTATGTCTCTATAATATTACGATAACTTTACTGTAATTAAAATGTGATTTAACTGTTTAAAAGTACGTTTATATACGATTAAAATGATATATTATATGCAATAGTATAACTACATATATCATTAATACTTAATAACTTAACTTATATAATAAAACTATATTTTATTATGTAAGGAAAATAATAATATACTTTAGATATACAAATATATATATAACCGTTTAGTGAAATACTTTTGGATGGAACCTTAATGTTTTCGTAACTATTACAAAAACTAAAATTGAGTTTTGTATATATAAGGTCTCCTAGTAATCAAACCGTTGACGATACGAGTTTTTCATAGTGAGCATCTAAACAAGTAAGTTAGGATCGTAACTTTATTGCTTGTTAAGATACTACATTAGAGTATCTAGAAACTTAAGAATATTTCTGTTTGTGATTATAACTAGTTGTTTGTGTACATGTCATGCATTTGATCGGTATTCAGTTGTGACAAGAGTTGAACTCCTTGGTGTGTTGCTCTACATGAATGCATCATTTCTGTATTGTGTAAACTTGTTTAGTCGTTCCTAATTAAAACTAATAATGATTCGACTGCTAACAAAATTGGACATGCATAGCACCTATTAGGGAAATGATTAAGACTATTAGGGAAATGATTAAGACTATTAGGCCAAATACTGACTCTTTTCGATAAGAATAGCTGAAATGATCCTTTTTCTATTCTTAGTCGAACTAAGTGACAGGCGAGAAGATCACAATGAGGGTAAGGGTCGTTGTTCAAAGGTGGTCACAAAAGGAGAGTGTTCTTTATTGTATAAGCTTAAGTTTAGTTTGATTTGAGTCACGATAAAACTTCTCAATCCTAGTTAGAGCAGATATAATTTCTTTGACCACATAATGGAACAAATAACATTGTGCAATGTTTCAAGTGATTGATTGCATTGCATTTCATCATAATTAAAGACCTTGTTTGTGATTGTGTGATACTCTTTTAACTTCGTCCCACTTATTGAGCTAGTTACGCTCACATTCCCATAAACTCTTTTTCAGGTGACGAGTGAAGATCAGGATGTCAAAATACCACTACCTCTACGTTAATGTGTTGTTGGCTGGGAAAGTAAGGAACAAGAAATCCACTAAATCTGGCCTTTTGACTTTTCTTTTGAGTTTTGAGGAAACTAATTGGGAATTCCTTAGGATGCCCACTAGTTTCCTATCTTATTGGAAATAAACTTCAAAACCTTGGTAAACTTTTATTATAAATTATAATTGTAAGTATGAAGCGTTTATGTAGATACTGTTGTATTATTGAAACACAGATTATACGGAACAAGTATTTTGTAAAGCTATACCATAAGTTTGATCATTCATAAGGATCAAAATGGATACTTCGAGCTAGTTAAGTTGTGCACGCTTTATGTGAACTATATCTACAATAATAACTGTGAGGTCAACTTCTATCTTAAGTTAATTTACATGGCGGAACTATTATGACTTTTCCTGTTCAGGGCATGACACCAACTAAGAGGTTTACAAAGACTTGTTAAGAGAACTCAAGCATCTCAGCTCAGCCTTAACGAGCTTTAATATTAGGACGACAGTTTGCTAAACTCTTTGAACTTCCAACTTAGACTTACTATGCTTTATTCAATCTACTATCTAGATGCTAACCTACCAAGTGCCAAGGCTGAGGTCCTTATACTCAAGCTCTCTTATCCTACCCTACCGAGTTGCAACATCATTTGATTAACTTAGTAACCTTCAATATAGATTAGCAAGAGCAACCCAAACACCAATATAACTTAGTCACTATGCCCCAATATTCCAAAACGTAAACCTAATGACAGGCCACCACCTATCATTTACTTTTCTGACATTTATTCTATATTCTTTTTTGTCCTTTGTCATATTTACTCCTTTTTGTTTGTATTAGGAATCTTCTTCGTACATTATCCCTTATGTAATTTCTATAATTTTATTGTTGGAATAAGAGACTTATTATAAATAGTACTCATTTCTAGGAACAGACAACTTGATCAATTTTAAGAATTTAAACAGTACCTAATTTTTTCTCTTGTTCTTGTAAGATACCCTTTCCGAGCAACAACATACACTCTTATCTAATCTTATCGAATAGTTCAAAATTAGTAGCAAGTAGACCTTAGTATTTGCTTGTGTATCATATCAAGTGTAGTACTAAGTTATGTAGTGTTCGTTGGTGTGTCACATCTAACGAGCAGCTTTACGGAAGCTATTGTGATTGCCAACCATTCTTTTTTTTCTTCAATATCTTGAAGAATCCACTGGTTACTTTTCTCTTACGGTAAGCTCTAGTGATTAACTGAGCTTTAAGCATACCAAAAGAGACTTGATCCTTATAATTGTGGATCAACTCAGTAAAATTGCACACTTCAATCTGTACCATTGAACCAGCGATACTTTATATATTTTTTATTTGTTTTTATGGGAAATCATTTGCCTACATAGAGTCCTAAAGTCTATCGTTTTAGATTGAGATACTAAGTTCTTGAGCTGTTTTTGGAATACCTTATTGAGAAAACTTGGCACTAAACTTGTATTCAATTCGAGTAGTCAGCCCCAAACATATGACTAGATCAAAGTGATGAAGAGAACGTTAAGTGCCTTACTTTGCACTATTATTGGGAAGAACTTGAAAGATTGAGACTTATGTTTACCTATTGTGAGGTTTTCCTACAACCAAACTATCCATAGTACTATTGGTGAAACCCCCTTTGAGCTCATCTATGGCTTTAATCCAACCATCCTACTTGACATGATTGGTACCCCTATAACCTATGAAGAAAGCCAGACTAGAGTTAACCGAGTTTGAGGACTACGAGGACTACAAGAACTACATTAGCATGTAGCCAAGAAGATCGTCAAGTTCAATAAACAACAACAAAAGATAAGTAACTATAACCTTTGAGCTATATCTTTCAGTCCAGGAGACCTTATATGGATCTACCTTATCCAAGAGAGGTTTCTACACCTTAGAAAGAGCAAACTATCACCTAGAGCTGATGGTCCCTTCAAGATACTAAAGAAAATTAACTGCAATGCTTACCAAATCGAGCTACCCAAAGGCTATAATGTTTCTTCTACCTTCAATGTATATGACTTGATTCCTCACCATCAAGATGAAGTCAAAGCACAAATAGAGAAAGAGCCAACTAGAGAAGACCTTACATATTTGAGGCTAAATCTCTCCGACCCCTAGGAAGATGATAAGAATCAACTCCACAAACCCATTACTCAAAGCCAAGCTAAGGGATTACAAGGATTTATTTGACGAGTACTAGCTTAAAGACTCTTTAAGGACAAGGATTTCGTTCTTAACTAAGGTATGTTACACTTCATCTACCTTAAGTGCTAAGCTATGGTCATGATAGGAACAATTTAGCAAGCAAACACCACGAGTCTTTTAGAGCTGAGCAGACAGTCATCCGACCTGACAAGACCTCAAAATAGCACCCAGTTTCTGGGCTTTAATCTAACCTATATCAGGTTGGCTAATTCATCCATTCCTTTTTCTAATCTTTACTAAGTTGACACCATTAGTTCCTAAGCTGCCAAAGATCCAATGATCTCAAGAATAGCTGAACAAGCACAATCTTAGGCTTACTAACCAAAATTTGATGCGTGCCTTCTAACACAATGTTCTAGAATGATTCCTTTTCGTACATTGTACCATATAGTGACATTTTTACCCTTTTTAGCATTTGTCTTAGGAATCTTTATATTTAATATGTAATTTGCCCACTTTTGTTTTTTCTTTAACATGTAACCCTAGAAAGGCCATATATAAGCATTGCTTATTGTGGTGTAGTCATCATCTTCCTCATTACAAATATAGACATTTCCCTTTTGAGAGCACTCATTGTGTCTTCTCTCCCTTAACTCTTATCTATTTCCTTTAGCAAGGAATAGTAGCGAGTGACCCTATTCCTCACTTATATATATTAAGTGAAGGTTAAGCCGAGTAGGATTGGTTGAAGTATCATATCCAGCTAGTAACTGCTCAAGTTTTGTTAAACCCTTTTGTTTTCCTTATTCCTTTTATCGTTGTGGTGCTTCTCCGTATGTATGACTCTAGGGATGCATCATCTGCTCATGTGGTTAAGGCTTCTTGGTTGTCCAATCTCGAGGGGCACCATAGAAGTCAAGCCTAAGAGCATTAAATTCTTACTTTATCACTGTAGTGGCAATGCCACTAGGACTAAGGTCATATTCAATAACAACATACAAGGAAGGGCTTGGAAATTGCTCTCATTATGTAAGGGATAGTCATCAAATGGAAGCTTTTTGATCTTCCACTATCTAAGAACACGAATTCTTACCAATCTTGTCAACCCTGATAAATCCTAAAGGCAATCATCGATGTATGGATTCATCATCAAGGGGGGATCTTCATGAGGAGGAGAATCGCGTACTAAGTGCATGATGGGCAGTTCTTGGCTTTTTTGTTGTGCACATGTTGAGTTGTCAAATTCATTAGTTAACATTTTTACCTTAACAATGCAGTCGAAAAAGAAAGGAAGAACACCTAGTACGTAGGACGATGAAGGAAGTTGGGAGCAAAGATGGTGCAAAGGAGCGGAATAAATAGTAAGTAAGGAAGAAGAGAGAGAAAAGAAGAAGAGATGAGGAAGTGAGAGAATAAATACATGGGAAAGTTACGGTTTTTGGGATTTGTACAAGCTACAATTAGCAATTAATTAGGGCCATACAATTGTATGCACATGACCTAGATTTGACAACTCTTGTTAAATGCTATTTCCAAGAGGCGTGTGTAGGTTATGATGTGGTCATACGAATCCTAATGATGGGATGTGAAACGTTATGTTGACAGTTGTATAGCTTCCTGAAGAAGATAAGCAAAAAAGCATAATGGTATACAAAAAGTACCTCATTACCATCATGGACAAGGTAAGTATAAAGAGTCCGAAGCTAGGATTCAAGAATTAGCGTATCACCTAAAATTATTCTTTGTTGTAAAGAGTTTAAACTAAAATACTCAGTCGAAGAAATGTTAGTACTCTCCTTGATGTTACCCATCAAGAAGAGTTGGGAGGCAAATATTGATAGTGATTTCTTCCTAGAGTCAAAATTGCCCTAAACTAAGTTGTATCCGATCTATTTAATTGTTCTTTCTCTCCCTTTATTTTGATTCTAACCTCCTTAAGCCATCCCTAACATACCGATTATCTCAGGAAAGTCAATGAGCAAGACATGTCTAAGTAATATAGAGCACCCCGACCAAAATAGGTTGGATTAGCCTTATTCAGTTTGGATTAATTGCTTATAGATCGGCTTTTGACTCGGTTAGCCTCAAATAATTCAAATTTAAACATCTAGCATAAAGAGTTAGCCTCCTTGCTCAAATAACTACCCATCACTAGCCATTACGTCAGCCATATCCCCTAATTTTAGGGAGTGGTCCTAAATTTGAACTTAACACTTGTGAAACATTTTGGAAGTAACATTTACCATATTTGAATATGCCCTTAGCTATAAATCAAGCTCAAAATACAATAAGCAAGCTCTTCTGGACACTTTACACTCTCTTTAAGTTTTTCACTTATCTTAAATCTCTTAATCCAACTTAAGCATCGGAATAATTACACCAAAGTTACCTTGGCACCCCCCATAGCCTCACTTTCTTTTTATTTTACATAACAATTTCAAATGAAGTGTCCTATTTTCCCAAATACCAACTTTGAGTATAAAGAAAACTCATAAGCACAAAGGCATTTTTTGGTATGATGACCCGAAGTTTATTAAAACTCCAAGTTAAGCATAATCAAAGGAAGACACTCTGAAAATGAGTGAACTCTTAGGAAATAACTGCATTAAAGGAGAAAATAATAGGGCATAGTAAACTAGACTAAATCATAGTATTTGAAGCTCTATTTGTTACAAATTATATTAAAACCGCTAGTAGATTTGCTATTCATTAGTGAACCACGATGAAGTTAGTATGCTTATTCTAACCCAATTTTGAACTAAAGAGCAATATAAAGAGGGCAATTAGTATCACCACTGTGTAACTCTTACTAAGCTTTTAAGATAATAAGGCCTTTATGGGATAGAAGGTGATAAAAATGAATATAATTGTACACTCGAAAAGGAGAGAAACTACAAAGGGGGCATTGCATTATTAAGTTAAGGGAGGGGTTTAAATACAATGTAAAGAAACTCTTTTAAACATCAAGGCACTTTTCGATGCCACGATCTAAGGTTCATCATTAGTTAAGCATGCTTAATGTAGAGCATTCTCTAGATGAGTAGACCTCAAGTAGCTATAATAAGGACAAAACCTTGATGTATATCATATTAAAGCGAATAATACCTCAATATATGGGGTTCCATTCATTACAAACAGCATTAAAGCTTATTGCTACCAATAAGTATACAGTCTAAGACAAACTAAGGCATAAGTTATTGAGCCTATTTTGACCTAATCTTAAATAAGAGAATTCAAAGAGGGTGAGAAAATTGTTTGGATGTGACTCCCATAGATATAGAAAATTTTCATCTTTTGTTTAATTGATTCTTTATTTAATCCACTTAAAAGTTTCATCATCTAATTAAATGTGACTCCAATTATTCATTTATGATATGTAATGTTCCCAATAATTAACATCTCTCAACAAATTGAGTTTTGGGTTTTGGGTTTTTATGAAACTGATAAATAAAGAGACTATTTTTATGGTTTGTGTGTAGTTTTAACACATGCTTTTATCAGGGATGAATAAAGCCGATTTCTATGGACATCTTTTATTTTAATAAGATTTATCTAATTTTCTATTTCATCTATTATTTATGTTTGTTTAAATCTAAATTATCAATCAAGACCTTTATAACTCAATAACATCACTATTGGTATTTATTGAGATAGACGAAAATTTGAATCATTAATCTTTATAGTTGACCAAAAAAAAAATTAAACTATTAAGTTCACAATTAATTAAATAGTACAGATTTAAAAGAATATGAATTAATAGCATGATGAAGTATAGAGTCAACCTCGTAAAAATTAATGACGGAATCGTAGAAAGACCCCTTTATAAGAAGGTTAGGCAAGTGCAATATATGATTTGGATTTTGGGGTTTTGGAAAGTAGTTAAGGACCACGTTCCATTTTCCTTTTTAATTTGCTCTTTCACAATCTATATGGTTGTATTTTAATATATTTCAATAGTCTTTCCTATCTTATTAATATTCACTTTTCAATTTTAGTTATCATTTCCTAAGGAAAACAAATGGAAATATTCTTCATCCCTTTAAAATGTGTATGATTATCATATACAAATGCAACATTCTAAATGTTAAACTAATTTAGATTCAATTATAATATAAGACCATTAATTAGTCAAAATAAAAATAAGATTTATAAAATGAAATAGGCCATGTCTCATATGAGGCGGAAATTTTTTCTTTTTTCTTCTTTCAGCAATGACGTTTAGGTCTTTTTAGATTTGTTAGATGGTTTAATGATGAAATTGGAGGATTTGGTTCAATTTAATTTATGGTTTGATAACAACGTAGCTCCATGGTCCGAATAACCTGATCTACCACAGTGGATGCATGTTAGGAATCTTCCATTCTGCAGGCCGTAGGAGGCTGACTGGCTATATGTTTTATGCGACGTGGGACCATGTGGATGCACGCAACGCAAGTACACTACTCACTCTTGTCTTGGCACTTGTGATTGATCCACAAAACCAAACGGGTGATGAGGGACTTCGTAATATTTAATCAATATGATTGATTGATTGATGATTCCATATTGATATAATTTCTCTTTCTCTCTCTCTCTCTCCAATAATAGGATGTGCAGGTGCAGTTACACTCACTCACTTAGCACGGGCAAGGCTTGCTTCCTTCACATGCCCATCCACTCCATCACCACATTCTCACCCATTTACTTGCTAATTTATGAGGATAAACTAAACCATTTCACATGCTTGCATGTGAAGAAACAGCCATGCCCTTTTTGTCCTTTTCTTTCTCCCTTTTTTTTTTCTTTTCTTATTTTTTTTTATCTTCTTTTTTGTATGGTATAATACATACTTCGTGATTTTGCTTCATCGCCCCTTTTTCACTCGGTTGACATGGGAGATGGACTATGAATATGCAAAACCAAACACCGGTCTATCTAGGAAATAAGGTCGTACAAGGTATGACCCATCAATTCTAATGCAAATCGAATTAGAGCATGAACATCGGGGTGACTTCTCACGTTTTCTCAAGCTGAAGCAACAAGAATGGAGTTCTTACCCCAATAAAATAACTGGGCTAGCATTTCTTCCAAATGTCAAGTTGCTCAGACAAGCAACCGACAAGTTGCAAATTTTTTTTTTTTTTTTAAATTTCATGGGCTAAAAATATAGTAATAGAACCCTTAAAAATATTAAAAAAAAAAATTGTTAAGAAACTTTAGTGAAATAACTTAAAATAAAATGGGAAGTTATTTAAAATTTTTTTTTTATTATATTAATATGATATCTACGAATATGAAATGAATTACTCCTAAATATATGATCTATTTATTTGTTGGCTAGATTTTTCTCTCTCTCTCTTTTTTTTTTTTAAGTGACTCCATATGAAAAAAGGAATTCAGAATTTACCCGTTAAAAGCTAGTTCCAAAGTAGGCCCAGCCTCAATGGATATATATTATTCTATATAAGCAAATTCATTTATTTACTTAGAAATCTTCCTAATTAGAGTATATAAATTTCAAATTTATTTAATAAAGCCAAAAGAAAAATTATGATTTTGAATGATATGGTTTATCAAATAATTGGGAGAGGACTCTAATCATGATCTTCACTAATTTGACGTTTTATACCTTCCATTCTTCCCTAAATAAATAACCTTTTTATGTTCACTTTATCACTCCAATGATCATACTTTAATTTCATTAGGAAAACCTAATTAATATAAGGGCTTAATCATGTAAGTTTATCAAGTTTAGTGTCAATGTATCACCAAAATTTGTTAAGACATTATCCTTATAAACAGCTGTTAACACCCATATGTATGCAAATCTAATCTGGTGCCGTGTCTTGATGGGTTTATAACAATGGCTAATGATAGGTAGGTCTCCAATCATAACTTTTAAAAAATAAAATAATAATAATAATAAAAGAAGAAAAAGAAGAACAAAAGTTTTTTTCCTAAATACATTCTATCAAGAGGTAATATTTGTTATTAATTCTAAATAAATTGTATTTTTTCTTCTTTTGTGTATGGATACATTTAATTGTTTTGCTAATAAAGAGTGTCATTTAATATAAGCTTCTTCACAAAGCAATATTTGACGTGGAAAAGAAAAATATATAAGTAGAATTTGCTATAAAAAAGAATGTGGGAAGTTTAAACTTTTGAAAAAATAAAAAATTTACAAGTTTTACATAATACTCTTACCTCATAAATTATATAGTAAACAGATTCTATGGTGTTACAAGATAAGTTCTTATTTCAAAAGTTCGAGAATTTGCACCTATAAGATTAGGTATAAGTTGGACCTTATATCTTACCGCCACTTGCTCCTAATTCATATACAATATATTTAGTTGATTTCATAAAAGTAATTGTTTCTTCTTCTAGAGAGCTATTCCAAATTTTGTTGATAAATTAATGTTCCACAAGACATTTATTACTATAAAATAAGGAATGTAATTCTCTCATAGGATAAAGAGTTTGTATTCTTTGGTTTCTTCGATTGTATTTCCACATTTATCAATGAGACACAACCTAACAGTAAAGCTATGGATTAAAATAAGGCCATAAGATATGTTAGTATTTTTAGATATATTCCTAATTTTATTACTAATATGTTTTAAGTATGAATAAATAAATTAATAACAATTATTTTTCTATCATATTCCTAAAAACATTACAATTTTATTTGTACTTTATTTCTTTGAAAACCAAACATCTCAACATAGTTGTCTAAAAAGCCTCTTATCAAACTTGGACTAAGATATTCCGTCTTAGAAGGACATTACTACATCGCTAAGTTAAAAGGGCAGTAATTCCTAGATTGCTCGTACCTAAATTACTAATGTTATGTTTGGTATATGGAAATGAATATTAATGGAATCGTGATTTTGAATTCCATTTCATTTTTCCATATTTGAAAGTGCATTTAAAAATTGAAATCACGATTTCATGGAATTTATTATTTTGGTTTTAGAGAAAAATTCGATTCTACCTTTGAAAATTAAAATGGCGATTCTATTCCTCCATTTATTATTATTGATCAATTTACTTATTTAACTTTTAATTTAATTATGATATTCAAAAAATTAAGAATATTTTCGACAATTATTACTACATACATATTTAGGCCTTTTTTGTTTCAAGAAAAATATTTTTCAGAAAATATATATTTTTTTATTTTCCCTTGTTTGTTTTACTGGAAAAAGTGTTTTAAATAAAAAATATTTTCCCTTTACCCATTAAAGGAAAAATTCTTCTCTCCTTTTTTTTTCGAAAAATGACTTATTATTTTCAAAACAAAATATCATTTTCTAATCTAATATTCACAATTGTTTTAACTCTAAGAAAATTATTTTTTTTTTCTTTTAATTCTTGTTGTGACTTACCTATAAATCATATTCTAGGCATGAAAGAATAATGCTAAGTAAAAAAAAAAAAAAAAACCAATAAACTTATTAAAATGAGCTAAAGCAATTACAATACTATATATTAAAAAATATTTTACATTTATAATTTTGTTTTTAAACAAAATGTTTGATATAATATATTTATAATAACATGTAGATATTAAATATATTTAAGTATGATTATAAGTTATACAATATTTGCTAGTCAAATACTGAAAAAACTTTTCAACACTTTTTTAGAAAAATATCCGAACACATGAAAACATATCATTTTTATAAAAATAATTTTTTAAGGGAAAATGTTTTACTATAACATATGGTTTTCCTTTTAACAAATGGTGCCTTAATTTCATTTCATAAACATTTCCAAACAATAGAAAGAATTTGTCTTCTAATTCCATTTTTATCATATTTCATTCTAAATCATTTATGTGTATCAAACATGATATAAAATATTGCTATGATAAATAGAAAAAGGATAACGTATCAGTTATCACGTCGTAGGAAAAAAATATGAAAAAAAAAAAATTATGAACACTTAGAATGATTTTTTATATTTGCTTTTATTCATAGAAGTCCAAAGCAATATCTGAAAGCGTATAAAAGAAATTAGACCCTTAATGGTGTTTTAAAGCACCCGTAAAAGGACCTATAGGAAAAATAAATGCATCCCGATGGAATATCTAAACGGTGGACATATGGACATGGATATGTGGAATGATACAATATTATATATAGTTTGCAACTAAACACGGGTAGATCAACATCATTTTACTACCTTCATTGACCCAATAGAATATACAATTTGTCATGTGTGTTTGATCTATGGCTTATTACAATATTGCAGCTTCAGGACGTTTGGGGGTGCTTTTTCGATCTGTAAAGCTTGCTATTGGTGGATCCTTTTGAAAACTAGAAAAAAGATAAAAGTAAAAGGTTGTCTGGTTACTTTTATTAATTAAAAAACACAAACAAGATCCAGCTTGGTTCATTTTCACTTAAGCAAAGGCATTGACCCCGATGTAGATCTATTACATAATTCCTACAGAACATCCCTTGTCATTCTTAGAAGTTACCCTTTGATAGTGTCCAAATGGATTCAAAAATGAAACTTGATCATCTCATCATTCAGCTTCCTCCACCAAACCCCTTTTGAGCTCTGTTTTCCTTTCTTTTTTCTTTTTCTTTTTTTTTTCTAGCCTTTTTTCCCTTGTAATGATACATATGTTCTCAAAGTGATAATTTACATGGAAAATAAATTGCTTAAACCCTCGAAACATATATTCTATCTTCCTAGAATTTCTGAAAATATAGCTAAAATTTCAGGTTTTTATGATGATTTTAGAGGTATTTATATATTTTAAAAAACTATACGATATGACATTTATAATCTTTTTTCATATCCAAGTAATAGTAATAGAAGTGTACTTAACATTTTTTCCCTTTTTATATATATTAACAACCACAAAAGTCAATAACCTTTCTTTTCCGTAATAAATCTAATTGACAAAACTTTAATCATGTTAATTTTATCCCTTTTCTTATGTGAAACTATATGGTAAGAGTACATCTAATTAAATCTTCCATATCACCCAAAACATAGATATATCTTTATTAACAGGTCCTTTTTCCTTTTTTCCATTAACGCAGCCTAATCATATGAAACGTTCCATTTCGTATGGGAAGTAAATCGATCCTGTTCCATTTCATTGTTGAGGAAAATCTGTAATCATGTCCAGCTATCGGCTTTACAACTTTATCTATATGACTATACCTGTCTATATAGTAAATGGATTCTATTTATGAGTTTTTATTCATTTGTTAAGTGATTATTTGAAGAAAAAAAAAAAAGAGGAAAAAAGGAAAGGAAAAGAAAAGAAAAGTTACATATTCAAATACATTTCCTCTTTCATAATATATATAATCGATATTGAAAATCGAAGAAAGTAACGAGTGCTTATCATATACTTGATTAATATTACAAGATGCATAGGGAGAAAAAATCAATGTGAAATTTGGAGAAGAATGGCTCCGGCGGCCGACACTACTGGTTGCACAACAAAAAACATATTACAATGAAGGAAATGACCCCAACATGCGGTATTCCAGCGGGTGTGGTAAGAATATTGGATGGTAGTAGAAAGAGACAGGCCATCCTTCCAGTGATCTAGCTTAGCACAAAAACTATAAATTACTAATTTCTTATGATAAATCTTAAATATATCCATAAAACTACAAATACCACATAAAAATAAAAATTTAAAAAAAAAAAGACAAAAGGAAAAAGAAAAAAGAAAAAAGAAAAAACTCGAATTTATCTCTTCATAACTCTTGAAAATATGTATTTAATTTATCTATCACTAATAATGCTTCAGAATTAACGGTCTTTATTTACCGTGATTTTAAGAGCTCAAGTAATGGTTTATTAAGTAGATACATGTTTTCAATAAGTTATATTTGGCAAAAAAATGTTTCGGAAGTTAAGAAGGTATATTTACACTCGAATATGCTTTTTCTTTTTTTTTTTTAAGGGTATATTAAAATATTACCAATTAACTCAAGTGACTCATTCCAGTTGACTATTTAGTCCAACAGAAGAAGAAAAGAGTGGATCTGTGAGTTAAGAAAAGAAAATACATTCTTCCCATGTTTGATGTCGGGAAGTTTCCAATAAGTCCAAGGATTCCCTGTCTTTAGTTCCTGATTAACAGCTGTTTCAGAATCCCAAAATCCTCAAGAGCTAGAGCAGTTAAACTTTTTTTAATCACTAAATTCAAAAACAAAAACTAACCACTCTTGGGGTCTTGACTTTGCTTTAACATTGACTCTACAGCTCCATGTACTACACTCCATAAACCCAACCCAAGCTTTCTTTCCACTTAACCCCAACTCTGTTTCTCATACTGCACTCAGCTTCACTTCCTCATGATCCAACTTCACCTAGATGCTCTTATCAGGACTAGCATGAAACGAGACTAGGCGGATTCGGGAGGAGCGATATTTTCGGTTATTTGAAGGGTAGGGAAGAAATGAAGTCCATTTTGTTCAGGACTCAACTGCTGCTTCTCTCCTCTTGTTTTGGCTTAGTTGTGGGAGTGGAACTGGATGATGAAGTATCGGCTTTGCTATCGATCAAAGCCAGTCTAATTGATCCCTTAAACAGCCTGCAAGATTGGAAGTTGCAAGAAAATCCAAATGAACAGCATTTATCTCATTGCAATTGGACAGGGGTCGGGTGCAACTCCAGAGGAGCAGTGGAACAACTTGATCTTTCGCATATGAATCTAACGGGAAATATATCAGACGATATCCAGAAACTGCAGTCCCTCTCATCCCTCAACATATGCGGCAACAGCTTCTCAACTTTCCCACTAGCCTTGTTGAACATTACGTCTCTGAAGAGCGTCGACATTAGCCAGAATTACTTTGTAGATTTTCCAGATGGCTTCGGAAGGCTAGTTGGACTGCAGACCCTAAACGCTTCAAGCAACAGTCTATCCGCATTCATCCCTGAGGATCTTAGTAATGCGACCACATTGCAGGTTTTGGATCTGAGAGGGAACTTCTTTCAGGGATCCATACCATCATCATTCAAGAGCTTGCAAAAGCTTAAGTTCCTTGGACTTTCTGGGAACAATCTCACTGGTACCATACCAGGAGAGCTCGGGCAACTTTCTTCGCTCGAGAGCATAATTCTCGGGTACAATGAAATTGAAGGTGGAATTCCAGCAGAGTTGGGGAACCTGACTAATCTAAAGTATCTTGATCTGGCAGTAGGCAACCTTGGGGGCGAGATTCCAGCTGACCTGGGTAGACTTAATCTGCTAGAGACTATGTACCTGTACAACAACAACTTCGAGGGAAAGATACCGCCAGCTATTGGCAACATCTCTTCATTGCAATGGCTGGATCTATCCGACAACAAGTTATCAGGGGAAATTCCAAATGAAATTTCTCAATTGAAGAACTTGCAGCTTCTAAATCTCATGTGTAATCAATTATCCGGGTCAATTCCTCCAAGACTCGCTGATTTGACCCAATTGAAGGTTCTAGAGCTCTGGAACAATTCCTTCTCAGGAACATTGCCGAGTTCTCTGGGAAGTAACTCACCATTGCAGTGGCTCGACGTCTCATCCAACGGTGTTTCGGGTCAGATCCCGGCAAATCTGTGCAGTGCAGGGAACCTTACTAAGCTAATTCTTTTCAATAATGCGTTGACCGGTCCCATTCCCGTGAGTCTATCAAAATGTGTCTCACTTGTCCGGGTCCGGATGCAACACAACCTTTTATCCGGAACTATTCCAGCAGGCTTTGGCAAACTTGGAAAGCTACAAAGACTTGAGCTCGCAAACAATAATCTCACAGGCCAAATACCTAACGACATCGGTTTGTCAACTTCTCTTTCGTTCATGGACTTCTCCCAAAACCATCTGCAATCTTCTCTACCTTCCATAATTCTTTCCATTCCTAATCTTCAAAGCTTCATAGCGTCAAACAATAACTTAAGTGGAGAAATACCAGACCGGTTCCAAGAGTGTCCTGCCCTTACGTTGCTGGATCTCTCATCAAACCATTTAACAGGACGCATCCCAGCAAGCATCGCCTCATGTGAAAAATTGGTGAAGCTAAATCTCAGGAACAACCAGCTAAGCGGGGAAATCCCAACTGCAATCGCCATGATGCCTACATTGGCAATTCTGGATCTGTCCAATAATTCAATAACCGGTGGAATTCCAGAAAATTTTGGAGCATCTCCAGCCTTAGAAGCTTTCAACATTTCTTACAATAGACTAGAAGGTCCTGTCCCAGAAAATGGTGTTTTAAGGACAATCAACCCGGATGATCTTGTTGGCAATGCTGGTCTCTGTGGAAGTGTCCTCCCTCCTTGCGCTGGAGGTTCAGCACTAACAATGAAACAGAGAAGTTTGCATGCAAAGCATGTCTTAGCTGGATGGATAATTGGAATCTCATCGGCTTTGGCAATCGGAATAGCTCTTTTGGGTGCTCGAACCCTATATACGAGGTGGTACTCTAACGGACATTGCTTTGAGGAAAGGCTTGAGGTTGAGGGTGGTGAATGGCCGTGGAGATTGACGGCATTCCAGAGGCTTGGGTTCACAAGTGCCGATATCCTGTCCAGCATCAAGGAATCAAATATTATTGGGAAGGGAGCAACCGGGACAGTCTATAAAGCCAAAATGCCGAGGATAAACGCCGTTGTGGCAGTGAAGAAGATGTGGAGTTCAGGAATCGATATCGAAACAGGGAGCAGCGGCAACTTTGTGGAGGAGGTACAACTACTGGGGAAGTTAAGGCATCGAAACATAGTGCGGCTCCTTGGTTTCCTCCACAATAACACCGATGCTATGATAGTTTATGAGTACATGGACAATGGTAGCTTAGGTGAAGCCTTGCATGGAAAACAAGCGGGTAAGTTATTGATAGACTGGGTTTCACGGTATAACATCGCTTTGGGAATCGCCCAAGGGCTTGCTTATCTCCACCATGATTGTCATCCATCCATCATTCACCGAGATATCAAATCAAACAACATTTTGCTGGATGCAAATCTAGAGGCAAGAATTGCTGATTTTGGTCTTGCCAAAACGTTGCTTCGGAAGAATGAAACAGTGTCCATGGTGGCTGGTTCATATGGGTATATCGCACCTGGTGAGTTAACTCCTTTCACAATCATATACCTGTTAATTACCAGAATTTCAGATGGGTTTTACGATTCACTAATGATTTTATGTGACATCTTCCCTGATTCTGCAGAATACGGATATACTTTGAAGGTCGATGAAAAGATCGACATCTACAGCTTTGGGGTAGTCCTACTGGAGCTGATAACTGGCAGGCGACCGCTAGATCCAGGATTTGGAGAATCTGTGGACATAGTTGAATGGGTAAGGAGGAGAATCAGGGACAACAGAGAGTTGGAAGAAGTCCTAGACCCTAGTGCAGGAAACTGCAAGCATGTTCAAGAGGAGATGCTCTTGGTTTTGAGAATAGCACTCCTCTGTACTGCCAAGCTACCCAGAGATAGGCCATCGATGAGAGACGTGATAACCATGCTAGGTGAGGCGAAGCCGCGCAGGAAAAGCACCAGCGGCTGTGCAGGTTTCGAAACTCAGAAAGAGAGGCCAGTTTTCAGCACATCACCAGTAAATGGCCTTCTTTAGGAACAGTATTAACATTTGATGTCCGCCATTTTCCTATTATTTTTCATTGCATGTAGATTTTTTTATTTCTTCCTTAACGTCTGAAACCAAATGTTCCTTAGGAACAATATGTGCAGATTCGATCCTCTGCAGATAAGAAATGTCAATCTTCACAAAACAAAATGGATTTAGTGATAATTCGCCATTCCCAATTTAAGCATTAAGCAGAAACCATGCTGTGGTAACATGCTACCAATTATTTAAGAGGGAAGGTTTGGACGTAACATCCCAAATTAACCCCCCAAAAGATAAATTTGTAATAAGTAATCATACACAAATCATAAGCTAAGGTTTTTGAAAGTGATAGGTAATCTTATAATTTAAAATCCAAACAAATAAAATAAAACATATTTTTCAGATGATAAAGCAACTAGTTATAAAACATTTTATCCTCGGTTAAAATTATTTAACATTGTATTTTATGATAAATTTATATTTTTTATACACTCGTGTACCCACGTTGTAAGTGTCGTGTTCTTACAAGTTTTATTAACAATTTCAATATAATTATTTTTATGCCAGTAGTTGGCGTGGGGTGCGGGGGACGTAATCCGCTAGTAATTAAATAAACACGACAAATTTGAGGGTAGTAACCCAAAAATAAATAAATAAATAAAAAGGGCAATGCCAAGCCAAGGAGTTATCCGTCCCAACATTGACATTGTGCTAAAAGTTCTGGGAAAAGGATAGACATATATATCAAAGGAGTCCATGACCACTAACAAATTTTCTGTACCTGCATGATAAAAAGAAAATTGCAGGAATAATTCAAAAACTGAGTGACTACGACGAAAGGTCAAGAATGAGAAAGTGTGAAAAAGGCATTTAACCAGATATACATGTATAAACATCACAGTATCGCGTGACATGATTATTTTTCAAAAAGTAGGATAAAAATCCTCAAGATGCACCTACACGAGAGTTTCTGGGGAAAGACAGGTTCTAAAACTCTGAAGATGCCGTATATATTTTCCTCATCTGTACACAACATCAAAACTGCCTTATATTATTTGTGTTCAGAAAACAGCGCAATCAAGCCAAAAGATCTAGAAGGGCTCTGCAAGCTTTGAATCCATTTAAATTCCAGAAGCAGCAGACAAGTCATCCGAAAGCAAGGGAAACGCAACATTGAAAGCCTCTCCTTGGATGACAGCTATACATCAAGTCCATTGGCTTCAGACGTCCTCATGATACGAAGCCGCCTCACAGAGTTCAGGAACATCCTGTAGGGAAAATGAAGAAAGATCAAGCAAAGAAATTTACAACCAACAAAAATCCCACGGAAGGAGTAAAAGTTTTGGTCTGAAACTATCTGTGTCCAAGTTACTACAAATGTACAATCAATTCTACATGCTTTCTTCCATCATTTTGTACGAAGAGGGATGGCCATAGTTAGACAGCTAACTCCGGCACATACAGTAAGCATGCATCGTGAAATTCCAGAAGGAACAATTCGCAATGCACAAAGAAAGGAAATTAAAGGGTTGGTGCATCCAGGATAGAAGGAAAATTAACGTTTAGGCCCAGACTTTCCCCTTCAACTAACATACTATCTCCTGCTTGCTGCTCGGCAAAATTTCTTAGAGAAATAGGCTTTGTCGAGCAACCTCAAATTTTGGAAGTGTTGACAACGCCACTTAGGTTGGGAAATGAGCCCAACTAAAAATCTTTGAATTCCCAAGTTGCCCCTGTCCATGCTATCACATCATGCCCTTCAACATGAAAAGAGGACATAATTGCCCAAGGCAAAACAGAACAACAAAATGGATAGACCCAAAAAACTGGAGAGCTGTCAGTTTGGCAAGCATGTTTTCTTTAGGAGACCTCATGAGAGATCTAGGGGAATACTGCAGGTGCCAATAGTTTTGGGAATGAAACTGCAATTTGTCCCAAACCTATTTTCAGTCTAATTATTCACACTAAATAACAGATTTTGAAAACCCTATTCTTTTCAATTTCAACTTGCACCGTACTTTCTCTAGTAGAAATTCAGTTGATCTTGTCTTATTCCCAATGTCTATTGTGTCATTTTGGCATCAGAGCAACAGATCCCATCTTGGGATATGCTTTCATTCTCTCTCAATGGATGGGTAGAGGTAAAGGTAACCAAGCACAGCAAACAGAATTAGCTGAGATGCAGCATATGATTAAAGACCTGTCACTGGCTGTCTAAGCTTTATAGTTGCAGGAACCAATTAAAGCCCCATGGAGACTCCAGAAGGCAACCATGGATCCTTAGACAATCTAGTTTTTACCCACAAAGGATAAACCTACCTGAGTATGAGGAAGAGTTTTATGAAGATCTAGATCCAATTATGATGGTTATAGCGAAGATATTAAAGAAGTGGGAGTTCATCCTGCCCTTAGCAGTTCATCAAATCATGATAACCATTCCTCATGAGAAAGAAAATTGGAGTCAGGATAGTATCTTCCAAAATTAAGTTAGCTGTGGTGGCAAATTGTGTGATCTTGTTATAGATGGAGGAAGGACAAAGAGAATTATTTGGAAAGAGAGTATGGACAAGTTGAAGTTGCTGGCAGTGAAGCACCTACATCTTTATAGGATTTGGTGGTTAAAGAAAGGACACAAGAGGATGCTAGCAAGTCGAAGCTCTACTGATGTTGCATCAATGATTGTTCATTGTTGGTCATATTCTCATTGGAAGACATTGATCGTTTGATTACATAAGACCAAGCTTAAAACCCACTCCTTTTCATGAAGAATTGAAGGTACAAATTATATCCCTTTAAGGGCATTGAAGAAAAGGGTTGATCCTAAGACCTAACACCGAATTTGTCCAAACTTTTAAATTTCTCTCCAATCTGAGGAGATAGATTGATACGGTACCATTGATAAAGCTTTGATGACTTTTTGAAATTTCGTTCTTAATACCATGAGAAAACAGAAACAAAGTTAGCAAATTAAAAAAAAATGAAAATGAAAATAAATTAAGGTGATAAAACACAATAATATCAAAAGAAAATGGCAATTGAGACAAACATTTTACTTCTTGTCCCTTCCTCTTATTCATATTTACCAAACATGACAAAGGTTATAATTCCCTTTGCTTCTTCCCTTTCCTACTTTTCCACTCACTCCCCTTCATTTCCGCTTTCTTATTGATCTATTAAACAAAGGGTAAAGATTTGATCTATCATGTGAGTGGCAATGTGACCTTTCAATTATATTGGATGATTAGGAGAGGAAGATGTCTTTATTAATTAATATTAAGATTTTAACTTTTATTTAAACCCGCTATAGGTAGCTTGTTTACATCTCATTTCCAGTCTTGCCATTCAATCAAAAAATAAAGCCTTTGTACTGTCTCTGTTACAACTATTTTGGGTCTTTCTCTAGTCAATATTTTGTTGATTCCATCCTTTTACCTACATCTACTAAGTCATGACAACATCATGAGTGACAACCTAAATGCATAAGTCAATGTCAAAGTATTCAACTTGCCTAGTTAAATTTTCTAATTCAAACAAAGAGATGAATAAATGTTTTTTTTTTTTGGATAAAGAACTTTTTTATTGGATTTGATTAGTTATTAGGAGAACCCAAGTACTGTCTTTCAAATCTTGCCATATTTATGTTAATACACTTCCTAACGATACATAAACAAGAAAACCTTTAGGCTTGTGATCCAGGAACTTGTTCAAAAATATAGAAATGAAAGGAACATAAGAGTTCGTTGCTGCCCAACTCTTTGGTCTTAAGAATGCTGGTTTTAAGAACGAGTTATTACCTTTCTCCAATCTTTACTACTCAACCTAGGAGCAGACAGCTGATGCATTCCACTTATTAAACAGGATTCTATGACCCCAAGGAAATTTTCAAACAAACAGCCAGCAGGATGTGTAAATGGCAATATATGTGACAAACTACTCAACCTAGGAGCAGACAGCTGATGCATTCCACTTATTAAACAGGATTCTATGACCCCGAGGAAATTTTCAAACAAACAGCCAGCAGGATGTGTAAATGGCAATATATGTGACAAAAAGATACATACTCCCAGGGCACATCTCCCACAAGCATCCAGTCTCCATCTTTATCTTCGTAAGTAATAACATATCCGGAGGAACCATCCAATAATTCCGAGGGCCTCATTACTGCTAATGCCGCACCATGCTCCATTCCACTGTTTCCTGAAATGAGAGAGGGCCTCATCACCGCAAATATCAAGTTATGAAGCTCAACTCATTTTTTACCAACAAATGGACTCAAAGTCTCGACCAAACTAACATGTCATGGATAGGTTAGATGATAAGTCAAAGTGCACTATTGATACAGTTCCTAGAGTATTTTCAGGTAGTTATGATATGTTAATATTATTATAGTAAATTGACTACAAATTCCGAAACATGACTTCAGTACTTGAAAATGAAGTTGCTTTTAAATAGCGAGAGCATATAAAAGTACTTACGAGTTGCATTGACATTTGCAGTGGGTACATGGAACATGCTCTGCAAAGTTTGAGCTAATGCTTTGTAGCATTTATGAGCATTAAGATCCACCTTTCTTCCAATAGGATCTCCATCCATATTCACTTTTACATACAGGGAACCTCTGCTGTATACTTTCTGCTTACAAGTCCCATCCATATCATTCCTGGCTATATTAGTCTTCTCTGGGGTAACAGTCCCTTCATTTTTCTTGATGGTTTCACCAAATTCTTCATTCTTGGGAGCTTTCACATGGTTAGCCAAGCTGTTCACCCTATATGCTCTTATAGGTGGCCACCCAACAACCTGGCTGCTTAAAGATTCATCGACATAAGGAATAAAATATACCATCAGTTGTAAGTTATGGTACATGATGATAAAGAGCAAATTTAGGAGATTTTTCTCTATGGAGGAGAGTTCATTAGTCAACAAGCAACAATCTGAGTACAGCATCGTAACAGCTTATGAACACATCACCTCAACACTTGTAAAGCTGACACTTCTTTGATTGGCATAAGACTACAAAAAGCTCTACAAACTAATAATACAAACTATATTGATTATCAAAATCGCGATTTTTTACTGTTCATTTGAACTTATAGAATCAGTAAAATCATATAGAATCATGTAAACTTATAGAATCGTATATCAAAATTCATAATTTTACCAAAAATCTATACTTTAAAGATATTACATCTATTTTAACTAAAAAAATACAACATAAAATCGTAAAATTATACATTTGATTCGCAATTTTGACAACCATGACATTGATATAAGAATATAGATGTAGTAATAAACCAGCTTTAGTAGGCATGGCCAACAAGAGCTCTATTGTTGATAATCAAGGATACCAAAAGGAAATATTCTCACATGCAGAAATGGGAATTTTTGTTTAAGAAATCAACAAAATGCTACAATAAAATAGCTTGGAAAGCATAGGATGCAAAATGGCATATCCACCATAAGTATAGAATGGTATGCCAAGTGGTTAACAAGAAATTGCAACAAACTAACTTGCAAAAAACCCATGAAAATCTCAGACAACAATTAAGATAATTGGCATAAATGATTAAATTCAAACCATTGGACAGCAAATTTGTGCTGATTTTTAAATCAAGCCAACAAGTACAGATTATTGATAAATTCTACATTTAGCATTTCTATTGTTATCAAATATGAAAGATGCAATTTAATTTAATTTATTATAGAAGTACAATTTAACTTCTTTATTGCCCCCAAAGTGACTGTGACATTTTGGACCAATTAGCCAAAAATTGTTTTTTTGTGAAAAACATGCCCCACCCATGAAAGTGATACTTATAACAATAACACCTTACAGAATTTTCAGGCTTGCAACTTTTACCCTCTAAGTAACCACGTGCATCTATATCCATCTTATATGTTCAACATCTTTAATTACATATTTTATTGATTACGAAAATTTATTACTGCTCATTAATTTCATATTTTTGTCCAAATCTTACAACCAAAAAATGAATAAAAAGAAAGAAAAAGAAATGAAACTGCTGCAATAAATTCAATTTCTTCACTTTATTCTTTTCCTTTTCTATTTTATCTGCATGATTTAATTGCCACAATTTTAACCACCAAAAAGTCCCAAATGTTGCAAAAACACTTGAATAAATTTTCATCCATTTTTAAAATACTTAACTTGTCTGGAATGCATTTGAAAATGAAGAACAAAAAAAAAAAAGGTATAGTCAGAGTGAGAAAACCATAGAGGTAGAATTATTAGAATTTCAGTCATGTAAATCAGTCCCCTATACCACCTCCAGGCTCATCTACTTCTCAACAGCGAACTCTCGAAAGTACAAGGAAGTACTGTACTGAATAAGTGTCTTATCAAGTTTCTTGTTGGTTTTCCATGACTCTCCCAGTCCAATCAATTAAGCCTTTTCTTGCTTACAACTTCCTTTACAACCCTATTGCACCTGTATCTATATTCTCATGGAAGATTTACAGACACATGCTTAACACACCCTCAATAAGAACAATGGAATTGTATAAAATGACTTAGTCGATAATAAATATGATTAATATAAGCTTGGATGGATGCACTTTAATTTCTCTTTTGAATCAAGCTCCCTTTTTATGGTGGATAGGCTTCACTTCATCTATTAATTGAGAAAACATCAGATCTCCAACTACCTTATCCCTTCCTTTTAGATAAGAAAGCGTTCTCCCAACAGTTTTCATTTGTTATAATTTAATCTTTATACTTGCCTAGTATTATCGTGGTAATCTTAAGAAACTGATAGCTAGAAGGTTTTGGCAGTAGATAGTCATGGGATGCAACCGAAATTGATAGTTAACTAAACTGGAAAATGTCAATAAAAAATGAGTAATATGATTCCCTCTTTGAAAAGAAAATGTTATTTTCCTTATTTTCCATTGACATCTTCTTCTAGAGTTAGCCACTACTCAATATTGACTATCATTTACCACCATCACGTCCCAAGATCACCTACCATGTAAGTTACTAAGAGCCATGACCACTCCCAATTGCTAGAGTAAATTTTGGGGATTCATCAAAAAGCTTCTGAAAGCAATTTCTATAAAACAAACACAGCAATACCGAGAACATGATGGGCAAACCTTAAACAAGCGAATAAGGATCCCCTTTCCGTCACACAGACATGATGTTTAATCCATACTATATATAAATTGTCGATACCATAATGACACTAAAACTGAACGTTTTGAATCTCCATTTTTTCCCCCCTCCTTTTTCAACAATTACATTCATCAAAAAGGTTTCAGTTAAATCTCCAATTTTGTGCTTAAGATATCCCAAGATCTTACAATGATAACCATGACATTCACCACTGTATTTCCAGAACTTCTATTATTCCATAAGATAAAAGGACAAAAACTCTGTCCTAATAATATGCCTCTTTATGTTGGGATACTTGATCCCACGTCACAAGTTAATCGTTGAGCGTGTCTTCATTTGATGGGATTACAAAGACAGTCGCAATTGATTACTTTTATCGACTCTGTTATCGTTCCCAAAAAGAAAAAAAAAAGGCAATGCATTTGACTGCAATCTGCATGCATGTGTATCCACCCAATCCGTTGACATGCATCGGATGAGATTGTATCTTTAGTGTATATCCATTTGATGAGATGAAACCAAAAATAGACAGTATCTCCAATTGGCCATTAAGTTCTCATTTCGCAAAAGAAAGAGTGCCTATAGCAGTTCGGATCTCTTAAATGCCGCAATTGACAATATCACTCTCCAGCTACTACACATGAAACCCGACCCAGTTTCCATGTCCATTATAATGTCACTGTCCATGTACTCATCACTGCCGTGTGGGAAAAATATTTGATTGCATCCAACTTTTTGCACTTATGCTCACGCATGGCATCATGTGATTGTAGAATACAGATAGGAAACACCGTCCAATCCAAACACGAGAATATACAAAATTTCCACCCTGAGGTATATGAAATCCTAGGATTTCCATATAATTCCGGTACCACAACAAACGATCATAACCACATACAGCAAAATATAGAAATAGACTTAATAAGTAAATAAATAATAGACTCACTAAAAAAAAAAGAAAGACTGTCAGTGACAGAAGTGGAATTGTACCTGGAAGCATTAACGGAATCAGCACTCCTTTTAGTTCCAGAAACAGCATTAACATTATTAGTAATACTTCTGCTAATCGTACACGAAGAAGTAGAAGAAGGAGACAACGAAGATGGCGATGACGAAAGCGAAGAATTAAAGTCCTTCGCCGTCAAAATTCTAGGATAAGCAACTCTCGGGCGGGGGTCGTAGCAGCGATCAGCGCGTCCGATACCGAGTCCGAGCCGGAGAGATAAGCCGACACCTTGCGGTTCGGGCGTAGGACTAGAAGAGTCTTCGGATTCAGAGGCGCTACCACCTAACATCGCTGATGGTTTTCTCAATTCTAGGGTTTTGATTCGAGAAGGTCTTTGTGAGGTACAAAAACCAAGAAGATGAAGTTAATGGTGTCAGGTTTGGGTGGGGTTCGTGGAGTAGAAGTTGTTTCTTCTTGTTGGTGGGTTTATGGGTTGGGTAGAAGAAGGAGACGAAGAAGCAGGAGAGAAGAAGCGTCTTAAGGAAACCAAAACGAGAAATGAGACGGGTGGGTCCTTCTTGTCTGCTTCGTGCCTTTCCCCATGGATTTCTATTTTCTAGATGTTATACTATGGATTTTTGTTGTATTCGTGCCTTCAGTCTTGCTAACGAGTAACGGTGTTCCCGTTCTTACCTTCAAACACATGCGCCCAAGACTCCGTGTTTCGATCTCTAGCCTGTGTGCCTTTTCTCTCCCTTTTCACGCCATGCATATGGGAAAAATTGCAAAGAAACAAGAAGAGGCATATTCGTACTGTCTATTAAAAAAGGAAAAAAAAAAAAAGAAGAAAAGAAAAACCATATATCTTTGATAATTATGATAAAAAAGATTCAAATTTAATTTATTTTTTTTAAATATTAATATTTATATCATTAAATTACAAGATTATTAACATAGATTAGAAGGTTAATTATATATATTTTTTTGATAAAGGGAGAATTTGTAAATGTTCTTGCTACCTGTTCATTTTACTGTATGTAATAGAAGGAATTAAACTGTAATCGGATAGAAATGAAAGAAAAATAATAATCATTACATGTTGATTACTTTTTCTTTTCAATTACATCACAGCTTACGAAAGTAGGGAGTCCAAACCGTCAATCTTATTCGCATAATAACAAATATGTCTTATTCTATAATGTATAGTTTATATATACACATATATATATGGATTACAAGCTATATATATATATATATATATATTGTGTAGACTATGTTTGTTATATGTTATATATTTTACATTCATTATATATATGTATATGTATGTTATATATACATAATAAATAAATAAATCATATATTTGTTATATATGTTGTATACAAATATATATATATGTTGTACATATAACAAATATATAGATTATATATTTGCTATGCTATATATAAAAATTACTTGTTGACTTTGAGAGAATGAAATTACTTAAGTTATGATTGTCCCGTTAATTAAATATTTTATTAACCATAAAAAATGGGATAAATAATATGACCTTATAAAAGATCACACGTATTTTCAAATATAGAGGGAATAAAAAAGTTATACAATGAAGTATTTGGTAAAAAAAATAATGTAACAAAAAGAATATATAATATCACTAAATTTAAGTTATATAACTTCACTAACTTAAGTAGAACCATGACGTTAATTGATATTAATATTATTATTAGTGTTAATTTTTAAATTTATCATATTTTCTATTGAATTTTTAATTAAAACAATCAAAATATATATACATAAGTTCATAACTTTTTATCCATTTAAACTACAATATAGGAAGAAGTATATAAAGGTAAAAATAGTGAATCGTATGCCTTTAATTGAGATATTAACTTCTAAAAAACGATTTGTACAATAAAATACAAATATGGAACAATATATGGTATGTCTCGTATTAGAGTCTAAGGGTTTAATCCAAATCCAAACACAAATTTAACTATACTTAAATGGATTTGATCCATTTGTATTTTGTGTCAATTTTTTATATACTCTAACTCGTTTAAATTATGTTATATCGTATCTGGATTTATTGTATTTAAATACCAAATTACCAACTCTAACTATATGTCGAGCAAGAGAAAGATCATCACTCGTCAGGGTATAACAAGAATGCAAGGTCATCCAAGTGGAAAATTTTGTAATAAACTTCGTATCATTTATATTTTCTATATCAGATATAATTATTCTCTAGCTAAACTATACTGAGCGATAGTGAGAAATACCAACTATTGACTACGATAAAGATAAATTAAATATCTCATATTTAGAAATGAATCCTCTTAATTTTTATTTTTTTTTTCAGTTTTCTTTAATTTATCTCTTAATTGGTGATCATCCCTCAAACCTCCTTTGTTAACATTATTAAATACATGGCTAAGTTACAATCTAAGTGTAATTATAGGCTAATATATACTGTGCTAAAGTGCTGACTACGGTAAAATTAAAGGGTAAATTATATCAATCATCATTATAACCTTTTGAAATTATATCAATGCCTCCAATTTTTTTAATTGTGCACTTACACTCCTGATATCTTATTACACTTAACAATGTAAAAGTTTTAGAGGGTGGTTGCAATTATTGAACTAATTTGAGAGCGTTTACGTATTTTTGAAACTTATCAAAAGGTTTACTATTACATCACAACGAATATAATATACAATTAAAAAAATAAAAGTGACAATGTGATTTTCAGAAGTTTCCAGGGATTGTCGATGTATAACTCTCGGCCCTTCTAATTTTTCCTTCGTGCTTGCATTTTCTTTTTGGAACTTCCTAGTTTTCATTCCTCTTCGCGTGTCTTCTTGATGAAGAGTCACGTTTTAAATATTGCTTGCAAATGCATTCCGTTGGGAATTGCTGGCTTCTGTCGTTTTACTTCCTTGTTTTGATGGTGTAAACAACTTAGGATTCAACATAAAAATCTATCAACCGTTAATTCAATCGAAAATCGAAAATTCGATTTTTTTATTTTTTTATATATAATTCGGCTATCGGTTCAATTCAGCATTGGTGTTTGATTTTGTGGTTCAATTCGGTATAATGAACTGAACCGCACTACTTTTATAATTAAAAAAAAAAAAAAAGACCTTGAGTCCGTGATGAACTCGTAGTGTTAATGGTAGGATTTAGGAATGCCCATTTTGCCAGGGAGTGTTCGATTCTGGTCAAGCATTAGATGGGCATGAGTGATCCCATTTGATCACTCCTGATTCCAAATTCGATACTAATTCTATAGATCTCAACATTGCTACTACATGGAAGATGAAGATTGCATTGTGGTTTCGGATGCGGAAAATTTCGATCCGATCGAAAGTAGTTATCAGGAAAATTTTAAGCTAATTTGACCAAGATCAATTTTTTCGCTTCAAGGTTATTCATGTTATTGATCAGTTGTCCATTTGGTTTTTAATTATTTTCATTTATTTCTCCACAGAAAACAAAAAAGAAAAAAAAAAAAGGAATATTGTTGGTTTGTAGAGTTATTTTTCCTAGATCAGTTAAAATGGTCTCATTTAGCTATACCTAATTATTGTTCTTTAGCGAGAAATCGAAGTTGTATTAGATCATGTGTAAATAATAAACTGTCTAGCTTTGTTTTTCTTCATTATGCATTGAATTGTTTAACATAAAGAAGATCGTTTTTCCACGAGACCGCCACTATGAATGCGGAATGGACTATTGTTTTTCCTATTCTCCCTTTCTAATATTTCTAAGTTTCAACTTTTAATTATTAAGATTTAATATTAAAAAAAGGATTCAAACCATGATCCGAATTGTACCATATCATTTAATTTTAAGTTCAAAAAATTTACAAACCGAATTGTATGACTAGGTATGATTTAAAAAAGAAATCGAACAGTTAATTTTAGATTTGGTTTGATAAAGAAAGCGAACCAAACAGTGCACATCCCTAATAAACATAATCCTTTTATGAGATTCTCCATTATATATTTCCTCATGTAGGAAAATTTCCTTAGGTAGACTAAACAATTTATAGATATAGATTATTATTCTACAAATCAATACATATGATTTATATAAAAATTACCTACCTGGAAATCAATGTTAACAAACTTGAATAAAAAAATTGATTCAAGAGTAATAAGGGATTAAGTGTTGAAGAGTCGACTGGAATCCAAATGGAATTAAACTGGAGTCAACAAAAATATTGTAATATAATTCATATTTATTTATAAAATAATAAAAATTATTTAATCCTTAAAAATCAAAATTTGAGAGATTTTTACAATTTATTTTTTATTTTTTTATCTACACTTATTTTTTTAGAAAATTGGTACATTTTCTAAATAAAATACAAAAAAAATAATATATTTTAATTCGAAAAACCCAATAAATTCTTACTAGGTTGGACCATTCAGTTAGTTGAGTCAAACTGGAGTTACTTTCAATAAGGACTAAAAGGATAACTGAAACCAATTTTATGAAGGAATCAGGTCAAACCAGGTTAAACCGGTTGAATTAACTCAAATCTGATAGCATTGCTATAAACTATATGACCTATATAAATCAAACCTATATAAGAATTACTTATTTGTAAACTCTATATATATATATATATATATATATATGTAAGACTAGCAATTTTTTCATAGGTTGAGCTAGATCGATGCATAGATTAATTCAACTTAGAATTGACCTAATTGGTTGATTTGTAATCTAGGCTCATGGGTTCTTAAAGGGTCAACAATCCAAGTAGTTCGAAACCCTTGAAACCAATGGGTCCTTACCATTTAGAAGAGTTACAAACATACACTATAACTCATACTTTCATACACAAAAATAGTCACACACCCATAGCTACAAGCCTTCAAGTTTTCACACTTCTTAACTTACACATACTCTCACTTTGTAGAAGCACACACATAAAAGCATGGAAAGCCTCTCTTTGACTTAGACTAGTTTTTAATATTTGCTCAGTCCCCTTCAAAATATCTCCTATGTTAATATTTTCCTTCTACTATTAAATTTTTTACCCCTTTATAACTATGTATTATAATAAATATTACTCTTTATATATATATATATATATATATGGTGCTACTTATATCATCATTTCATTAATTTGAAATTCTTAATAAATGAAATAAATGATTGGAATGAAGAAAATATAGAGTTCAAGAATTAGAGATGAAGATGAGTAATTCTATAATGTTTATTTCTTTCACCTATAGTAGAATAGAGTATTTCTAAGCTTAAAGAATGTGTGGAAAGTTTATGTGATAAGAATATATACTTCTATCCTTTTAGCTATGATTTTGTGATTAGCCATTGGTATCAGTTATGTGTTTATGTATGAGTTTGATTTCTCAATGATCTTACCTTTCAATGAACTATTTTCTACTTAATCAAACTCTAATCTATAACTTTCTTGAACATCCACATCACTTAGAAAAGACTTAATTGATATCGAAATCCTAATAGGTAGTTGAATTGAAGTTAATTAGATAATAGATAATTCATTGTAAGTTGAGATCATTGAAAAACACTCACATAACTAATACAAATGGCTTGTCCTCGAGTGATAGGAAAAGGAATTGAAGTACATACTTTTCTAAGGACTTTTTTGCGCTTATTTCCAAAATTGGAAGTATTTTACGATGTTGGTATTGAAATCAATGAAAGACGAGCCATTTCCATCTCCCCCTAACTCACAAACTTTATATTCATATTCATTGTAATCATCTATTTCAACATCTTACGATTTCAAAAAAGGGACAAGTTCATAGTTATTATCGTCTAGCAAATAGGAGTAACGTTATATAAATAGAAACTAATGGCAATTGCTGTATATGTTATACAGATACCTATAAAACTTTTTAATATGTTAAAAATGTTGTCATTAGTAATGTTGTTTGTTATCTATATTATTAAAGTAAATGGGACCTTAAATAACCGTTTTTCTTAAAATTACATATTTATCCTTTATTTACTATTATTTAATAAAAAAAAAATAATAAAATAAACTATTAAAATTATAACTAATGTATAAATATGTCTATTTACTCATTTTTTTCTCTCTCTTTATTTCTCTGCTCTTTCCAACTTTTTTCATTCTCTTACTTTTCCACGCTCTTCTATTAATTGCATCTATATCTTTTTTTTTTCTCTCTCTCATTTTTCTATACTCTCCTACTAATTACACTTACATCTCTCTTTCTCTGTCTCTCCTTATTTTATATTTTTTACACACGTAACATGGATGCATCAACCGCTAGTATATATTTTATGACTATGTCTTTATCCCATACTATTTTTTATATAATTCTAACTATAATATATTATTGTAAAGACACTTGTATCCCCACATATTATGGTATTTAACTAATAATACATATTATAATGAAATTTCTTTATGTATCTTTTTAATATTTTATGCAATAAATATGTCTTTTTATCTTAGGCATTGAATGTAAGAAGACATATGTAAGATGCAAAATAGTTTCAATTGTGAAATATATACGAGAAAATTGATTAAAAGATTTAAAAGGAAAAAAAAGAAGAAATTAAGCAAATCCGCTTAATAATCACGAACAGCCTGAACTCTGAGCTACAAAGATCAGTTCTAATTCTTCATCTTGAAAAATCGAGATCCAATAGTTCAAGTTAGGTCAAACCGAGCTAAGGCACCCGCATCGATTCGAACAGGCAGCAGGATATCAATCAACATTAGAATGCTTCTCGAAGCGTTACGTATACATTCCATCAAACAATTTGGCTGAAAATCTCAATTAAACCCGAAGCAATAAAATCCAATGGGCCATCAAAGTGGGGAAAGACCTTTTGAATTAAATGACAAGCGATGGGCGTACATAGGATAGACCAACTACCAATGTTCTCCTCTCCCCCAACAACCCGACATTATGTCCCCACACACTTTCATTCCCACCCTATTCCTTTCATACGCAATCAGATGAAACCAAAATAAATAACACACTTACAAGTTACAGGCTCTATCTATTCTCGTCGATCACGTGTCTCTACCATGTGTGAGGACCATCGACATATATGAATAATTTATTGCCAACCCAAATTATGATGCTGTGTAAAATTATTAAACAGGCTCGGCAATTTCTAAAACCAAGAAATTCCTCTGCATGGTTTCTGTACATGCAATTAATCGTTTTGGACACTCAATGCACCTCCCTCCTTGGTAAAAAGAGAAGGAAATAGAATGGAGATGGAGCTCCAACTCTTTAATGTTTACTAGGGTTACGTTCAACATCAAGCTCGAGTTATTTAATTAATTTATCACATTAAGTTCAAGCTTCTTCTTAATATTTAGTTCAATGAATTTATAAAGCTAATACGGTTGGAATTGATCTTTAAGTATTAACCAACTTTAATTGAGTTTAGATGTTAATATTATTTCAATTAGAAAAAATATTTTATTATAAGGATAATATCTAAAACAAGTTTAATTAAAATTTGAGCTTATTAAGTGATACTTTAAGTTGAGTTTAAAATTCTAAAATTGATTGGACATGAATTTAAGCTAATTATTATATTTTCTTGAATCAACTCGTTTACAACACAAATGAAAAATGCATGGCTTATATTGACTTTACAAGTTTCTTTCAATATTATATTGTTTGAAGATGATATTATATTTGAAAAATTAAAAATAGAGTTAGGAATAATTATCCTAACTTATATCTTAATAACTTCTATGATGAATTTGGTAGATTGAAAATAGAAAAATATTATAGCAACTTATATTTGAGAAGTTTCTTGTGAAATCAAGTGGGGTAGCTTTTGTTCATCCCTTTCTCACGCAACTCTCTCTCTCTCTCTACATATATAAATCATATACTTATGATATATATTATATACTATAATTTTGACCCTACCACACGAGTAGTTTGAAGGCATTTTCCTTTCTATGGGAAAGACGAATAGATAATAGGATATTCGATTAATAGATAAATTCTGGGCGAAGAAAAAGATTATAGCTGAAGAGAAAAAAGGGTACATATATATTTATAACATTAATTATAAAAATATATTACTTATGAAATTTAAGTTTCATTCGATACGATGAAAAATTAGCAAGCCCACTCCATTTGAAATTACGGAAAGCAAAGCTATACTCGACTGAATTATTAATTTTAGTAGGAAAAAATATACATCAACAATAATTTAGGATAACTATAGTGATCCTTTTCTCTTAGGAAAATTTACATGCCATGAGACATTTTGATTCAAAGTTTAAATGAAGGATAAAAGATGGCAATAATAATTAATACAAAAGAAAATCAACATTACTAAAAGTGGTGAAAGTAGAAAGTACCACTATAATGCTACTATAACTCTGTTAAGTGTTCTTGATGTAGTATATATCATATTAACATCCACTTTATCACTTAATATGCCACATTAGTATTCCTTTGGCAATTAACTTGTCATATTAAAGGCATGTAATGAATATCTTTTATCTATAAATTTTTTTAATAATATTCTTCTCCTCTTTACATTATTAATATCTTTTATACTCTGAGAAATCTATCATTTCTTGTATAATTATTTCCTTTCTCTTATTGCAAGTTTGATTCACTTCATAAGGATATAATTAAATACTCATTCTTTCCTTACAAACCTTGTGGTTGGTTGGTCATTAATGGAATAATTATTTCGTGGAATTAGTATTATTGTGAAATAAGGAATTCATTTACAAAATTAATGGAATAGTTATTTTATGATATCTTTCAGCATATCTCTCGTCTATTCATGAAATCTCAAAATAAATATAAGAAATTTTTTTACTTCTCTATTCAATTTTTTTAATAATTGTAATTTCATTCCTTCTTTATTCTATTATGCAAATCGAAGATACCGTTAGCCCTTCCTTGTAATGTGATCCTTACTTTTTAAGGCATTGTGGATAGACTTGAAAAATAAAGCCATCTTTGAAGCTAGTGCATATTTTAACTGTAAATGGGCATGTTAATTTGGTGAAAGAAGGAAATGCAGTAATCCATTTTCAAATCAAGTTTGCCATTGCTTTAATTTATTTTAACTTTTATTTTAGGAGCCAAAGTCACGATTTATACCTCAACTTTATTACTTTTTATAATTATACATCTAAAACTTCGATTTGTCTAATTATAAGACCAATTGAAGATATAGTTATCACCATATACACCTCAGTTAAATCTCATTTACATCATTAGTTCAATTAGTACGATCAAGCAATAAGGTAGCCACCTATATCCTTATGGGGCTCGTACAACCCTCCACAAGTAGCCATCCACCCCCTATTGTAAAATAATAGGTTGTGAAACCCATTGGCAATCGTAGGTAGCAACGCACAACCTCAGGGGGTCATACGACCCCTCAAGGCTGTAGATAGTCAGCCTGTTGGCTTATCATGTTGACTAAACTAATGATGCAAATCAGAGTTGACTAAAACGTAAACAATAATAACTAAATCTGCAATTTGGTGTATAATTAAACAAGTTAAAACTTTATATATATAATTATAAAAAGTAGTAAAGTTAAAGTATAAACTATAATATTGTCCCTTCTTTCTAGTGTACAAATACAATCCCTAATCTTTGATGGTTGGTGAAAGTAACTTCCTTTTAAAAAATATATATTTTTATTTCCTATATTATTATTATTATTATTATTAAGTAAATGCCATCTATTAATGCTTAATTGTCGCTCGACCTGAGGCCCAGTTCTAACAAAGGCCCATTAACTTCGAAAGAGATCATTCCCCTTCTCCCTTCCTCCTACCTTCCATGTGTCCCAACCTACTTGGACTCTTCTCTTACCCCAGACGCTTGAGAAGAGCCTACAAGAAGCTACCCTCCCAAAGACCCAGGCAAGCAAAAAGGTTAAAATCCTCCTATTGATGTGCCAGGACCATAGAAGCAGATCGACCAAGCTTAGAGTGTAAAAAGCCTTCCCCTTTGCATTGCTTGAGCTCTATAAGCGAAGATGCCTTTGACCACGTAAGCCCCCTAATGCCCGACACGCCATTAATGGGCAACTCAATCTATTAAACCTAGATCCTCAATCCCTCCACTCGACACTTCTCTTCTAACTCATTAATTGCCGTCTAACATCTATGCTACGGCCAATCTACCCGACACCCCTTGAAGATGCTAAATCTGCCATTTACAAATATGGCTACCAGCGTGGTCATGGCCGACTAACTCCCAAAGCCACCCTATCAACCCCATAACTTATATCCCCTTTACTGGTTACCAGTATAGATGAACCTTAAATCAATACATGTCCAAGTAGCTGTACTCCCCCTCACTATAAATGGCAAAAGGAAATTGATAAGTAAGGGATCAGATCCTAGTTCTTTACCTTTAGAATAAGAGATCTTCATACAGCACTCGAACACACACCCACAACTAGCAAGCACTTTCCCATTTGGACTCTAGTGCTCATCCACGTTAGTTTCCTCTCTTCCCTTATTGTTCTTTGTTACTAACTTGAGCACTGGATGGTCCTCTTAGAATCACGTATAAAGGGTTTTCTTATAGGTCATCGAAAGCAAGGAACCCATCGAATTCGACCGACATCAAGATCTATCCAATAATATCTACTAAAGTTGGTCCGAAGATTAACATTTTGGCACCCACCATTTCAGGCCACTACACACAAGATGGCTAGAAGCAAAAGTAACAACCCTCATGTCTCACATTTAGGCAATGTTGCCATGTCGCAGCTAGATAACAACGACATAACGCTTCTATCGTAACATACAGCATCACCCCCACAACTAAAAGCTCAAACTTTTGAGGTTCAATGGCTCAAACTCCTTAATCAATGGATGCCCGAAGAAAATAGAAAGACCCAAGAGTTTAATGTGGCCTTACATAGAGATGTTGCAATGCTAAAAAATGCATCCTACAAATGCCTGAATGAGGAGGAAACTGCAATTCCTCCTCTGTACCAAGTAAAAATTATGACTTATGAACTACACACCAAGCTCATGTTGGTGATATGCCCTAAGCCATATGGATTTTATAACATTTGAGTATTTATTTTATGATATGAGTCATTTTATTTATCACATTATTATTAGCCTTTCAACATGATAAAAGGATTCATTGAATATTTGTTCTTTTTTACGTCATTAAAGTACATGACTTTAATAGTAGAACCATAAGGTGATGAGAACATTATTCTAGATTATCCCTAGTTACTCATTATATGGAACAATAATGAATTAAGACTAATACATTGGTTGAATGATAATCATGTTCTATTGATTATGGATATGAGATATAAATTCAACACATAGAAACATGTAAGAGTACATTGTATTGGATTGATCTACCGTGAAAATACTACATGAATCAATTTGATAAGTACTACTTGCTACAATGTTATTTTTGTGCTTTGACCTGATGACCTTATTGATTCCTATATAGTAATTTCCATGTTTTCACTCAATTCTTTATCATTTTTAACCTGATGATTATAAGATTGTAATTGGGTATAGAATGAATTGTGTAGAGGAATATGAATGTTTGTAAAGGAATTTGTCCATCTCATTAATTTAAGAAAGATATCTTTTGGCCCTTTGAAGAGTAAGATTGAAAAAATGCATGGACATACTCAAGTAAATTGATAAAGAGCTATCAATGTCATTTGTCTAAATCATTCAAACTCTAGATTCAAGAAATGAGTGATCAAATAATATAAAAGTATATTGATCTACACCTTGTGTTTAATCATGAGATATCGTATAATAAAGAGACTAAATAACTAATTGTTTAATAGATAGAGTCGGATTATCGACCTTCACTTAATTTGAGTAGACATAATGACTTGCTAGAAGCCATTTATGTCTTGTAGATCCAAAAGAAGTTTTATGCTTATTTTCCAACATTAGATGAACCTACAAGGTCACACACAAAGAACAAACTAAATGGACCATAGGAATTATTGAAATATTTATTATTATTAAATAGTTTAAAAATGATAAATAATGATATTTATTATTTTTGAGAAAAATATTTAATAATAAGATATTGTTAATATCTTTAATATCTCGCAATATCTCTTAATATCTTTAAGAAGACATTATCGCTCTTCTATATATATATAGTGCTAAGAATCAACCCCCTAGACCGATCACAAGAAGCCGGACTAGAGGACTTTAAGGGCTTGTACAAAAAATACTAGCTATAAACCATAGCCGAGACGGGGACTCTTATCCCGATCCGACCACCTGCCAACCTGTCTCTTAGATTCTCATGTGTGTCCAAGGTACTCCTACCCAACAACGAAGTCTTAATCCAAAAGACAACCTAGAACTAACCAAGCTAAGCTACTAACCTGACCCATTGGCATCTAACTTCAAAACAGCTGACCTTTTGCTAAGCTGATTGGCTCCCAACCTGATCCAAATCAAGTCAACCCCTAACTGTAATGCATTCTTGCTTCCGCCTACGTTATATCATATCTCAAATGTCTAATCACCAAGTGATACGTATCTTCTAACACGATGTTCCAGAATGATTCTTTCTTTTCCATACTGTATATTCTTCATCTCTTTTACCCCTTTTAATATGTCTTATGTAATCTAGTGTAAAATACCTTTTTATCTTTTCATACATATAGAATAACCCTAGTAAGCAAGTATATAAATCCCCATTTTCCTTGTATGCACAATTCATATCATTTTCAATACAAGAATTACTCATTTGAGTAACCTTAGTGTTCTTGTCATCTCTTAACTCTTATCTATTCCCTTTAATAAGGAGTAATAGCGAGTGACTCTTCAGTTCAAACCGATGTGTCATATCTGGTGAATTGTAGGCTGAGTAGGATCGAGTGGTGAGTCATATTCATTTGGTAGCTACCCGAGTTTTGCTAGTTTCCTTTCTGTTTCCTTTTTTATTCGTTCGTTGTGGTGCTTCTTCATATGTACGACCTTAATGACGCATCAACTTTGCTGGAATCAGAGCACGGTTCCGCGAAAGAGTATGTGAAGTTACAATGAAGTTTTTGTTCGCTTTATTGTTAGTGGCTACTGTAATCTGTTCGTAGCTACTGCAGTATGTTGGTGTGATAACAAGTGTGGTTTCATTATTACTTTGATTTTCATCACGAAAATAAAGTAAGTTCATTTCTACCCTGTTTAGTGACTATTGGATATTAAGGTTATTAGTAGTTTGTTAATCTGTTCAAAAAAAGTTTTACACTATGTCAGATTCAAGTATTCGAGTTATCGGTGACTAGGGCAATGGTACTCAACCTAATCGTAGTCATAATAGTAAACACCTTAGGGTCCGTTGATGACAAACTTGACGAGCTCACAAACTTTGTTAAGAGTCTAGTCACAGCAATGTAAGTAAATAGGTAACAACCTCAAGGTATACAACCGCCTAACCCACAAGAGAATACCCCTAAGAGACCTCATGGCCAAGGCAACCAAACCAATCACCCAGTTTAACCACAGCAAGCTGGAAGAGTAACAGGCCAAGCTGCTAGATGAAGATTAAAGTTAGAAGAGATTAAAGAAGAAGATGAGGAACTAGATGTTGAAGAATTTAGGGAGGAAGGAGAGGAAGCTGACTATTACCCATTACTAAGACGAGGACACCAAGCTTCTTGAGGGCTAGATAATGTCAAGGTTCAAATCTCACCCTTCGGTGGAAGTGGAGATGCCGATGAATACTTAGAATGGGAAGAGAAGGTCGAGAAAATGTTTAACTGTTACGAATATATGGATACTATTAAGATCCAACTTGCTGCATTGGAGTTTACTGGGTATGCGACAATATAGTAGAAAAATCTAAATGCAGCCTGAACAAGGGATGGAAGACAAGGTGTTAGAACTTAAGACGAGATGAAGAGGTTATTGAGGGGTAAATTTGTGCCGAAGACATACCTGCAAAATACGTTTACAAAATTGCAAAAGCTTCACTAAGGAAACCGATCTATTGATGATTGTATCAGAGAGTTCCAGATGTTGATGATTTGAACGACGTAGAAGAACCAAAAGCCCATACAGTATTAAGATTCATTTCTAGGCTCAAGTATGAGATTTTCAATATCGTTGAAGTACAAAGACTTTATACTTTAGAAGAGGCGATCAAAATTGCGTAGAGGGTCGAAAAGTAGAAGAGAAATGTTCCAAGCTGACTTGGGCAAATATTCTCTCAAGCTCCTATATTACGTCGACCTATTCAAGCCAACCCAAGGAGGCTATACCAAGCTGAGGAAAGGAATGACCGACCTGATGAACGCCAAGAACCAACATAGTCGAATAGGACAGTCGAGCCAACCTGAGACTAAGCTGACCTCGAGAACCTATGAACAAGGCTAACCATCTGAATGGAAGACCAGCGAGGTGAAGTGTTTTAAATGCTTAGGCTTCGGACACATGGTTGTTGAATGTTCGAACCGGTATGTCATGATACTCCGAGGAGATGTAGTGGACAGTATTGACGAAAGCAACCCCGAGGAAGAAAAGAATGTTGGAGAACCTAAATTGGAAGAGGAAGAGGAGAGCTATGTCTATGTCAACCAAAGAGAAATGATGACCCTAGTGTTGAGACTAGTCTTGAGTTCCTTAGCAAACCCTGAGAAAGACTAGCGAGAGAATTTGTTCCATACTAAGTGTACCGTCAAAGGCCAACTATGCACAATCATTGTAGATGGAGAAAGTTGTACTAATGTCATTGTAAAGTCCTTTGTATAGAGGTTGGGTCTGTTGACCTCGAAGCATCCCCAACCTTACAAGCTACAGTAGCTTCATGATAAGGGTACTTTACACATAACTGAACAAGTGACCATACCATTCAATGTTGGGAACGTGTACAAGGACAAAGTAGTGTGTGATGTCATCCCTATAGGAGCTTCACATGTACTACTTAGATGACCTTGGTTATTTGACCGACATGTCACTCATGACGGGTATAAAAATACCTATGCCTTTGTCAACAATGGAAGAAGAATAGTATTGCAACCACTAACCCATCCCAAGTAAACGAAACACATAATCAGCTCACCCGAGCTAGTAAAAAGAAAGCCCTAATGATGAGCCATTGAGAGCTCCGGTCTGTTGAGAAGACTAATGAACCAATGTTCTTGTTAGTTAGATAATTGATGGAAATAAGGGAATTACAGGATGTCCTAAAAGAAATCTGAAGATTGCTAAATAAGTTTTCCGACCTATTTCCGAAATAACTACCTAAAGGACTACTACCAGTCCAAGGCATAAAGCACTGTATTGATCTACAGCCAAGTGTCACCCTGCCAAACCAACCTGCATACAGGATGAACACTGAGCAAGCTACTGAACTGAAGAGACAAGTAAACGAACTCATTGAACAAGGATATGTAAATGAGAGTATAAGCCATTATACTATACCAACTTTACTTGTTCTGAAGAAGGATAGTTCATGGCGCATGTGCATTGACAGCCGAGCAATCAACCAAATTACTATTAAGTACAGATATCTAATACTAAGGCACAATGACATGTTGGATGAGCTTCATGGTGCAAAGATATTGTCAAAGATAGATCTACGAAGTGGCTACTACCAAATTCACATAAAGCTGGGCGATGAATGGAAGACTACCTTTAAGAATAAGCATGTACTCTACAAATGGTTGGTTATACCATTTGGATTTACGAATGCGCCGAACATATTCACGAGATTAATGAACCATGTAATGCGCCCTCTACTTGAAAGATGTGTAGTCGTGTACTTTGATAACATATTAATATACAGTGCCGACCTGAATGACCATGTTCAACATCTTCGTAAAGTATTTGACATTTTGCAAGTTGAAAAGTTATATGGGAATATGAAGAAGTGTACATTCTGCTAAAGTGAGGTGATTTTTCTAAGATTTGTAGTGTCAAGGGAAGGAAGCCAAGCAAATGAGGAGAAGATTCGAGCTGTTCTGGAATAGCCGATACTGAAGAATGTCATTGAAGTCCGAAGTTTCCATGGTCTAGCTTCTTTTTAAGGGCAATTTATTAAGGACTTCAGTGCAATAGCCACCCCATTGACCGAGTTGACGAAGAAGAGTGAAGGATTTAGGTGAAACAACCAAGCTAAATCAAGCTTTAAAGAAATCAAGGAAAAACTCACCTCGACACCTGTCCTAACGCTGCCCGATTTTGACAAACCCTTTGAATTAGAATGTGATGCATCGAAAATTAGAATTTGATGCATCGAAAATTAGAATTAGTGCTATCTTGATGCAAGAGCGATGACCCGTCACCTACCATAGTGAGAAGCTTAATGGTCCTACCCTAAACTATTCTATGTACAAGAAAGAGTTATACTCTCTTTATCAAGCTTTTACCATTTGGCAACATTACTTACTACCATGAGAGTTTGTTATTTGCACTAATCACAAATCATTGAAGCATCTAGGGAGTCAGAACAAGCTCTTGAAGAGGCAAGCCAAGTGGTTAGAATTCATGGAGAGTTTTTCATACGTCATCTAACACAAGAAAGGAAGTGCAAATGTGGTCGCCAACACTCTATCATGATGGCAAACCTTGTTGATTGCTTTGCAAACTAAATTATTGGGATTTTCACTCATTATATGCTCGTGACCCTCATCTCAGCCCCATTATAGAATAGTGTAGAGATGGAATTGCTGTCAAGGGATATTATCTTAAGGACAATTACCTATTCACGAATCGAAGGCTGTGCATACCAAAATACTCTATGCGTAAACTATTGGTCAGGGAAGCTTATAACAGAAGGTTATCAAGACATTTCAGGGAGGTGAAGACAGCCAAGCTGTTAAAGGAGAACTTCTACTAGCTAAGTTTAGCTAAGGATATCCATAAGGAAGTTGGTAGTTATGAAGTGTATAAGCGTGTTAAGGGGAAAAGAGAACCCCATGGAGAGTATATGCATCTGTCGACGCCAACCTTACCTTGGGCAGACCTCAACATGGACTTTATCCTAGGGTTTCCCCGGACATCTCGAGGGAAAGATTCCATTTTTGTTGTAATAGACTGTTTTAGCAAGATGGCACACTTCATTCTATATCATCGAATTAATGATGCTATATATATTGTTGATCTGTTTTTGCAGGAGATTGTCTAACTACACGAAGTACCAAAAAGTATAGTCTCAGATCGGGACGCAAAATTCTTAAGCTATTTTTGGAAAACACTTTGGCAAAAACTTGGAACCAAACTCGCTTTCAGCTCTAGTAGCCACCTTCAAACTGATGGCCAGACTGAAGTGGTAAACAGGAGACTAGGCAATCTATTGAGAGCTATTGTGGGAAAGAACTTAAGGGATTGAGATATGTGCCTACCAATTGTAGAGTTCGCATACAATCGGACTATCTATAGCACTATTGGGAAGACCCCATTTGAGGTCATCTATGGCTTTAATCCTACCACTCCCCCGGATATGATCGACACCCAGCAGCTACTGAAGAGAGTCAATCCAGAGTGGACCAAGCCCAAGAATTACATGAGCTACACCTTTCTGTCATAAGGAAGATGGCCAAGTTCAATCAGAGACAACAAGAGATTAGTAACTGAAGTCGCCAAACTATTTCTTTCCAGCCAAGAGACTTAGTATGGATTCACCTCAGCTGAGAGCAATTCCCCCACTTAAGACAAAGCAAACTATCTCCTCGAGTTGATGGCCTATTCAAGGTCCTGAAGAAAACTAATTGCAACGCCTACCAAATTAAGTTTCCTAATGACTATAGTGTCTCCTCTACCTTCAATGTGTTCAATCTGATTCCTCACCAACCAACCAAAGAAGACCCTATGAACACCCTAGAAGAACAAGCAAAAACCGCTTCAGATTTGAGAACAAATCCTTCTAACCCCTAAGCAAATGATAGGAATTAACCCCCTGGACCAATCACAAGAGGTCGAGCTAGAAGACTTCAAGGATTCGCACGGAAAACACTATCTCTAAGCTATAGCCAAGATGAGGACTCTTATCCCAATCCAACCACCTGCTGACCTATCTCTCAAATCCTCATGCATGTCCAACATGCTCCTGCCCAATAGTGAAGTCCTAATCCAAAAGACAGCCCAAAACTAATCAAGCCAAGCTACCAACCTGACTCACTGGCATCTAACTTCAAGACAGTTAACCTTTTGCCAGGCTAATTGGCTCCCTACTTGATCCAGATCAAGTCGACCCCTAACTATAATGCATTCTTGCTTCTACCTACGTTATACTATATCCTAAATGTCTAGTCACTAAGTGATATGTCTTCTGACACAATGTTCTAGAATGATTCTTGCTTTGCCATACTATATATTTTTTGTCTCTTTTACCCCTTTTAGTATGTCTTATATAATTTAGTGTAAAATACCCTTTTGTCTTTTTATACATGTAAAATAACCCTAGCAAGCAAGTATATAAACCCCCACTTTCCTTGTATGCACAATTCATATCCCTTTCAATATAGAAATTACTTATTTAAGCAACCTTAGTGTTCTCGTCATCTCTTAACTCTCATCTATTCTCTTTAGCAAGAAGTAATGGCGAGTAACCCTTCAGTTTGGACTAATGTGTCATGTCCGACGAATTGTAGGTCTAGTAAGATCGAGTAGTGAGTCATATTCATTCGGTAGCTGCCCAATTTTTGCTAGTTTCTTTTCTGTTTCCTTTTCGATTCACTCATTGTGGTGCTTCTCTGTATATACAACCTCGGAGATGCATCAAATAAAGACAGCTCTCTATTAAGGTTATATTGATGTTTGTCATCAATATTAAACCTATAAAGAAAGTCTGCAAACCAAAATAGAAGGGGAAAAAAAACACGAAAGATTATAAGTCTATTCCTATACAGTACAAATATAGATTCACCCAAGAGTGCTAGTACTCTCCAGTCTGTTTCAACGAGTTCGTTCGTATGTGGATACCAATAAAGGGTGTTCGCATCTTATAGCACTTGTAAATCTACAAATCTATGAAATTCAAAAGGACTAAGATAAAGGTAAATTCACAAACCCTTCTTGACGTAATTGATACACATAGATCATAGAGCATTTAAGGTTAATAAGATCTAAAAAGAAAAATTGCTGCATAAATTTATGTTTTGCAACCCTTGATGAACTGTCGACCAGCAGTCCCATTACTCGCATACGACTTTAAGGACTGCAATCCTTCACTTGAAGAATTCACTTTCGGTAACCAGCTAATGACAAGAAAGTTTACACCAAAGGAAGGTAGCTGAACTCCTTCAGCTCCCGACATTGTCATACTATGATCTATGCTCTCAGTAATGATGATGCCGACCATTCCTAGGCTAAGGACTCTATGTCGAGTAATCCTACCAGCTGCTGTAGAAAGGTTCTTACCGAGTGACGAGAGACTCACTTATCTACCAAGTAGTTTTCTCTCAACACGCTACCATCTCTCTCATCCCGACCCCTTTATTGCCATAACATCTCGATCCCTCTCACCTGCTGTGCTCAGAGAATATTCGTACGAGACCAATGTTACACTGCTACCTGTCCACCTCGTTTGACATTGTACCACTTTTCCATTTTTGTCTTTTTTCCTTTTTACCCTTTTTCATATGTACTAGGAATTCTCTTTTTGTATATACTTTCTCGTAATTTCTTTATTTGTAATATTGCCCTAAGGACTTACTATAAATAGTCTCTTTCTCTTGTAAGCCGGACATAACTAACATTTTTAATATTGAATATTCTATTCTTGTGAGACAACCCTCTCCAAGTCTTCTTTCATACACTCTTATCTAATCTTACTGAGTAGCTCAAGATTAGTGGTAGGTGGATCTTAACATCAACTTGTGCAACATATCAAGTGAGGTGTCAAGTCATGTTGTGTTCGTTGGTAAGTCACATCCTCCGAACAGCTTCACATCAGCTACTCTTGTTCATTTATGGACTATTTCCCTCTAATTTTCTTTGATATTTCGACGGACCTATTTTAGTCAGATTTGCCACGATAAACCCTAGTGATAACTAAGCTCCTAAGTACACCATATAATTTCTCGGTATCAGAGCTTGAGGTTGAGACCAAGAGCTATGTAGTGTTAGTCAGTCTGTTGTTCGATATATTTATGTGTATGTGTTTAAAGCATTTAAGTAAAGTGTCTTTATTGAAGCTTTGTGTTGAGAATGTCAAACCCTAGTATATAGGAAGAGATTAATAATGTCGAGAGTAATGCTCATAGTCATGGTCGAGTTACCCAACAAACACCACATATTACTGATAAGTAGATATATGATCTTACTACTATTGTGGCTAACTTAGCTATCTCAATAAATAAGGTCTTAGAGGCTAAACCGCGTAAGAGAGTGGCTAAGCAAGGCCGAGAAATGAGAGATAAGTCGAAGAGGCAGATGAACAAGTGAGCTCCGGAAGCCTTTCTAGAAAACCAAGCACCACCACAACGTGCCAATAAAGTTGTGAAGAGAAGGTTAGAGTTAGACAAAGTGGAAGAGTACAAAGAAGAAGAAAACCAGTATGTTGGGATTGATGAGCATAAGTTCAAAGCGTCAAAAGGTGCCAAACATCTTAAGGTACAGATTTCGAGCTTCAACGAGTTTGGTAGTGTTGATGACTACCTGGACTGGGAAGAGAAGATTGAAAAGATATTCGACTTCTATGATTATGAAGATGTTGTTTGCATTAGAGTGGCCACGTTAGAATTTTCTGGATATGTGGCAATGTAGTGGAAGAAGCTATAGAATGTTCGCTTGAAGACCTGATACAAGGTTTGAACATGGAACGAAATGAAGAGAGTTTTGAGAAGTAGGTTTGTTCTTGAACACTACAAACAAGATACTTTCTAACAACTACAAGACTTGAGGAAAGGTAACAAATCTGTAGACAATTATGTTTGAGAGTTTTAGTTGCTCATGATACAATGCGATGCGATGTCGACGAGCCTAAGACCTAAACTATAGTACGGTTCATCTCTAGACTACGGGCTAAAATTGGTAACATCGTGGAGCTGCAGAACCTTACAACTTTAGATGAAACCATTCGTGTGGCCCAAAGAGTTGATAGGCAATGGCGGAACCAGGTTAGCTAAATGCCAAGTAACCAAACACTAATACCAAACAAGAGTGGCTTGCTGAGCCGACCAATGAATGACAGAGTTTTAAACAGTTCCGAGGTGGAATGCTAAGGTCAAATGCCAAGCCAACCAGACGAGGGCTAAGGTAAGAGTAAGACCGAGGAGCCTAAGATCCAAAGAGACTAGGGTCGGAGTTTAAGGAAGAAGGCTCGAGAAATCAAATGTTTTAAATGCCTTCGTTATGAACACGTGACTAGTCAATGTCCAAACTGCCGAGTCATGACCATAAAGGGACACAAGCCCCAATTTGAAGTAGACAGTACAAGTGAAGGAGAAGAAGAAGTGGCAGCTGATCAAATGTTAGAAGAATTTGAAGAAGACCCCAATGCCGAGATACCTCCTAAAGGCGGAGCCGAGTATTGCTTTGTAGTTCGACAATCTCTTAGTACTTTTGTAGCTAATGAGAATGAGCAAAGAGAAAACCTCTTTCATATGAATTACCGAGTGAATGGCAAGTTATGCACCGTAATCATTGACGAAGAGAGTTGTACCTATGTCATTGCGCAAAGGGTAGTTAAGGCCATAAAATTGCTAACTCTTCTACACCCCAAGCCGTACAAGATTCACTTGCTGAACGAAAAAGGAGGACTACATAACTTTGAGCAAGTCAAAATGCCGATTACCATTGGTGATAGGACAAGGACGAAGTGCCATATGATGTCCTTCCTATGTGTGCATCTCTCATATTATTCGACCAACCATGGCTATTTGATTTGAGAGTATTACACGATAGGTATAAAAATACCTACATGTTTCAAAAGGATGATAAGAAAATTATATTGACGCCTATGAGTCCTAAGGAAGTACAAGAAGCCTAGGAAAAGGTTGCTAGATCTCTGCAGCGAAAGCCCTTGATGATTTCCCGAGCTCAGTTTACACAACAAGTCAAGGCCAAAGATTATATTCTCCTTTTAGTCAAGAGATTCTTAGAGGTTACGGAGGCCGCAAACTTACCTATCGAAGTGTAGTAGCTACTTCAAGAATTTGCCAACCTCTTCCCTAACGAGATGCCGAAAGGTTTACCTACCTTGAGAGGTATTGAGCATTGCATCGACCTCCAACCAAGGGTTACCTTACCAAACTGACTTGCTTACAAGATCAATCCAGAGCAGGTAGCTGAACTAAAGAAGCAAATGAATGAGTTGGTAGATCGCGGATATGTTCATGAGAGCATGAGTCCTTATGTTGTATCTATCAAGACCCTAAAAGGGGCCTAGTAGGATTACCTAAAATTTCCATAACATGTGTGCACCCATGATATGAAAACCACCTTGCAAGTCAAAAATTGCAAGACTCTAAATAATAAATCACTAAGATTACGAATTTTCAAATAATTAATTTATTGTAACATAACATATAAATATAAATAACTATAGATATTCGATATCCTATAGTTCTTCAGAACCGCAGAGAATCGGTATCTCTTACCAAATAATAAGACATGATATACTAACATTATAAAAAAAAATCTAAGAAAAATTAAATTATAGTAAGTTCTAACATATAAAATTTTTATACAAAGGATGTTTTTGTATCATCTAAAGAGTACTCGACTACTTCTAATACTAGTATATATATCTTCATCTCGCACTCAGCACTCGAAACATATCCCAATCCCATCATAAGTAAACCTGTAAAGGAAACTAAAGGGGAATGAGCATGAAACAACTCAATGAGTTCGTCCCTTACCACTACCGTTCAAGTAAGTTATCACACATGCAAGCAAGCTATCTACATACAAAATAAATGCAAGCAACACATCCATAGGAGTCCAAAACTATAGAAGGTGTAGAATTATATTGTCTACACTTCGATTATCCCCCCGCATAAGGCACCTCAGCTTACCCGCATGAGGCTACCTAGGGGTACCACCCTCTAAGGCAACACTCGACTATTATCCTAATCAAGAAAAGAGTTCCAATTTAAATTGATGGATCCCAAACTAAGACCATCTACCATCCAAGGCCCCTCGGGCACAAACATGCGAGTCCTCTCACAACCAAAATTATCCAAAGCCTTACTGGCACAATAAACCGAGTCCTCTCATTATCAATTGGAGATCCCGTATTAGCTTTGCCTTAACGTTAAAATATTATTTATGGCTCCATGAGCCCTTATATAAATCATACGAAAATATGTTTAAGAGTAGAAAAGCTTTTTCCAAAAAAACACTTTTCTCAAGATTTTTACAAAACTAGCACTCTCCATTCATACCTTTAACGGGTCATAGATATGTGACGAGTATAATTGGTTATTTTGATCTGATACTTATATTTATCAATTTAAAAAGGTGGTCACATAGATGATGGCAAACAAGCAAAGTAGTCATTTAGACATACAAGCAACAGTAAGCAGCAAAACCTCATACAAGTAACACGCACAAGCAAGTAATAGATCATTAGAACTCTTTCACCTGCATTATTGCTCATTCTTTAAGCCTTTGGGATTTCCAGAACTCGATGTTGAACGCTTAAATCATAATAGTAAAACTTATAAGTATTCTAAGAAGTCAGACTCCTTAGTTAACTAAAAGTCTATTATAGTTCATCTAGTTCACCCAATATAACCCAAGTATAATGTGTATAAGGTTTACCATACTCAATGGGGTTAATAGTAACTATTTTCTTATATTTGTAAGTTATGAGACTTCTTTTATGTATTTAGTAACTTTTCATCTTAATTCCAATATTTGCGAACTTATAGTTGTTTTTCATCATTTTCAAACGTACGTTCACACGGTGATGTCTGTTTTAGACATTAAGACCTATGTTTTATGATATGGGCTAAATTTATTGAAATTTTATCTTATTGAAGTTTAATTATTCTTATTACTTATGTTTATATCCTATTTTTGTACTTAATAATTCAATTAGCTATTAGATTCTTACACTTAGGAAATTTTACATTAGTATTACTAATTTACATACTTAATTAAGTTTAATTCAATTTAAGAAGTGTATTAGGGTTTAAAGGATCTTCAACTCCAAAGTACATGTATACATACATACATATATATATATATATTATATTCTTATGTAATCTTACAATTTATTATTTTACAAGTTAATGCTTATGTCATCGCTTAGGTCATCAATCACTTGTATCATCGCTTATATCATCATTTGCTTATGTCATAGCATATGTAATCATTTAATGATGTAATGGCTTATGTAATCATTTGATGATGTCATGACATATGTAATCATTCATTACATATAAATATAAATATATATATATCCTTATGTACTCATACATATACATATGTTATATACCTATCTATACTTCTAACATACTAATATGTATACTTATGTACTTATACATATACATATATACACATACGGTGGCATACGTATTTTTATACGTATTTTCGTATGCCTTATTTACCCTCATAAGAAAGCTTCTCAAATTTCATCTTTTTGTATTTTAAGAGTGTATTTAGCATGGTATATGTATTTATAGTTAGTATATGCCTTATTTTAGATTATCTACATAATGGATACTTATGTACAAAGGGTTTTATACATGTATTTATTGAGTATACTCTTATATACACATACTTAGATATATGTGCACATGTGTTCTTCTTCTATGTACTAAAGATTCCTACACTTCTAAGTATGAATATGAAGCTTCCTCTTCCAACAACACATATGCACATATTATACCAACTTTCTATACTAACTTAACCTACACAACTAACTACTACAAAACATAGATAATCAAATGATAATATACCTCTTTCTCCTTGATTTATGTGAGTAGAAATTATGAAAGTGAAGTGTTGAAAGAATATAAGAATAAGGAGCAAAGGAGGTAGGGGTTTACAATTTGAGAAGAGGAAGAAGAGAGTGTTTTGTTGTCTTTATTTGTGTTTTCAAAAAGAAATGACTGAGGTCTAGATGGGAGGGGATGTAGACGGCAAAGAAGGGAGGAAAAAGGGAAGAAAATCCAAAAGAGAAGAGAAGAAATCATCAGAAAGGAGAAGAAAATTCTAGATGACAATGACATTTGTTGACTTAGTTAATCTTTGATTTGGTTAATCTTTGACTTGGTCAACCTTTAACTTGGTGAACTCTCTTAGAATTGCATGTAATTTGCATGCTCATAATGAAGTAATTAAGAAAAATTAAGAAGAAAATTAAGGAAATGAAAGGAAATGTGGGGTTTGCTAAAATAATTGGTAAAAATAAGTAATGAGATTTTTCTCTAAGCATTTATATCCTAGAAACATCATTTGGTATGCCACTTTATGTAATTGTCATAAAAAGTATCATTTAGGGTATTAAGGTTTACTACATTTAACCTAAGCATCAACTAAACCCCTAACTCTATATAATACTATCCTAGTTATATACTTAGAAGATGGATGCGATCTAGGATGCAATATCATAGTTTCTAAAGGATTACTTTAGTGTTATAAATATTTGTAAATGATTGAAGGTTATCTTTAATCTTTTACTATTGATTTAGTACAATACTAAGGTTATATTATCAATTAGAGTTTTAAAGTAAATTATGGTGAATTAGTGCTTTTATATCCTTAAAGTTATAGTTTTAGGGTTTTTATTACTTCAGGGCACAATCTCTAATGTTTTTACACATTTAGGGTTTAATATATTCATATGCAATTAAGCCTTCGATTATTATCTTAGGGTTTTGATGAAGTTCGAGGTTAACTTTTGTAATTACATATATTTGAGGTTTTAGGGTCTTCGTATGCGATTAGAGGTTCAATTGATAATTTAAGGTTTTTCATATTCACTTTATGTTTTGAATTGAGATTTTAATCGGTTTTAAATCTCACTAGCTTTATTGACTTCAGGAAATCATCTACAATTTAAGCGTTTGATTCTATACTTAGAAAGCTAGATTTGCGGGGTTTACAGTACCTGCTATACTTGTGCCAAAAAAGGATGGGACATGGTGAATGTGCATTGACAGTTGAGCTATCGATAAGTTCACTATCAAATACAGATACTCGATCCCGCAGCTTAATGATATGCTTGACAAATTACATGGCGCTTGCATTTTTTCTAAGATTGACTTAAAAAACGGCTACCACCAAATACGGATGAGGCTAGGGAATAAATGGAAGACAGCCTTCAAGATAAGGGATGGTCTGTTCGAATGGTTGGTAATCTTGTTCGGACTAACTAATGTGCTAAGTACATTTATGCAGTTGATGAATCATGCACTAAGATCGTTGATTGGCAAATGCATTGTAGTTTATTTTGATGATATTCTGGTCTACAGTGCCAACCTCCTCGAACATGTTGAACATTTAAGATTGGTGTTTAACATACTTCACGTCAAGAAATTATTCGATAACCTGAAAAAATGCGTGTTCTGTCAAAGTAAGGTTGTATTCCTCGGATATGTCGTTTCAGGGAGTGGAGTTCGAGTTAATGAGGAAAAAGTCAGAGCTATTAATGAGTGGCCTGTGCCGACTAGTGCTATTGAAGTCAAGAGCTTTCATGGCCTAGCCTCATTCTATCGAAGATTTATTCGAAACTTCAACTCTATAACTATGCCATTGACTGAATTGACTAAGAAGAATGTTGAGTTTAAATGGGCCGAAAAGGCTCGGAGGAGTTTTGAAGATGTGAAGTCTAAGTTGACACCTACTCCAGTACTCACCCTACTAGATTTCGAGAAGGTTTTTGAGGTTGAATGTAATGTGTCTAGTGTCAGCATTGGTGTTGTCCTTATGTAGGAGCCCCGACCCATTACCTACTTTAGCGAAAAACTCCAAGGTACTGCCCTAAATTACTCAACCTACGACAAGGAATTCTATGCCCTTGTCTGTACCCTCAAGAACTGGCAACATTATTTATTACCGAGAGAATTCATCATCTATTTGGATCATAAATCTCTTAAGCATCTTCGCAAGCAACAGAAGCTTTCTCAATATCATGCCAAATGGGTCAAATTCTTGGAAACCTTTTACTACATCATCAGATATAAGAAAGGAAGTACCAACATAGTAATCGATGCACTTTCTTGCCGTCATACCCTCATCACAACATTACAAGCTAAGGTGCTTGGATTCGGCACTTTACTTAATCGATATGAGCATGACCTACATTTTGGACCCTTAGTAACCAGGTGCAATGCTAGAAGAGCTGCGAAAGGGTTCTACTTGAGTAAGGGGTTCTTGATGAAGGGCAAGCAGATTTGCGTGCCAAGTGGTTCTACAAGAGAGTACTGGTTCGAAAGGCTCACGCCGAGGGTCTGGCTAGCCATTTTAGAGAAAAGAGGATGATTGAGATATTAAAGGAACACTTTTACTAGCCTGGAATAATGAAGGATGTGCACCGAATACTTAAGAGGTGCAAGGTATGTAAGTATGCAAAAGGGAAAAGAGAGCCCCATAGAGAATATACACCCCTACCAATTCCTGAGCAGCCATAGACTAATCTAAGCATGGATTTCATACTCAGCCTTCCCCACACGCCGAGAAGATACGATTCGATCATGGTGGTAGTTGATTAGTTAAGCAATATGGGTCACTTCATTCCCTACCATAGAACTAATGATGCTTTATCCATCGCTAACCTCTTTTTGCAAGAAATTATGCGACTACATGGAGTGCCGAAAGGTATTGTATCCGACCGTGATTCGAAATTCATGAGCTTCTTTTAGAAGACCCTATGGAGGAAACTCAACACTAAGATCCTGTTCGGTACCTCTTGCCACCCCTAGAGAGATGACCAAATTGAAGTAGTTAACAGAACCATCAGTAATCTCCTATGCGTCACCGTTGGAAAGAACTCTCGTGACTGGGATTTATGCTTGCCTATCATTAAATTTGCCTACAATCACTCAACTCACAGCTTAACCAAAACATCACCATTCGAGGTTGTTTATGGACTTAACTTGAACCTACCCTTGGATTTAATTGACAACCCGACTACACAAGGGAAAAGTTAATCCAGCCTACAGCGTGTCAAGGAGTTCCAAAGGTTACATCGGAAGATTGCCGAGCAATTGGCCAAAATTGTAGCCCGATAGAAGGAAGTGGGAAACCGCAGAAGGAGGCAAGTTGTTTATACCCCTAAGGACCTTGTCTAGGTCCATCTTAGCAAGGAACACTTTCTTAGCAAAAGAATCAATAAACTATCTCCTAGAACGGATGGACCCTATAGGATCCTGAGGTGCATTAATGATAACACCTATGAGATTGAGCTACTCCAAGGTTTCGATGTACCTACCTTCTTCAACATCATCGATTTAACCCCCTATGTACCTGATGATGACGAAGACTAAGATTTGAGGGCAAATCTTCAATAACCCTGAGAAACTAATGAACTACTGACCAGCAGTCCAATTACTCGCACACGGCTTCAAGGATTGCAATCCCTCACCCGAAGAATTCTCTCTCAGCAACTTACTGATGACGAGAAAGTTTACACCAAAGGAAGGTGGTTGAACTCCTTGAGCTCCCTGCATTGTCATACTATAATCTATGCTCTCAGTAGTGATGATGTCGACCATTCCCTGGCCGAAGACCTGTACCGAGTAAACTAACCAACTGCTGCCAAGAGGTTCTTGCCGAGTGACAAGAGACTTACTTATCGACTAAGTAGTTTTCTCTCAGCATCCTACCATCTCTCTTGTCCTAACCCCTTTATTGCCGCAACATCTTGATCCCTCTCACCTGCTGTGCTTAGAGAATATTCGTACAAGACCAATGTTACATCACCACTTGTCCACCTCGTTTGACATTGTACCACTTTTCCTTTTTTGTCTTTTGTCCTTTTTACCCTTTTTCATATGTACTAGAATCCCCAACTAAAGGAATCATTCCTCTCCCCATGTAGCTAGGCAACAATGAACACATCACTACATAGTCCATTGATTTCCTCGTTATGGATCACTGATCACTATATAGTGTAATTCTAGGCCGGTTGAGCATTACCAAGTTTAATATGCTCATTAGCTAAAGGTGCCTAAAAGCAAAGTTCATGATAGCAATTGGAGTCAGCGAAGCCTATGGAGACCAAAAGTTATCCCAATCCCTTTACCTTAAAGCCTAAACCAAAGACAATGTCATGAACATAAAGTCCACCACCATCCCATCCCTAGCAACGTGAGGAGAGGCAGTCGAGAAAATCGAAGAAAATGAGCTCGTAGCACCCCAGGAATGACCATAAAAATTGGGGTAAAGTTTCCCAACAATGAAAAAGCTGAGCTTACTGAATTTCTCAAACAAAACACAAACGTATTCGCATCCGTACTAAAAGACATGCCTAGGATCATCAACATCCCCAAGACCACTCATCACCTCAATGTTGATCCCAAGGTCTGACCATTTAAGAAGAAGTGACATTTCACCTCGAAGCGCCAAGCCATAATCAAGCAAAAAGTGCATAAATTGTTACAAGCTGATTTCATAAGGTAAGAGAAATACTCAACCTAGCTACATTATCTTCGTAAAGAAGGCCAACGGCAAATGGTGGATGTGCGTAGACTACACCAACCTCAATAAAGGCTACCCTAAAGACTATTTTCCTCTCCCTCGTATTGACCAGCTTGTTAATTTAACATCTGGATGTGAGCTCCATAGTTTCACGTAATTGTTCAAGCGAGTAATTTAGGGGTTAGTGAAACTAACCCAAATAATCTAAAAATTTATGAGTAGATTCAAAACATTAGTTGAAGACACCTCGTAGATTAGGATTTTGAAAATATAATTAAATAATAATAATATAGCTAAACAGTATAATTTAACTATATACATATTATTTATCATAATCGTGCAAAATAGGCTCTAATAGCAAATGAATATTTAGAGATAAATTATATATATAATAAAAATATTATACGACATAAAATAACACATAGAGTATATATGTATATATCGTGTGTAATTTTTATGCATTAATATAACTCCACAATTAACTGAAATACCCAACTAATTATATTTTAGACTAAATTAAGCTAAAGAAATTCATTAAAATTAATAAAAAAAATTATAAAGACTCTTACAACAGTTGGGAACCTCTTATATTAGGCGTGTGGATCACTTTGGACAAGCGTTAAGTTATGAAATAAAAATTTACATGCAAATGAGGACGTATAAAAGCCAAACTCTTTGAAGAGAGAGAAAGTAAAATTCATTTGGGTCACTTTCAAGTTCTAGAAAGGTTTGAAACACTCTCCATTAAATAGTGTATAAAAGTTAGGATCTAGAAAAATTTAGTTTAGGATTTAAAAATATAAGAAGGTAAATTAGAGAAAATTTACAAGAAATAGTACGTAAACTGAGCTTGGGAGAGAACGTGCATCTAGAGAGAAACTGAAAGTCAACCACTACCATCAAGTAATAGAGCACCCAACAGCTAGGCTGGCCAACAAAGGGGTGGTCACTGAAGATGGCTAAAGCACTTGATTCTAGTGAGAATTGACTTTTACCTAATCTTACAAAAATTAATAAAAAATATTAAATGTGTGTGGAAAATTATGAAAAAAATTATTCCTATATATTTTCGTATATAGAATTTAGGAAAAATATCATTTTGTAGAAATTTAATAGCTATCATATATATTGATTTTCAATGTTGAAATAAATATAATTAATAATATAGTTTCTACCTCAAATTTTTTTTACAAACTATCCTAAATTAATATTAAATTACTATGTGAAATTCTTTCGTGAAACTATTTTTTAAATTTTCATGTGATTTTTTGGCCCTAAATTATTATTAAAATGCTGTTTTGGTAAAAATTAATGTATAATTCTTAAGGACCTCACTTGAATTCTGAGTTTAGGTGATTAGTGGAGTATTTATTACATACTAGAGTTATTGGATTAGGTTTTGAAAGAAGAAGTATAGAAAATCAACAATGCTGTAAACCCCTAAAATTATCAACCTAGCTTTTGTAATAGACTCGACTATGTTAGATAATTTAGGAGTCGACAAGGCTAATGAAAGTGAAAACCCTAAAAGAATTTCTCAATCGCGTAAAGAATTTTTCTACCCTAAATGTTTCTAAATGCTAAAGATTTTATTCAAAAGTGATAGAAACCCTAAAAATAATTATCTTAAAGACACATGTGCACTAATCCAACATGATATACCCTAAAACCCTAATTGATAATATAATGCCCATCTTTTGTACAATTCACTAGTAAAGGGTTAGAGATGACCCTCATTCATACTTATATGCTTTGAATCCTTAGGTAATCCATTAGAAATTAAGATAATGAGTCATAGATTATATTCACTTCTTAAGTAAGTGATTAAGATAGTTTCACTTAGAGTTAGGGTAATAGTTGAAGATTAGGTTATATGTAGTAAACCTTAACACTTAAATTGGTACTTTTTGCATTTGATATTCAAAGTAGTTTATCAAATGAGATATATAAGCTATAAAGACCTAAAGTAAGATCTCATCAATAATGTTTACTAATCAATTCATCAAATACCTCATTTCCCCTCATTTCCTTCATTTTTCCTCTAATTTCCCTTAAATACTACATTATGTGCACAAAATTAAACATACTTAAGGAATGTTGACTAAGGTAATGCATGTTAACCAAAGTCAAAGGGTTGACCAAGTCAACATTTAGAAAAGTCAAAAGTCTTAAGAAATAAGGAAAATATCTTAGTAACTTAATGATGATTTTCTTTTCTTTTCCTTTTGATTTTTCTTTTCTCTCCTTTGCAATTGTTGCCGTCCACAATTTTGCTCCTTAGGCCCCACCATTAGTTGTCTTCTATAATTGAAACAAAACAAAAGAAACAAAAGCAAAACCTCCCTTTCATGCCGTGAACTTCCCCTCCACTTTCACTTTCATTCCTTTCCCTTTTGTCTCCTTAAACTTCAACAAAATTAAAGGTATGTTCTTAAGTTGTTTTATGTTACTTTATGTTATTCATTAGTTAGTTAATTAGGTAGATTAGGTAAGTAGTTAGGTGTTTAGTGAAGTCTTGAAGAAGAGGAAACAAAGTTTCCATCTTTAAGTGTAGAAAGTGAAGAATCATGAAGGAAATGGAAGAAATACATGTGTATATACTCTTAGATATGTGTACATAAAGAAATATCAAAGAAATACAAGTATGTGAACCTTTATACATAAGTATGTACCATGTACATAACCTAATTTAAGACCATATCTAATTATATATGTATATACTATACTAAATACATGCATAGAACTACAAAAGAATGGAATTGAGAGGATTTTCTTAAGGAAAAATTTGGCATACGAATTTTTAGTATAAAAATACGTATCCAACCGTATAGGTATATGAGTAGGAATACATGTATAAATACGGTATAAGTATATGTAGATGTATAAGTATATGTATGTATAAGGTATATGTACATAAGTATAAGTATAAGACATATGTACATAAGTATAAGTATAAGGCATATGTATATAAGTATAAGTAAGGGACAAATGTACATAAGACATGTACATATGACATAAGCATAAGGTAATGCTTATGTAATCAAATGATGACATAAAGAAAAGATGACATAAGCATATAATGATATAAAGAAAAGATGATGTAAGCAATGACATAAACATAAGTTTAGAAAATGAGAAAAATAAGAAAATGTAGGTAATTAGGTACTAAAATTAGTAAATCCTAATACACTTTGTAAACTAGATTATATCTAAATCAGTACATGAATTAGTAATGACAAGGTAAATCCCTTAATTATAAGAATTTAAGGAATAAAGGTTATAAATATAAGTAATAACAATACTTAAGTATTATAGCTAAAAATTTCTATAAATTAGTTCATAATATAAAATAGGGGTCTTAACATCCAAAACAAACATTACCGTATGAATATACGTCCGAAAACGATGAAAAACAACTATAAATTTATAAATATCAGAAATAAAACGAAAAAGTTATATACGATTAATAATAAAGTCTAACCAGGTAAAAGTTGATAATAGTCTAAGTAGATTAGGTAATTAAATGTTTAGAAGTATTAGTTAAATTAGTTACTTACTAGTTATATCAAATCGTAATGATCAGGTGACTCTGAGGAGCGTGAGGACCTCCCGATCGACTACTACGATTAGGACGAATCACTATGGCCGAGTGAGTATTTACCCAATGATTCCATGCTTGTTTTGTGATTGTAGATAGTGGACTTAAATATTATTGTTAATTGATGATTGTGTGGGGTTTGGGAAACGCTTGTGTATGCCGGTATGTCTTGAGTTGTGAACTTACCTTAACTATTGATAATGCTATGTTTGTTGCATAGTAGTATAGAAAATGATTGTGTGCACAATTGGATGGTCATAGCATAATTTGAACCTAATTATACTCGGTCTATAAAAAGAAATTGAGACATGCATTAACATGCATAGCATGGATATTATTCCGGCCGTCACATCACACAGAGGTAAAGAGAGGCCATTCGGGGGTTGATATTATTCATTTATTTGGTTCTGTACGGTGCACTCGTACAAAATGACCTTACCCTGGCCCGCGAGAATACTAGGCGTTGGAGGCGCCAACCGCCTGGCTAAGGGTCGAGTCTATAGGCCTCCGTTTAGGGGTGAGTGTGGACTGCGGGGGCCCACTCACAATTATACTAGAACTTGGGTTTTCTGAAAATAAAAGAATTATTTGATATAAGTACGGAACGTGGGGTTCCGTAGTAAAGTAAGTTCTAGTATAATACCCGGATATGATTGGTGCCGTGTATACTCCAACCCTGACTTCAGAGGGTGTTAAATCTGAGTTACGTATATGAACTAGTTAATTATACGTATTGTTTGGCATTCTGGTTGATCATTCATTCATATGCTTGAATATAATGTATTCATAACTTGCTTGTGGTGTGGCTGAGGGTTTTGCTTACTAAGCTTAGGCTTACACCCCTTTAGACTTTTGTTGTAGGATAGCCTGTTCGTAGAGACAGGACGAGGAATGCCACAGGTTAGCCTGGGGATTTGGGCAAGAGCGAGCTACTATGTGTATTGAGTGAACAGTTTATGTAGACTTCTACTTATGTACTTTTGTTTATCTTATTATATTAGACCTAGACATACTTAAATGCTACGTAATGTAAGCTTTATAACTTAAATTTTATATAAATATGTTTGTGTAATGATATCAAATGAGTCTGGATGTTCTTTAGAAACTAGTGGTTGTAGAGCCTTGTATATTGTGTGAAGAGTTCTTGATTAGAAGGGTAACCAATCAGGGGTTCTTTGTACAGTATATGGCGTCTACCACGACTAGGCCGTCCTCAGTTCGTGACAAATGCGCCCTTAAATATATAGTTTAATAGAGTATAAATTTGAGAAACTAGTGAATGATAATGTGTTACATGAGAAATTTGAATGTAATGAAGCTGGGAAGTACAAATTGAAGTGTGTCAAGCTTGCTTTTTTTTTTAGTTTTTATTAATTTTATTCAATCCAATCAATATTAAACTCCACCTTTTTAATATTAACACTCGATTAAGAATTAAAGAAAATCTGAGTTTTAAACATGTTTTGAAAATATTTGAAGTTGCCACCCAATTGGAGTCGAGAAAAGGTTTTGATTAAAACTAATTGGTTAGATTAATTTTAATTCAGATACAGGGTTACGTGAAAAACCAATTTTAAAAAAAGGGTTTTGAAAACCAAATATTTGAGTTTAGGAGCTAACTTATTAAACTCTAATTGGGTATCACTTTTAACTTTTCGAATTTACATTCACTTTTCAATATACCCTTATAATTTGAGATTACAACTACAAAAACAACCAATTATATCTACTCACATGCAACTAAGTTAATTAAATTGAATAAATATTTACAAAAGATGGAAAAAGAAAATTTTCCAAATTTTAAGTCGCCCTATAATCACGTATGGGTGCTTAAATACTTATTGTTCTGGATTAAATTTCCGTAGTTCATTTCCAAAAATGTTAGCGGATGGGTTTATTTTAAAATTAAAAAGTGACCAAGTTTACGTCTCTTAGTCATTCCATTTTATATTGAAAATTTCTAAAAGGGTGCTAAATCAGGACTTTTTATTTTTAGAAAATTCCTAAAGTATCCTAATTTTGAAAATGATTGGTTTATTTTTATTTATTTGGAAAATTGATTTTTCTAAGTGATAAAACGATTTTTTCAATTTTTTAATTATTTTCTTTATTTTTTTTGTGCTTTACCGAAAAAAAACTAAAATAAACTTCTTCTTTTTAAATGATTGGTTTATTTTTATTTACTTGAAAAAATGATTTTTCCAAGTGATAAAACGATTTTTTCAATTTTTTATTAGTTTCTTTATTTTTTTTGTGCTTTATCGAATAAAAACTAAAATAAACTTCTTCTTTTCTTTTCTTTTTTTCTTTTTTTCCCTTTCTGTTTCCTTTTTTTTTACAAATTTTCTTTTTTTTTTTTACAATTACAATAACTTTATAGAAAATAAATAAATTATAAAAAAAAAAACCAAGACGACAACAACAAAGGAGAGGGTCAGACCAAGAATTGGATGCAACATATAGGTCAAGTCAGCTCAATTGGGTCACAGGTCAAACTTTACTTGGGTTGAAGAAGAAGAAAGCTCAATAGCGCACAAGGGTGGTTCTAACCATTTTAGGTACCCAAACAACCAAGGGAGAGTGTTTTGATAGGGATTTTATTGGGGAATATAGGTGTAGGGAAGATGCCTCAGTGTTTAGTGGTGGTTGGAGTAGATGTGGTGGCAATGACAATAACAGTTGTCTAAGCTCGATGGTAGTCATTAGAGGTCAAATGAAGATCTAGCTCTATGTTTTAGAATGCTACAAGTCTCGTTGTGGTGTCAAATTTAGACGACAATAAGTAGTGGTGAGTGTTTTGCATAAGGGGTCATGTAGTAGTCGATGAGGGAGCTAAGAGTCACAATAGTGAGCAAGGTTGGTCGGGGTGGGAAGCTCGAGCCATAGGGAAGCTAGTAGTGATAATGGTTTTGCTTGAGAAGCCACCAAGAGCTCTCAACTTCTAGAGAGAGAGAGAGAGAGACTTGCATAATAGCAAGAGAAAGAGTTGGAGACAGTGTTTTTCAAGCTTAGGGATGAGAGCTTGATGTCCAAACTACATAGAAAACCCCCTATTTATAACTTTTTAAGCTTATAAGCTTGGAAAGTTGCATCAATGGCCAAATCAACCATTTATGTTAAAGCTCGAAAATTAAGCTTTGGGGTGATTTCAATGCCAATTTTGACTCTTGAAACATCCAAATCTAGTTGCATTTTATGGCCTAATGCAAAATATGTCGTGTAATCTACACGATTTCACCATTATTCGATAAGATCGTGTATAAAAAGAGGTCAAAAATTACCTCAAAGTGACTAAACTGAGGAGGGAAAAAAGCCTGGAAATTAGGCTTAAAATGGAGAAGGAGATGCAAACTATAGTATAGTCACGTGGTGCGCACGGGCTACCCATCCTAACCTGCGCATGTGATTGAAAATAAAAAGTAAGCACTTTTCATGCCTTCACATGTGAGCTTAGGCTCATAAACTGGGCTTAGCCCTATTCCGTAAATGGACCAGGTCTTAAACTTGGTCCAGTCCAATCCTTATCCTTTTTTAAAAAATAATAATGATAATAATAAAACAAATATATGAACTCATAAACCTAGTTTTATGCCAAAATTAACTCTAAACTGACCAATTCCCGTACACATGTAAATAAATAAATAAAATCTTATCTTAATGATTGTGCACTTAAATGCTATTTGTCATAAAAATCTATTGTTCCTAATTTTTTTGTATTTTTCCACTTTTTTTCTCATTTTCTATTTTTTTATACTTTTCTCTTAATTAAGATCCTTTTTCCCTATTAAAAAAAAATACAGGAAGCGAAAGGGCAAAAATGGTATGTCTACAAAGTATTGGATTAGTCTTAATTGGAGTTAGAAGAAAATGGACCAATGAATTGATTATAAGGGTATTGAATGAAGGCAGAGGATAACTCAAAGGAAGTTGAGAGTAAATGTTCTACTTAAGATTCACTTAGAAACTAAATCAGAAGCAAGATTAAGAGTAAGTAATGAAACAGGAGAAAACTTAAAGACTGAGTTAGATGGCAAACTTTTAAGAAACTTAAAATTGGATGGGCTCAAAAGATAGCTCAGAGGGTATCCTATCAAGAGATCTAAAGTTGAGTAAACTACACAATTGGTTTACAAGATATCTTAAAGGGTACTTAAAGCAAAATACATGAGTGTGAGCACTTAGAAGTTACCTTACAAGGTAACCCGTAAGACATCTTAGGTATTTATTAGACTTAGAAGATGATTCAAAGGATAAACTTATTAATACCTTAACCCTGATATGGCTTAAGAGATAACTTAAAAGCTTCTTGATGTGCCTAAGAGCTTAGTTATCATTAGAACTTACCATAGCAAATCTGAACTAAATGGTTCCTCTTAAATATCGAAGAAAATAGAGAGAATTGGTCTACGGCCGAACTAAAGTAGCTGACGTGAAGTTGTTTAGAGGATGGACTCACCAACGAACACAACCTGACTTGACACTTTACTTGATATGATGCACAAGTTGATGTTAAGTTCCATCCACCACTATTCTTGAGTTACTTAATAAGATTAGATAAGAGTGTATAAGAATGAACTTGGAGAAGGTTATCTTACGAGAACAGGAAATTCAATGTTTATCTATCCAGTTATATGCGGCTTACAAGGGAAAAGGACCATTTAAAGTAAGTCCCTGGGGCAACATTAAAAATAAAAAAATTATAAGAAAGTATATATATAAAGGGAATTCTTAGTACATACAAAAGAGGGTAAAAAGGACAAAAGACAAAAATGGAAAAATAGTACAATATCAGATAAGGTGGACAAGTGGCAGTGCAACATTGGTCACATACAAAAATTCTCTGAACACAGTAAGCAAGAGGGATCAAGATGTTATGGCAATAAAAGGGCCAAGAAGAGAAGAGGGTGACGAGAGAAATGGTAACAAGCTAAGAGAAAACTACTCGGCTGGTAAGTGAGTCTCTCGTCACTCGGTAAGAACCTCTCAACAACAATTGATCGAATTACTCGGTACAAGATCCTTAGTAAAAGAATGGTCGGCATCATCACAACCAAGAGTATAGGTTAACATATAACAATGTGAGGAGCTCAAAGCCGTTGCTGAGAAAGGATCCTTTAGTATAAAGTAGGTTGCTGAGAGAGGATTCTTCGGGTGAAGGATTAGAGGCCTCAGAGCCATCCGCGAGTAATGGGGCCAATGGTCGGCAGTTCATCAGTTCCCCGGGGTTGCTGAAAATTTGCCCTCAAATCTTGGTCCTCGTCATCATCAGGTACATAAGGAGTTAAATTAGCAACATTGAATGTGGTTGATACACCAAAAACTTCGAGTAGCTCAATCTCATAGGAGTTATTATTAATGCGCCTCAGGATCTTATAGGGTCCATCCGTTCTAGGAGATAGTTTATTTGTTCTTTTACTAAGGAAGCGTTCCTTGCTAAGATGGACCCAGACAAGCTCCCTTGCAGAACCACTCGACACGCAAATCTGCTTACCCTTCATCAAGAACCCCTCACTTTAGTAGAACCCTTCAGTAGCTCCTTTAGCACTGCACTTGGCTACTAAAGGTCTAAAATGTGGGTCGTGCTCATGCCAATTAAGTAAAGTGCCAAATCTAAGCACCTTAGCTTATAACGTTGTGATGACGGTATGACGGTGAGAAAATGCATTAGTCACTGTATTGGTGCTTCCCTTCTTATATCTGATGACATAACAAAAGGTCTCCAAGAACTCGATCCACTTAGCATGATGCCGAGAAAGCTTTTGTTGCCCACGAAGATGCTTGAGAGATTCATGATCCAAATAAATGAAGAATTTTCTCAACAAAAAATAATGCTGCCAGTTCTGGAGTGTTTAAACAAGGGCATAGAACTCCCTATCGTAGGCTGAGTAATTCAGGGCAGTACTTCGGAGTTTTTTGCTGAAGTAAGCAGTGGGTTAGCGCTTCTACATAAGGACAGCTCTAATGCCAACACCGGATGCATCACATTCAACCTCAAAAACCTTTTTAAAATCTGGCAAGGTAAGTACTAAAGCAAGCATCAACTCAGACTTCACGTCTTCAAAACTCTTCTGAACCTTTTCTGTCCATCTAAACTCAACATTCTTCTTGGTCAATTCAATCAACGGTGCAGTTATGGAACTGAAGTTCTAAATAAATCTCTGATAAGACAAGACTGGACCATGGAAGCTCCTGACTTCAACAGCACTAGTCAGCGTAGGCCACTCATTAATAGGTCTGACTTCTTCCTCATCAATTCGAACTCCCCTCCCTGAAACCACATATTCGAGGAATACAATCTCGCTTTGACAGAACATGCATTTCTTTAGGTTATCAAATAATTTCTCGGCATGGAGTATGTTAAACACCAATCTCAAATGTTCAACATGAATGAAAAGGTCGGCACTGTAGACCAAAATATCATCAAAATAAACCATAACGTATTTACCTATCAACGATTTGAGTGCATGATTCATCAACCGCATAAATGTACTCAGCGCATTAGTTAGACCAAACAACATCACCAACCATTCGAACAGACCATCCCTTGTCTTAAAGGCCATCTTCCATTCATCCTCAGGTCTCATTTGTATCTGGTGGTAGCCACTGTTCAAGTCTATATTAGAAAAGATGCAAGCGCCATATAACTCATCAAGCCGTAAGATCGGGCATCAATATTTGATAGTAATCTTATTGATAACTCGGCTGTCAATGCACATTAGCTACGTTCCGTCCTTTTTCGGCACGAGCACAGTGAGTACAATATAAGAGCTCATGCTCTTATGGACATATCCACGATCCATCAACTTATCCACCTGTTTCTTTAGTTCAGCTGTCTGCTTTGGATTGAGTCTATAAGTGGGTCAATTTGATAAGGCAAACCCTGGTTAGAGGTCAATGCAATGCTCAATACCTCTTAAGGGAGGTCAACCTTTCGACATCTTGGTTAAGAATAGGTTAGTAAAGTCCTGAAGTAGCTGCTGTACTTTGCTAAGTAAGTTTTCGGCTTCTCTAACCTCTAAGAATCTCCTAAATAAAAAGAGCACATACTCCTCGACCTTGACTTCTCGTGCAAACTAAGTTTAGGAAATCACCAAGGACTTTCACTGTAGAGATCTAGCAACCTTTTCTTGGGCTTCTTGCACTTCCTTAGGACTCATAGGTATCAATATAATTTTCTTCCCGTCCTTCTAGAACATGTAGGTATTTCTATACTTATCATGTAAGACTCTCAAATCAAATAACCACGGTTGGCTGAGTAATATGTGAGAAGCATACATAGGAAGGACATCACACAGCACCTCGTCCTTACACCTATCATCAATGGTAATCAGCACTCTAACTTGCTCGATAACATGTAGTCCTCCTTTCTCATTCAGCTAGTAAATCTTGTATAGCTTGGGGTATGAAACGTTGGCAATTTCATGACCTTAACTACCCCTTGCGTAATGATATTAGTGCAGCTCCCTCCATCAATGATCATGGCACATAGCTTGCCATTCACCCGACAATTCATATGGAAGAGGTTCTCTCTTTACTCACTCTCGTTAGCTATAAAAGCAATGAGAGATCATCAAACAATAAAGCAATACCGGCTCCACCCTCAAGAAGTATCTTGGCATCAAGGTCTTCTTGAAATTCTTCCAGCATCTGATCGATTGCTACGTCTTCCTCTCCTTCACTTGCACTTTCTACTTCAAATTGGGGCTTGTCTCCCTTTATGGTCATGACTCGATGGTTCGGACATTGACTAGCTACGTGTCCATAGCCAAGTCATTTAAAACATTTGATTTTTCAGGTTTTCCTTCTTGAACTCTAACCTAGGTCTCTTTTCATCTCAGGCTCCTCGGTCTTTCTCTTACCTAGACCTTCTTCCGGTCCGCTCGGCATCTAACCTTAACGTTCCACCTTAGAACTATTTGATGCTCTGTCATTCCCTGGTTAACTCAGCAGGCCACTCCTATTCGACATCATTGTTCAGCTACTTGACATTCAACTAACTCGGTTCTATCAATGCCTTTCAACACTCTGGGCCATACAAATGATTTCATCTAGAGTTGTGAGGTTTTGCAGCTCCACAATGTTACCAATCTCAGCCCGTAGTCCAAAGATGAACCGTGCTATAGTTCGTGTCTCAAGTTTGTCAACATCACATCGTATCATGAGCAATTGAAACTCTCGGACATAGTCGCCTACGGATCTATTACCTTGCCTCAAGTCTTAAAGTCATTGGAAAGTATCTTGTTCGTAGTATTTGGGAACAAACCTACTTCTCAAAACTCTCTTCATCTCGTTCCATGTTCGAACTTCGTATTAGGCCCTTAGGTAAACATTTTGTAGTTTCTTCCACCACATTGGCGCATATCTAGAAAATTCTAACACAGCCACTTAAATGCGAACAGTATCTTCATAATTATAGAAATCGAATAACTTTTTGATCTTTTCTTCCCAATCTAGGTAGTCATCAGCACTACCAGACCTATTGAAGCTTGGAATCTATACCTTCTGATGTTCGGCACCTCTTGGCGCTCTAAACTCACGCTCATCAATCTCGACATACTGGTCTTCTTCTTCTTCATACTCTTCTACTTCGTCCAACTCCAACCTTCTTCTTGCAACTTTGTCGGCATGTCACAGTGGTACTTGGTTTAATAGAAAAGCCTTTGGAGCTTGCTCGTTCATTTGTCTTCTTAACCTATCTCTCATCGCTTAGTCTTACTCAACAACTCTCTTACACAGTCTAGTCTCTAGGACTATGTTTACGAAGACAGCTAAGTTGGCTACAATAGCAGTAAGATCTTATATCCACTCATTAGTAGTACGCGGTGTTTGTTGGGTAACTTAACCACAACCATAAGCATCACTCTCGGCATCGTTAATCTCTCCATGTACACTAAGGTTCAACATTCTCAACACAAAGCTTCAGTAGAAACACTTCACACGGATGCCTTCAACACACACACAAGTATCTCAAACAGTAGATTGACCATCACTACACAACTCACGGTCTCAACCTCAAGCTCTGATACCAGGATTATATGGTATGCTTAGGAGCTTAGTTATCACTAGAACTTACTGTAGCAAATCTAAATTAAATGGGTTCTCCGAAATATTGAAAAAAATAGAGGGAATTAGTCTATGAACGAACTAGAGTAGCTGATGTGAAGTTGCTCAAAGGATATGACTCACCAACGTAGCTGATGTGAGGCTACTCAAAGGATATGACTCACCAACGAACACAACACGACTTGACACTTTACTTGATACTTTACTTGATGTGATGGACAAGTTAATATCCTGCCACTAATCTTGAGCTACTCAACAGGATTAAATAAAAGTGTATAAGAATGAACTTAAAGAGGGTTATCTCACAAGAACAAGAAATTCAATGTTTATCTATCTAGTTATATGCGGCTTACAAGGGAAAGGGACTATTTATAGTAAGTCCCTATGACAACATTACAGATAAAGAAATTACAAGAAAGTATATATGAAAAGGGGATTCCTAATACAAACGAAAAAAGGTAAAAAAGACAAAAGAAAAAAAATGGAAAAGTAGTACAATGTCAAATGAAATGGACTAGTTGTAGTGCAACATTAATCTCGTATGAAGGTTCTCTAAGCACAGTAGGTGAGAGGGATCAAGATGTTGTGGCAATAAAAGGGCCGAGACAAGAAGGTGATGAGAGAAATGGTAACAAGTTGAGAGAAAACTACTCAGTTGGTAAGTGAGTCTCTTGTCACTCGGTAAGAACCTCTTAATAGTAATTGGTTAGATTACTCGGCACAAGGTCCTTGGTAAGTGAATGGTTAGCATCATCACAACCGAGAGTATAGATCAACATATAACAATGCAGAGAGCTCAAGGAGTACAGCCACCTTCCTTCGGTGTAAAGTTTATCATCATCAGCAGGTTGCCAAGAGAGGATTCTTCAAATGAGGGATTGGAGGCCTCAGAGCCATATGTGAGTAATAGGACCAATGGTCGGCAATTCATTACTTTTAGTTTAAGAAAGTCAAGGGTGACTTAACTCAGAACTTAGCTCAAAGAGTGTTTAAGGAAAATCATGAAGATTTACTAACCTCAAAGATTGATGCAATGGTTGAATCTGTGGTGAAATTTAATGCCTATGTGATGTAGAGGATATCTCAATGGGATCAATGCTTCATCAAAACTTAAAGTATTATTTAAGAATACTTGGAGGCTTTAGTATGTGTCTTGATGGGAATCAACCTTTGACCATATCGAAGTCGAGGCTTATCAATGCTTGCCGACACCGAACTGTAGCTAAAAGGACAAAGGGAAGGAAAATAAACACTTGGCATTAACTCTGTCGTCAGCCAAGGTGTCGAGAAACCATAAGGCCGAGTATACGAGATCAAAGAACCACTCGGCATGGTACCAAGAGACTCGTGCCGATTAAATCTAAAACTCGACAAATGTAAGCCGACCTCTCTAATGTCTCGACTAAGCCATGCGAGAGTTTAGGGACTCCTTCCCTAACCCATACATCAAATTACCGACCCCGTCCGATTCGAATACTACTACTCCTAGGACATGCCGAGTAACTGCATGCTAACTCCTGTAAAACGCATAGTTTTGTATTCTTATGTATTGTTTTCCTATATTTTATTTATGGGCCCGATTCTTTAGGGTTAAGGCCTTATATATTATTTACAGTTTTGCAACTAAGGTTTAGGACTTGCTATAAATAGTAACATTTGTACTAAAACAGATACCTAGAGACGGACAGATGCAGACATATATATACAGAGAGTGAAACTTTTCTCTTTCGAGCAAGACTATACTTGAGCTAGTAGAACTTGCATTTACCAGATTATTAAGTATCAATTACTCTCTTTAATCTCTCCCGTGTTCTTATCAATCTTATTCTTAAGATTGTGGTGAACCCCTTTATTTGAACCAGTTAGTGAGTTATACCAAACCCTCATTTGAATCTCAAGCAACATTTAGTGTTCGTAAGTTGTATCAAACTCTATTTTGAGCTCAAACCCCTGATTGTGTTTGTGTCTTGATGCGTAATATTTATTCACATTCACCATCAAAATCTTCATGTTCTTCATACCCATTTTCTTTTAAACACTCATTCCTATTCGTTCCAAATCTACTGCCGTTTCTAGATTGATCCTTATCATATTGGTATTGGAGCTTTAGAGTGACATGCGTGATAGTGTTCTTCAAAGTTTGATTCTAGTTACTGTAGAAGTGTTTGTTGGTTATGGGTAACTGTGGAAATCAAGTAGTAGTCGTTTCTGGGTTGCTACAGTTTTTGTTGTAAAATGTGTTTGTTCAATTTTCTAGTAAATTATTAAATGAACAAGAATGTCGAAGGATAGTATCAACAACATCGGAGACAGTCTTCGTGGAAGCTTGAGGCGACGTGTTAACAACTTAGAATATCAAATTTAGAATCTCACTGACTCTATCCAAGAACTCACTAGACTAGTCAGAGGCCACAAACGATATGGCCGAAAGGAAAGAGAGGAGAGAAGACTCACAAGTGGAAGTGGCTCTAATGAACTTAATCGTGATGACCAACAGTGGAGAAGAGCTGTCGAGCCAAGAAGAAGAGAAAACCGACCCGAGTAGAGTAGAAGAAATGAAAGGAGTGTTGACTTCCAAACAAATTAAGAAGCCCAAAGAAGAGAGTCAAGGCCAAGAAGGAACATGGTTGAGCAGAGCTCTAACAGAAGTGGCCGAACCAAGGTGAATCGACCAGCTTGAAATGCAAGGGATGAACCCTGAGCACCTGGCTGAGGACTTGACAATGTTAAGTTGAAACTGTCGACCTGAAGAGTTCCTTGACTAAGTTCCCCGAATCGAGAAGTTATTCGAGTGGTACGAGTGAGATGATCAAATAAAGGTTAAGTTAACTTCATTATCCCTTGTTGAATATGCAAGTCTTCAGTGGGATAAGCTAGTTACTAAGTGAGATATGTGAGTCTTCAGTGGGATAAGCTAGTTACTAAGTGAGATATCGAAGGAGAGGAACCGATCAGAACTTGGAGGCTCATGAAAAGACTGATAAACCAACGCTTTGTGCCGACTTATTTCAAGAAAAAGATGCTCCATGCTTTCCAGCACCTAAGATAAGGTCGAAATACTGTTGAAGAGTATTTGCAAGAGTTTGAGACCTTGATGACGAGATGTGAGATTGCCGAGCCATAGAACCACACCATTGGTAGATTTCTGAGTGGACTCCAAGACAACATTGCCGACATAGTTGAATTGCAACCGTTCAACTCTTTAGACGAGCTAATTAATTTGGCATTAAGAGTAAAGAGGCAAAAGAGAAGAAGGAATTAAAAGCCGAGTAGCTATTAAAAGCCGAGTAGCTGACCTCAACAAGGTAGCCTTAAGCCTAAGAGGTATGCTGAGAAAAGGCAAGAAAAGAAGATAGAGAAAGGAGAGTCTAGTTGACTAACCCATGCCAAGAAAAAGATTGTCGAGAAAGAGAAAGCACCCTACAACAAGGCCCGAGAAGTGAAGTGAAGTGCTTAGGTTACAAACATATTGCGTCCTAATGCTTGAATAAGAAGGTCATGGTCTTGAAGGGCAAAGGGCCCGAGGCTCAAATCGAGAGTCAAAGTGACAAGAGCTCGAACAACCAGTTGATAAAAGAAGATATCTATCCTAAGGACCTGGGAAAACTCCTAGCTACAGCCACACGAGCTGACCTGAGGGCAAATCTTAGATAAAGGGAAAATTTATTTTACATACAGTGCCTAGTGAACGGGAAGATCTATTCCTTGGTTATCGATGAAGGTAACTGCACCAATATTGTCTCTACCGAGTTGGTAGAAAAGATGAAGTTACTAACCTACCCTCATCCCCGACCCTATGGATTGAAATGGTTTAATGACAAGGGTATGACCTATGTGCATAAAAGAGCGCAGATAGCATAAGTTGGACAATACGAGGATGATATTGATTTTGACAATGCCTATGAATTCCACAAATCTAATTCTTGGCCGACATTAGGAATATGATCGAAAAGCGATCTATGATGGCTTCCTCAACACATACATTGTTCAAAAGGATGGGAAGAGCTATTGCTTAACCCTCATGAGCGTTGAAGAAATCCAGAGACACTCTGCACCCATAATGAAGAGAAAAGGGAAGAGAAGTTTATTCGGCATCCCAGCTCATGCTCAACACTTAACGTCGAAGACAACTTCCTTTCAAACCCGCAGTAAATGATGGGAATCAGCCTCTGACTATTTCCAAGTCAAGGCCTATCAATACTTGCCAAAGCCGAGCTATAGCCAGAAGGACAAGGGGAAGGAAAATGAACACTCTACATTAACTCTGTCATTAGCCGAAGTGCCAAGAAACCACAAGGCTAAGTACGTGAGATCAAAGAACCACTCAATACGGCAATAAGAGACTCGTGCTGACTAAATCCAGAACTTGACAAATGTGGGCCGATCTCTCCAGTATCTCAGCCAAGCCAAGCAAGAGTTCAGGGACTCCTTTCCTAACCCGTACATTAAATTGCCTACCCCGTCTAGTTCGAATACTACTACTCTCAGGATATGCCGAATGATTGCATACCAACTCCTAGAAAACACACAATTTTGTATTCTTGTGTATGTTTTCCTTTATTTTATTTATGGACCCAATTCTTTAGGGTTTAAGGCCTTGTATATTATTTACAATTTTACTACTAGAGTTTAAGACTTACTATAAATAGCAACATTTGTACTAAAACAAACACCTAGAGACAAACAAATACAGGTGTATATATACAAAAAGTGAAACTTTTCTCTTTCTAGCAAGGCTGTACTTGAGCTAGTAGAGCTTACGTTTGCCAGATTATTAAGTATCGATTACTCTCTTTAATATCTCCCGTGTTCTTATCAATCTTATTCTTAGGAGTGTGATGAATCCCTTCATTTAAACCAGTTAACAAGTTATATCTAACCTTTATTTGAATCTCGAGTAACATTTAGTATTCGTAAGTTGTATCGAACTCTATTTCGAGCTCAAATCCCTGATTGTGTTTGTGTCTTGATACGTGATATCCATCCACATTCACCATCAAAACCTTCATGTTCTTCGTACTCATTTTCTTTTGAATACCCATTCTTGTTCGTTCTAGATCCACTACCATTTCTGGATTGATCCTTATCAAGTTGTGTATGATTCATTAAGATCACAATTCAATTGCTGTTTTAGAGCATGGACAGATATTAAGAATGATACCTAGTTTCTAATTCCTATACATATATTTTTTTGCTTGAAGCATGGAAATAAAGTTGGTTACTATGATTTTTGCAACAACTATGTTGTATTTTAAACAATAATTGAATGGCAATGTATTCTTTAGAAGATTGACCTACTGCAATTCTGGTGGAATATTGGTACAATAAAGGTGCATATGATAGATTCGCCTTTAGTTATAAAAGGAAGGTGTATATCTTGTATGCGCCTTCCTTTTTGGCTTAAGTGAAGGTATATACTGGATATGTGCCTTCTTCTTTATAAAAATGTGAAGCTGAAGGCACACATTTTGTATGGACCTTCACAACTCCCTAAACATAATAAGTATGAGAAGCTCCTCCCTTCCCTTCTTTTTTTTTCCTGAGAAACACATCTTTCAGATTAATCCTTTTGATGCATTTCTCCAAAAGTAAGAGCTAAGGAACTATAAGAGGAAGCCATCAGATTAAGCTTGTTCAAATGGAGTCTAAATATTCTCATGCTTCAGTTATACATTGAAGCTATTCAACAATATAAATTAAGTGCCAAGATGGTCCTTTAGTTCATGTATTGGCGTGGAAGACCTAGGACATGATTAGGGGAACTTGAACACTTAAAACAATCAAATCAAATTTGTGTCATTTGTTGTTTTAATGTTATTCGTATGTTGTAAAAGTATTATAAGCGTTCATAAAAGCATTTGATGTATCGAGTCTTACATCGATGGGCCAATTTTAACTACCCAAATTTGGTAGTTATTTGTTGCATAATAGTTGTCATTAGGTAGTTATGTTTGAAAAATCATGTCTTTTCTTTGAAACTTGAACCAAGGGATGTCTCTTGCAATAAGGAATCTTTTTTCTAAAGCCACGGGGAGTATAAAATATTAGGGGCCCTTTTATATGGGAAATGGAAAAATTATAAATTATATCTTGAGAATCACAATGGAAAATACTTATCGGTAAGAAATTCCCAAGTTGAAGATGTTCCAAAACTCTTGGAGACTGTTGCCCATTGACATTTGTGTAAGAGGTATTGAAGGGGCAAATAAAAAATTATAGTCCAGGCATGCTGTCGATAGATTGTTTCAAATCCTTCGATCACTACTCTACTAAGATTAGGCTAGAAATTATCATTTCAGTATTTACTTTATACGATTTTTAATTGTAAACAATAATTATTATAGTGTTTATTTCACTTAATTAATTACAATACTAAATCAGGAATATAATCATTTTAGAAAAATTGAGAATATAACCAAAATATACAACTATTTAATCTTGTTAAAAAAATTCTAAAAGTTATGATTAGGTACATGATTGTTCATAACTTAAACTTTTTACTCTCCATAAAGAGGAAATAAAAAATTCCATATATCACAAGTAACAACTATTCCATATAAAGGTGGAATAAAAAAGTCACCGAAAACAAATTTCAAATAAACAAAATCATAAAAATTATTCTAGGAATAGTCATTTCATTCCCTATATTACCCCCAGCTAAACGGCAAGTCGATGGCACCATTACGATAAGCAATAACTGTATGCTTATGTAATTTCCAGATTTGATAAAACCTTTTTTTTCTTCTTCTTCTTCTTCTTTTTTTGGGCGAGTTATAACCTAAAGAGAGAATATTAATCCGTATCACTATATCTAACAATTTTTTATTTTTCTTATTTGATCGTTATTAATATGTAGTTGAATCCACTGGACTGTAACCTTGGCAGTAATAACAAGACGTTTATAAATAAATGGTGAGCACAATAATCATAACAGTGATATATGTTTCTCAGCTATTGTAAATGCGGTTTTGGGCACTTGTCAACAAAAGCATCATAAATAGGTAATAAAGATAAGAAGTTTCTTTTTCCATATACCACATCAAAGAAATACAGCCATGGTGTTTACTTTAATTAGCAGCAGCATGATAATAAGTCAAAGATATAAGGAAAGTGATTGCATTGCACGTGAAGTATTTTATCCTTTTTATATCGTGAAGTATGGGATCAAGATATGACTAGAAAAATAAACGTTGAACTAGACACGGTTGGACAATTCAGCCCACATGCGGCAAGATTTAAAATGGCTATAAAATAAATAAACTAAATATAATATTTAACTGATTTTATATATTTCAACAGAAAAAACAGATGGGACATGGATTGAAATCCAATCACAACTTATCAAAACAAATTGGCAAATGCACTGAGCACAGAAAAATGGAATTACAATTCAGCTTTTCATTATCCCGAATTCAGACTAAGATAACTGATTGATAAAGGCAAGATCAAGGCAGTCAAGAACGAAACAGAAGAAATGTATATCATAAGAATGCATATCAACATTGGAATACAAATCCTCCACAGGATCATATAGTGCTTGCAGAATGTAAAGATGCACGAAAACTGGAATATCAAGTGCAAGTGAGCACTCACATTAGAGCCCCTAAAAATTTGCTCTTTATTACATATATTGAAGAAAATAATTCTCTTGGTAACAATATATTTACACGATCAAGATGTTACAAATTCCCAGCAGTGATCACCTAATCGTCACGTGGTAAAAGGACATGATCTATTACGGGATCGTCATGAAGAATATCGGGCTCTGAAAATTTTGGTAGGCATCCTCCTATCTTACAACTCATCTAACAAGAATGGTCATGTACAAAATTGTGCAATGTGGATGAGTATGGTTTGCATCATACAGTATTCTGTCATCTACAGAGAGGAAAGCAACATTGAGCTAGTGATTAGGATAACAATAAACCTAACCTCTTTCATCTCCAAACCAGTTGTTTTTCTCCTTTGGCCCTGTTGGACCTTCTTCTTTATATAGTTCAATCGGAAGCTTATGGAAAATGCCCTCCACCGGGCATCGAAGCCTAACAGGTAGAAGATTGATTATCCTATCCAATTCATTCCTTGAAGTGTAAAAAATAGTTGGACCCCATTCTCTCATATATTGCAGCCAACATGGCTCGTTAATAACCCCATTACCAAGATACTCGGCAGCAACAATCTCATAATTGATACTCGAATCAACATATAAATTGCTACGAGCACAATCGTTCCTTATCCCAACTCCAAGTTTCGAAGAACCTTGGAGGTAGCATCCAGGATGAGGGAAGCTTGCATGTCCACTCTTTGATGAGTAAACAATAGTTTTGTTTCCCTCAATAAATTCCAAGTCATATGCATCTACCCACTGCCCACCACTATGCTGTGAGAAGTAGATACCCCATATCTCTCCTGTAAAGTTGCTTATCCGAAGGGTATAATGCTCCCAGTCACCAACATGCTGCCCAATAGTCCTAAGAGAAAAATTCAGAACCCCAACTTTAAGAGTTGCTGGCCCGTTGAAGGGGCAAAAAACCCACATTACAATGTCTGTAAATGTTCCTCCAAGAGCAGGCTTCACATGGACATAAAGTTTAGCAGTATCCAGGTTTCCATACTTCACATGCCCTTTTTGACCATCATTGGGCAAGTCAATCCAATATTTTCCATCATTAGTCCCACCTCTAGGTAAGTTTGAGCCATTAGCATCAATTACCTCACCTACAGAATCTCCAGCACCATACAATAGGGATCCGCTTTGGAAAAACCATGCAACGGAACATGGCAAGAATGTCTCGTTAGGATGAAAGAAAACAGTGGGTCCATAATGATAGACGAGAGCATGGACCTGGTCGAGGTTTGGCATTGCATATAGAGCAGAATCAAAGTTCTTTAAACATGCAATGCACATATCCTTGCCAAAGATCCAGTCACAACTGCAGAAAAAAGTACCAACAGGCACACCTCTAGCTGAAATTCCTCGGTGACTAGGTCTGGTACTCCATACTCTAAATGATAATCCTGGCAATTTAGAGTCGAGATTGAGTATCAGACGATGGCTTTCACATGCATCCGTTAAGTCTGAGCGCACTACTCTCACTTCATCAAGTTCAGGCTTAGCTGGTGTTTTGGTTACTAGAAACCCCAACGGTTTATATCCTTCAGGTGCATTTGGTAACCAAAAATAACCACATTCTCTATCACAATCTTCTGTGCCATCATTTGAACCCCAAACTAGTGTGTAATCGAGGGGCTGCTGGAGGGCCAGTAATCTATCAGATTGGCACTCATCTATTGACGCCATCCCAGAGGAAATCACATCCCTGGCTACCAGCGTGAATCCCCTTAATGGCCGATCATTAAGTTGGCAGTAATGACCGAGACAGGAAAAACCATCAGGTACCCCAACAGGCCTGTAGAAAGAAACACCTTTCTTCTTGTCCCAAGATGAATTAGAGCTCCATATGAACTCAAATCTGTCAACTTGATAAACTTCAATCTCACCAAGACATACTCTTTTGCTAGCAAATCCTGTGCCTATGATCACATGAAGATATCGATGAAGTTACGAAATTAAACATCAATCTTGTTTTCTAATTCTCACACGATAAACAAAGAAGATTAGCAAAACATATTCAGAATGCAACATTAATGACCAAACACACTTTACATCTTTTATTCTCAAAGTTATGGCAGGGTGCATAACACTAGTCATAGATCCCTATCTCCGACTCAAAAACTAAACTTGAGGCATCGTTGACTGTATATTGGATTGGAAGCATACCGACGTGTCAAATCTAATATTAATGGCTCCAGCAAGACAAAAATCAAAGAAAGAAAATCCACATCCCTGGTGAATTAGGCAAAATAAATTGACCATCGGATGTGGTCCTGTGTTATATAAAGACGGACAATTTATTTGTGCCGTAAACAGTCAAAATCTCAATTCCCCCAGATATTGTGAACAAAAGCTGAAGTTAGGATAGATTGTAAATACTCATTTCAACATTTCAAAACCAGTCAAACAAAATAGAAATAACAGCTGAATCAGCATGCGCAAATTTTCCTTCAGAACAAAGTAGAAATTCAGATTCCAGCCGAATAATTTGAAGCTAAATCTTTGAGTTTCAGTAATTACATCGTCCTTTCGTCCAATTCTACATTTTATATGTAGGGAAAGAAGACCGATCTTGCTCTGATCATGCCATGTGGATCATAAGTACCTTGTGATTCTTTGTGTTTTACTAGAGGATAATGACACACGTCATGAAAGTTTTGAATGCATCATACACCATCCGTACGTTATCATACAATAACATAGCGACATGCCTTGCATTACAGACAAGTTTCGTGTGTTTCATCATTTTCATATGACAAATTCGAATTTTGATACAATTATAGCTATCCTTACGAAATATAGTAAAATAATCCAAAATTTGTTCCTAAATAAGTACGTGAACGAGAGAGAGAACGTGTATGAATATAATCGAATTCATAATTTCACATGCTGTAGGTACATTGATGTGAGAAAGAGAGACCTGGAGGCCATTCAGGAAGGGGAGCCGGAAGGGAGAAGGAGGTAGGCTTCGGCGGGGACATGTCGGCGATTCTGTTCCAAGAGAAGCATTTGCAACCAAGCATCTACCGATGCGAAATGGACGAGGTTGAAGGGAAGTTGGAAAAATCAAGAAAGATGGGATGGATTATCGTACTCCTAATTTGCGGGAGGATGAAGAAGAAGAATGTGATTAATTGATATGAACAAAATGGAGACATGGAATCAGATTCCACCTTTATCTTTAATGACCAACAAAAAAGCACATGCACAGCTTTTAATATGATAACGTGTGTATTATTGAGATTAGGAAGTATTTCTCGTTATTTTTATGCCATAATAATATTATGGGTGACTTTAATTGTGCTTGAGCCTATACTCTTCATCAAGCCAACCAAACATAGTCAAGAATTAAATTGAAATAAATCGGACTTATTAGTAGATTTTGGTTATGGTCCTAAACATTGGAGACAATTTATAAAAGAGCAAAAATTATTCCAATATAATTATTTTGATATTTAAATTAGCAAAGAGTTGTGAGCAAAGTATAAGAACTTAAGTGTGAAGTGTTTGAAATCCCTTACCTATGGGGGAAACCCGATATTTATAGACAAATGTGGTAAGATATATTTGGAAAAATAGATTACTCCTATAGAATACAATCAATAGATTTTGAAGATACACTCTACATTTTATAAAGAAGATCTTGAGCTAAGTTAATGATTGTTATATTCCTTCCTAATTTAGTATACTGGCCCAGGGCTACTTACTATAAGCTCATTGGCCTAGGCCTAAGGTACAGGATTAAGAAAGGAGATGATTCAGCACTTCTTAGTGAGGTTAGTTGAGCTCATAGAAACTTAGTTCAAGCACTAGCAAGGTTGCCTTAGTGCTAGTACCAAGGTGATAATGTCAGACGAGCTCGAAGAGATTAGACAAGGCCTTAAGTAGATAAGCAAAGGCTCGTTGGACTCTATCCGAATGCTAAAGAGGTTAACTTGGGCTTAAAAACTCAAATCCAAAATAGCCTATCAATATGATTAAATTACAAACGTAGATCTTTTATATTTCGATTTGATTCGCGATTCATTTTGAAAATGATTCAAATGTTCACAATTCCATTTGGAGATTAAATGAAACCAAACTGCTTAAGCCTAAATCGAGTTGTTTCTCATTGAAAATAAAAAACAAGCATGCTTTTTTAGTTTAAACTCTATCAACATTTCAATCTAGCATTATTTTCCTTTTCCTTTCATTATTTTAAACCAAACTCTCAACCTCCATAATCTACTCCTTTTTCTTCACTGTCATCTTTCATCCCTTAAGTAAACCACATGTGACATGGAATCGTGGATGAACATATGAACCCAATATCATATGTAACTAAAGGGGTAGGTCCAAGCTACAAGATGGCTTGAAAAAGTAAATGATAATCAAGGGTGAGTAGGGGTTCCCATGCATCAACGATGGATATAACGCATCAACGCCTCATACGAGATCAAGTCACACTTGATATGACACACAAGTATGGCCGGAGATTATTCGCCACTAATTCACACTCGAATGGGTTAGATAAGAATAGCTCCTGAGTAAGTAAAAGGGCACTTAGCTTAAGAGAAGGTAAAAAGTTCAATGTATTCTCCTATATATCCCTATAGTTGTTATATTATGTGATTATTTATAGTACTCTGTTAAGGCAAGTTCTACATTATAGATAATTACAAAAATGAATCCCTATAGGAAAATAATTTACAGGCTAAGCATGAAATTGCACGCAATTGTCAGAAAGGACAGCGTGCGTACGTTTTTACTCTACGATTCTGACAATATTGTGATCTAAGTAAGGGTAAGTCTCTGTTCGATGTTAGAAGTTATATACCCTGACTACCAAGGCTGGATTGGGGTTGGCTTAGGGACTACTCACAATAGGGTCGGCCTCGGATGGTCGGCTCCTAGCAATTATCAGCTTGGCCTCGGCACTATGGAGATTGCTATATTTAGATTTGGTGCTTGGGCTAATGCATAGTAAAGGGTTCAGTTCGGCACGTTGACTAGTCACCTTGGTAATGCCTTGGATAGCATGGAAAGTGAAGTAGCTCAGCAAATCGAACTGAGGCAAGCACTACTCCTCGACGCTTAACTTACCTTGGACAGCTTGGCGGACCACCTAAGAGAGCCCTCAGTCTCAAAAGCATATAATCAGTCATTGATCCCTATCATCCCCTCCGAGTTGTTTGAGATTGGGGATCAAATCTAATTAAATCTGGTTCAGGTTTAGGTTGCTCGTCTTCGGGAGTGTAAGGTTAGAGGTAGGCAATGTTGAAAGAGTCTGAGACTCCATATCCTTCGGGTAATTCAAACCTATAAGTGTTAGGATTGATCTTTTCAAGTACTTTGAAAGGTCTGTCAACTTTGGGAGACAATTTACTCTTCCTCAAGTTTGGGAATCATTCCTTGCTGAGGTGTATCCAGACCAAATCGCCTGGTTGAAATTCTCTCTTCCTCTATCCTCGGCTTCGCTTCTCAAGCTTAATGTTAGCTCGACCCAATTGCTCTACAACCTTCTAGTACATGGCTTTAATAGCCTCAACTCTCTCCACAACTAGCCGATCATCATCAAGCATTGGCTGGGATGCTTAGTCCAATGGTAGTTTGAGGTTGAACCCATAGGCGACCTTAAATGGAGACATGCTTGTTACACTGCAAGCAGTCCTGTTGTAGGCGAACTCAATGATTGGTAGGCACAGATCCTAATCAGCCGTGTTTCATCCAACAGCATCCTATAGCAAAGTTCCTATGATTCTGTTAAAAACTTTGGTCTATCCATCGGTCCATGGGTGGCAGGACATGTTGTACAACAGCTTGGTTCCCATTCGCCTCCACAACGTCCTCCAAAAATGGCTCATGAACTTGGGGTCTCGATTTGAAACAGTGGTCTTAGGAATTCCGTGCAGCTTGATTACTTCCTGCAAGAAAAGAAAAGAGATAGCCGAAAGTTTTGGAATAGGGTACAAAATGTACCATCTTACTAAATTGATCCACAACCACCATGATAGAGTCCTTCCCTTGAAACGTCCTCAGTAATCCAAATATGAAGTCCATACTCAGTTCAGACCATCGTTAGGTTGGGATTAGCAAGTGTTGGTAATGTCATTACTTAGCTCAACTCTTCGCTTTTCGGTAAGTCATACACTTTTTCAGCATAGATCAGATATCTCTCTTCATCCTTAGCCAAAAGAATCTAGAGGATAATACCTCGTAAATTCAGTGCTGGCCAAAGTATCCTGCCAATCTCCCCCCTCCCCCCATGTACTTCACGCACTAGCAATTTTCACGTGAAACAGGTTGGGATACATAGCTTTCTCTTCCTAAATAAGTATCTGTCCTCCTTGTGATAGTCATCCAATGTCCGTCCTTCCTCACAACGGGCATAAATAGGACCAAAGTGTAGGTCCTCAGTATACAAATTCTTGATGGTTGAAAAACCAAGTAGCCTTATTTATAGCTCGGTCAGGAGGGTATGTCGTCTCGATAAGGTATCAATTACTACATTATTCTTTCTGTTCTTGTGTTTTACGATACAAGAAAAACCCTCTATGAACTCAACCCACTTAGGTTTTCTCCAGGACAACTTCAGTTGGCTCTTTAGATATCTTAAGGATTTGTGATCGGTGTAAATCACAAATTCTTTGAGCAGCAAATAGTATCACCATACTGTTAGGGCTCGGATTAAGGAGTAGAACTCCTTGTCGTAGACGGAATAGTTGAATGTAGCTCCTCGAAGTTTCTCGCTGAAGTAAGTAATAAGTCAGCCTTTTTACATCAACATAGTACATATGCCTAGTCCGGACACATTACACTCTACTTCAAATACCTTATTGAAGCTTAGCAGAGCTAAGACAGGGATGGTAGTTAACTTCTCCTTCACATCCTCAAAACTCCTCCTCTCTTTCTCACCCCATCTGAATTCAACATTCTCCTTTGAGAGTTTAGTAAGTGAGGCCACAATCGTGCTGAAATTCTTTATGAATCAGTGATAGAATGACGCCAGGCCATAGAAACTTCTCACATCGGTAGAACAAGTCGGCTTAGTCCATTCTATGATCGCTCTTATCTTCTCTTCATCAACTCAAATGCTACCTCTATTCACAACAAAACCCAAGAAGATCACCTCATAATGGTAAAAGTCGCACTTCTTCAAATTAGCATAGAGCTGTTCAACTCGAAGTTTTGCAAGCACTTGTCGAAGATACTCTAGGTAAGTCTCTAGGTCAGGACTATAAACCTTTCCAGTAATTCTCGGACACATGATTCATAAGTCGCATGAATATGCTCAACGCATTGGACAATCCAAATGGCATTATAAGACATTCATATAAACCATGTCGTGTCTTGAATGCGGTCTTCCACTCATCACGTTCACCCATTTGAATACGATGGTACCCAACTTGAAAGTTGATCTTGGAGAATACTCTTACTCTGCTCAATTCGTCTAGCATGTCATCAAGCCTGAGTATGGGATACCTGTACTCGATGGTGATTCGATTGATCGCTCAACTATCTACATACATTCTCCAAGAACTATCCTTCTTCGACATTAATAAGGCCGGTACAGCATAGGAGCTTAAGGATTCACGCACATACCCCTTCTTCATTAACTTATCCACTTGCCTCTATAGTTCAGCGGCCTGTTTAGGATTCAGCTTATAGGCAAGCTTATTTGGCAACACGGCTCCTGGCTTTAGGTTGATCTCATGCTTGACGCCTCAATTTGGGAGCAAACCGTTCGGTAGCTCTTTTGAAAATAGATTAACAAATTCATCCAATAGGTTTTTGCTTTAGTTGGCAACTCTTCCTCCCCGAGTCTCATCTCTAGAAGCCTCTTGACAAGCAGATAGGTTAGTCCCCTCCAGCTCCATTTCTCTTTTCAGTTCAACTCAAGTTAATACCAAAGCCTCTTTCCTTAAGGCTTGGCTAAGTTAGGATTGCATGACTTTCACCTACTCGACAGTCGTGGGACTTAATTTCAACCTTCTTCCTTCATGCTCCACATAACACGTGTTCCTCCTACTGTCATACATAACTGCTTGATCAAACATCCATGGTCGTCCAAGTAGAATGGGGACATACTCATGGGCAACACATCACAGAGCACTTCATCTTAATACTTACTAATGCAGATCAGCACAGACACCTATTTGATCACCTATAAGGCTCCCTTATCACTAAGTTAATGGAGGTCATAAGGTTTCGAGTAAGGCATGGTCGGCAATTCCAACTTCTAAACCATAAATGCAAAGGTTGCATTAGTATAGCTCCCACTATCAACGATCAGCGCGCATAATGATTCATTCACCTTGCATCCAATATGGAAGAGATTTTCTCTTTACTCATCTTCGGGCACAGAGCTGACACTCATTGTTCTCCTCAACACTAGAGTGGTCAGCATGAAGTTGCCTTCCTCGCTATAGATGACTCCTTATCAGATAGCTCGGCCTGTCCATCCTCTTTCGACTCCTCTACTTCTTCATCAATACCATTGACCTCAATGGTTGGTGCCTCGCTTTGAATCACCATTGTTTGCCTATTCGGACACTAAATGGCCATGTATCCAAATCTTTGGTATTTGAAACACTTGATCTCACTCATCTTCTTCCCTGAACTCTGGCCTTTCTCAAACTTCCTCGGTGGTTCCTTCTCCTCAGCTCGGGTGGTTGGAATTGGATGGTTCCCAACAACCTTACTTGAATTAGTTTGTACCGGTCTGCTTAGAACAGTTCGGCTACTTCCTGGTCAGTCAACAGGGGTTAAAATCTTCCTATTCGAAGCTGATGTGTATCCGGGGTCAGACATAAGGAGAGACACCATAATGAAGCAAATCAGAAAGAAACAAAGAAAAGGCTAGCAAAGTCCGAGCAACTAGAGAATGGATATGATACACCATTCGTTCCTACTCGGCCAACAATCTGCCAAATATAACATACCGGTCTGAATTGAAGGGTCACTTGCCACTACTCCTTGCTAAAGGGAATAGATAAGAGTTGAATGATAATGAGAACACTAAGGTTGCTCAAGGTGAATAATTCTGTATTGAAAGCTAAATGATTCCCGTATACAAGAAGGTGAAGGTTTATATGCCCGTTCATTAGAGTTACTTTACATGTATGAAAAGAAAAAAAGGTATTCTACACTAGGTTACATAAGGCATACTAAAAGGGGTTAAAGAGACAAATAATATTCAATACGGAAAAAAAAAAATCATTCTAGAACATTGTGTCAAAAGACATGTGTCGCTTGATGGTTGGACATCAAGGATATGATACAACATAAGAGGAAGCAGGAATGCGTTACAATCAAGGGTCAACCTGATTTGGATCAAGTCTGGAGCTAATCGATCAAGTTTGGAAGTCAACTGAATTGGAGTCAAGCACTAGTGGTTGGTTGGAGAGCTCGGCTCAGCTAGCCTTTCTTAAGTTACCTTCTAAGTTAGGACTTCATAGCTGGGCAGGAGCATGTTAGACACACGTGAGAATCCAACAAACAGTTCGACTAGAGATTGGGTCAAGGTAGGAGTCCCCATCTCAGATATGGATTAGAGCTATTATTTTCCGTGCAAGCCCTTGAAGTCTTCGAGCTCGGCTTCCTATAATCAACCCAGGGGGTTGATTCCTATTAGGCGCCTTTCTATCCTCTGAGTGACTCGGATTATGTCATCAAGTGTTCTAACATCCAGGGTTTCCATGACATCCCTAATCTCATACTTCAATCCACCAATGAATCGAGATACAATTCGATCTTCAGGCTCTACGACTTCGCATCGGATCATTAGCATCTAGAATTCTTTAACATAAGCATCCACACTCGATCCTCCTTGTCTCAGTTCTTACAGTCTCTTAAAGGCATCCTACAAATAATAGCTCGATATAAACCTTCTCCACATGACTCTCTTCATATCATCCCAACTCTTAATCTCTCGTTCTCGTTCTCATTCCCCTTCCCTTCTTCTGGTGGCTTGCAAGTTCTTCCACCACAAGGCAATACAACCAATGAACTCCAACACACCAAGTCTAACTTTTGCATTATCGGGCACTTCGTGGCATTCAAACTGCTTTTCAATCTTATTTACCCAATCCAAGTAATCCTCGGCATCACCACTTGCAGAGAAACTTAGAATACACATCCTTAATCCTTCAACTCTAGGGGTTCGTGCATTTCTTTCCTCAGGCTCGTAGCACTCCTCTGCCTCGTCATCTCCTTCTACTTCCTCCTTAATCTCTTTAAGCACTAACCTTCATCTAGCATCCCTACCAACTCCTACAGCTCTGGGTGGTCGAGTTGGGGCAATGTTGGGGCATTAACTCAACTAAACTGACCATTGCCTCACTGTTGTTGCTCACGTTCTCTAGTGGGGCTATTTCTAGCTCGCTGCCTGTCTTCTTGTATAACAATCACCAAACTAGCTACCAAATTGGTGAGCTTATCCAATTGATCATCCACTAACTAAGGCGTGAAGCTTCCTTCTTGCCCTTAGCCATATCGAGTGCCACTTTCTTGGTTTCCCAAAGTTCCTTAAACACTTGAATCTAACATTGATGGTTACTTTACAATGACAATCAAACGAATAGTCAACCATACTCTGTTTTGTGTACCGAAAACAGGGGATAAATAAAGTACAAAACACTACTTAACTACCAAACTCCAATGTGAATAAAAGAACTTCTGTCACACGAAAGTGGTGACAAACTATTAAAAGAACACAGTAGCAGAATCCAACTTTGAACCTAACCAAGCTCTGATACCAAGATCATACTGACTGGTGGATGAACACATGAAACCAATATCACGCGTAACCAAAGGGGTGGGTCTAAGTCGCAAAATGGCTCAAAAAGTAAATGATAGTCGAGGGTTAACAGGGGTTCCCATACACCGACGATGGATATGATGCACCAATGTCTCACACAAGCTTAAGTTACACCTGATATGACGCACAAGTATGGCCAAAAGTTATTCACCACTAGTCCACACTCGAATGGGCTAGATAAGAGTAGCTCAAGAGTAAGCAAAAGAACACTTAGCTCAAGAGAGGGTAAAAAGTTCAGTGTATTCTTCTATATATCCTCGCAGCAGTTACATTATGTGATTATTTATAATACCCTGTTAAGGTAAGTTCTACGTTACAGATGATTACAAAAATAAATCCCTATTTACTAAATAAAAGGAAAATAATTTACAAGGAATGTCATCGTACGCAGCGAATGTCATCTGTCAAAAAGGATAATATTGTTGTCAGAAAGGACAGCACGCATGTGTTTTTAGTCTGTGATTTTGAAAATATTGTGATCCGAGCAAGGGTAGGCCTCTATTCAGGTCTGTTTGGCATCAAAAGTTCGGTACCCTAACTATTAAGGCTGGACTAGGGTTAGCTCAAGGATGGCTCACAGTGGGGTCGACCTCAGATGATCAACTCCTAATAGTTATCAGCTCGACCTCGACACCGTGGAGATTGCTGTATTCAGATTAGGCGCTTGGGCTAGTGTACAGTGGAGGGTTCGGTTCAGCATGTCGGCTGGTTACGTTGGCAATGCCTTGTATAGCATAGAGAGAGAAGTAGCTCGACAGATCAGACTAGGGTAAGCACTGCTCCTTAGCACTCAACTCACCTCGGACAACTTGGTAGACCACTTGAGAGAGCCCTTGGGTTCGAGAACATGTGATTAGTCCTTGATCCCTATCAACATGCCTTTACAATTACTTAAGATGCAATGATATCTTTAATTCTTACCTAATCTTCCTCAATTTGAACATCAATATGTGGTTAAAAACTCCAACTACTATTAGTATTATTGAATTAAACAATATGTTTTTAAAAGTAGTTCAAACCAAACCAAATCGAATCGCACCACATTTATAGCGATTCAGAATCTAAAACTATTTAAAGAGATTTGATTCATTAAGGGTTTGAATCGAACCATTTCAAATGTGTTTTTATTCAGCCTCTAAACCAAACCATAAACCCCTTACTTAAGCCTACAGTTAAAATTGTCTTAAAAAAGAGAGAGAGAGACATTTCACCTCCTCATAATATTAATCTTCATCTAGACAAACAAAACAAGGCAAAAAGGCTTAAAATTGTCTAAAAAAGAGAGAGAGAGACATTTCACCTCCTCATAATATTAATCTTCATCTAGACAAACAAAACAAGAAAAAAAGGCACCACCAAAGCAACACCAGCAAGCTCTTATTGCTATCTAATATGAAGCAGAATAGCATATTGTTTTTGTTCTTATACGACATCTGACACATCCATTAGAGCAAAGCACCTAAACATTCTTTACGAACGCATGAATCTTTTACTTACGGCACCTATTAACAATTTCTATTATTAATTATTATTATGGATTCATTTAATGGGTAGTAGAGAGCACTAGTTAAGAGAACAAAAATGTACGTTCAGAACCTATCATACACAGACAAGTAAAATTAATTTCTTTAGCAATTAACAAGTGTTCTTAGAACCTCCTGTTGTTGTTGTTGTTTATCGAACATGCTCCATATGACATGAGAACAATTAGTAAGCCGTGAAGGCCTAAACTCTAAAGTAGGTCTAATCATAAGAAATTGTCCAATCATAAACTCTAAGATCGAGTAGGTCTAGATGGATGTTATATGTCATAGGATAAATTCCAATCCTAAAAATTTGAAACATGTAGTCACAAGATATGGTACAACTTATAACCAAATAATCGCTTTGAAAAATATTGGAACATATATTATGTACATTATACGAGGTACCTTGTAATTTGACAACATGTGTAAACTATCATATACTCTATGTATGAAACATCTACAACACCCTAGGCTAGAAGTAGTGAATAGTTAAGCCAACAGACACTAATGAGCTCATTTCAACCACTTAACCCAAAAGTTTCAACCTTATGTTGATAAGGTATTCACAACCATAGTCTTATAAACTAATACCATAACCTCCTACAATCCAAGTAAGGCACTACACGACGTCCTCATCACGAGACCTTACAATTGGGCTCGGATCTTTCCCCTTTTTCGATGTATGATTTAGGCCACTCACTACCTATAGGCCATCCTAGAAACATGCAAAGAGTCATACCCTAGTGACACTCCCCACCTTACTCGAACCTCTTCTCTAAACTAAAGCCAAACTTGAATCATCTTCCTATTAGTAAGGGGTCTGCTTTGATACCATTTGTAACACCCCAAGCTAAAAGTAATGAATAGCCAATCTAACAAATACTAATGTGCTCATTTCAACCATGGCTTTATAAATTAGTACCACAACCTCACAATATCACTAATAAATGTAATTGCATTCAACAAATATAAGAATATCAAACTAAGTTAACTTCACTTATAACCCATTTATTGATACATGATTCTCATCCAACTCCGACTCCAATTCTAACAAGGGCCCCTACAAGGCCCATCGGCTCTCAACGAAATTATTCCTTTCCCTTTCTCACACCTTATCTCTCCATGTGACTTGCTCGAGCACCTTTGCCATCCCTGTGGCTCATGATGAGCAACCTACCGAACACCTGCCCTAAGGACTCAAGCGAGCACCATAACCAATCCAAGGCCAAAAGCCCCATTTAACAGGCGAAGACTCTGCCAACAAACTAATTAGGCTTGAAAGTGCAAAGGACCCCCCTCCTGTTAAGTCCGAGTACAACAAGTAAAGGTGACTCCAACCTTGCAAACCCCTTAATACCTAGCTCACTACCTATTATGGATTTAAACTACCTCGCCTGCCTCCTTGCCTTCTCTTTTTCCTCTAGTAGGTGTCCAATCCAAGCTCATTAACTACCACCTAACATCCGTAGTACAGCTAGCACACCCAACATGCTTGGAGGATGTTAGACTTATAAATCACAAAAATGGTTTCCAGCATGGTTATGGCCGACAATCTCCCAAGCTATCCAGTCAATACGTAACGCATATCCCGTGCCCACTGATGATATAGACGAACCCTAAGTCAATACGTGTCTAAATAGTTATATCTCCTTACACTATAAATAGTGTAAGAGGATTGGTAGGTAAAGGGATTTTATTTTGGACCCTAATCCTATAGTCTAAAAATACACTAACCCCATTACTCTACTCTCTACATTTCTCTTTCATCTGAGCACTTTCCTTAAGCATCCTAGTGCTCGGACATCCCCTATCCCCCTATTTTCATAGTCCTCCTTACCAACTTGAGCATCAGAAAACCCTCGTGAATATACACACTAATGGCTTTTTACAAGTATTAGGAGCAAGGAGTCAAATGAGCCCATTCCCTATTAGGCCTGACTAGATCCGCCAGGCCTCACCACCTAATGGTTCACCTCCATAAGCTTCAGGCCTAAGCCTAAACCGCCCAAGCCCATGTAGCACTGCAACGGCCACGATCCACTAGATAAGGATAAAACAGCCACATCCTAGATATTAGGGACACATTGGACATGAAAGCTCCCCTTCTTACATTTTCTATAGAAGATCTCTCCCCCCAGTTGATCTCCAACTACTGGCTCAACTCCACTATAAATACTAGGCCATTGCCCAATGGTAACTTTCTCTACAAACTCTGTAATCTAAGCCTATGTATCACGTATTCTACTCCATCAAAAGCCCATTGCTAACTTAAGCATCGGAGTAGCCATGTCAAACAACCCTCCAGCATCCCTTCACTGTACATTATTTTGTAGGCCCAATATGTGCAGACCTTAATCAACTACCAACAAGAACTAATAAACAACATTTGGCGCTATCTGTAGGAAACTGAATTCCTAGACCCAAAATCCTAAACACACCAAACACATAACCCACATCAAGCCTTTCTACATTATGTCTCAACGCGACGAGCAAGGAAATCAATAATTGGTAAACAACCAACCTGAGGGTGACTAGCCCATCCCAAGAGCTGTGTTAGAAGAATGCTTGGAGCACATGGAGCACCTGATTGAGTAGTATGCTAAGTAAAACAAGGAGCTCCACATTCGCCTAAACGAGGTAGAACATCTTAGCATACAAACTCACCATCCTGAAGCTTCAAATGCCCGCATTGGGTAGGACAACATCCAACAGCACCAATAGAATGGAAGGGATCAACAACCCGATCCGCTGTTGCGCTAGTAGCCAACAAGGTCTATGGCTACCCGTGACAAAGCTTTGGTTGGCAACAAGCAGGAAGCCAACTCATAGGGAGTTTAGGCACATTCAACCGTACGACAAGCTCACCCGACAGACGACACCGACCTGAACAAGCTTTGTGTAATGGTAAGGCGGCTCTCCAAGCAGTAGGGGAGCAAGCCTACTAGCAATACTAAGCTGGTTACCAACAACAAGACCCCCTTCACCAGGGGTGTCCAAGACAAAGTGCTACCCCCTAACGGCAAACTTCCATCCCTAGACCAATATGATGGCATAGGTGACCTCGATGACGACCATCTTCTCTACTTCCACACCCTCATCACAGTCATGGGGATGCTATAATGTGCAAGGCCTTCTCGAGTACGCTAAGGAAGGCAGCACGAACGTGATTTAACCATCTCCTCGACAACTTAATTAGCTCCTTCAATGAGCTCACTAAGAAGTTTAGCCTCTATTTCAGGGCTAGTAAGCCCTCATCCAAGGATACATCATCCTTGTACCTAGTAAGGTCAGGTAAAGGTAAGTCCCTACGCAATTACGTGGCCAGGTTCAATAACGCCGTGGTTGAGATCCCTTAGTTGGATGAGGGAGTCGCTATCCATGTCGTACAGCTCGGCATCCAATCCTTGGGAGATTTCTTCCGATCGCTTGCGAAGAGCAAGCTAAAGACCCTGGCCGACTTCTAAAACAAAGACTAAAAGTACATTGACTAGGAAGACAACATTCATCCTAGGCACGAAGCCGACCAGGAAAGGTCTAGCGAAAAGCGGGACAAGGAAAAATTGTCCGTAAAAGATCACCTCAGCAAAAGGATGCCAAGCAGGCTAAAAAGGGAGAGCTCTAAGAAGAAGAAACGGCAACTAAAGCGCCGACCAGAATACAACCCTTTCCCCCCTCCCATTTACACCCAGTAAACACCTCTGAATAAGCCCATAACCCAAGTCTATTCTGAAGTGAAGGACCGAAACTTACTCCAAAGGCCGTAGAAAATGAGGGGTAACCCTAGTCGTCGGAACTCTAACAAATACTATCAATTCCACGATGACCACGGTCATACGACTGAAGAGTGCTTCCAATTAAAGAACGCTATCGAATACACCATTCAACGTGGCTTCTTCAATGAATACATGGCTCATTGGAGGAACAATGACCGTTTAGACAATGCATAAATAAGGTACCTCGGAGGTAACGGACCGAGGATGCCTACATAGAGTAGAACAACGACCGCCACAATGATCGTACCCCCAATGGCGTTATAAATGTGATCATGGGGGGTTCGTACCTTGGGAGTCAGCTGAGCACTAGTAGCTTGATTAATGTTCAATCAAAGGTGCTGGCACTAAGGGAGAAGAGACATAAGTTAGACACTTCTATCTCCTTCTCTGATGAAGACCTTAAGGGGGTTGATACACCCCATCGAGACGCCCTAGTGATTGGGGCAAGGATCTCAAAATTTGAGGTCCTAAAGATTATAGTGGATACTGGCAGTTCTACTGATATACTCTTCCTCCACACATACGAGAGGATGAGGAAGAAGTTGCTATTGAAGATGAAGCCGTATCACCACAACCTGATTGACTTCAACGGCAGCACAATCTGAGCTAAGGGCATCATCACGCCAGACATGGAACTTGGCAATGACAACCATGTGGCACAATAACCCGTAGAGTTCATTATGATTGATTGTCTCTCCCCTTATAATGTGCTCTTGGGAAAACCAAGCCTAAACACATTTGGGATGATCACATCCTGCTTGCATTTGAAGGCCAAATTCTCAACGCCTATCGAGGTAGGAGTATGTAAGTGTGATCAAAAGCTCTTACGAGAGCTATATTTTAGGGTGGCTAAAGACGATGGTGTCTTTGCCCTAGAAACAGGCCTGCAAGAGAGGCCGACTGAGAAGGGCGAGCCCAGAGAAAAAATAGAAGATGTCCAAATCAGTGCCTCTCACAACCAAACTACAAAAGTCGAGATTGAGCCCCTAGCCAAAGTGAAGGACGAAACCATTACCCTCCTATAGGCAAATTGGGATAGGTTCGCCTGGTCAGCATCGGACATGCCCAAAATTTCCTTCAACCTGACGACCCATAGCCTCAACATCAACACCATAGCACAGCTTGTCAAACAAAAAAAGAGTCATTTTGGCCCAAAACGGCAAGCTGTAATCAAGGAGAAAGTGCAGAAGCTACTTAAAGCCAGCTTTATGAGGGAGGAAAAGTACCCAATGTGGCTAGCAAATGTGGTACTAGTTAAGAAGAAGAATGGGAAGTGACACATTTGTGTAGATTATACTGACCTCAACAAAGCCTGCCTTAAAGATTTTTTCCCCCTCCCCAAAATCGACTAGCTTATCGATTCTACATCAGGACATGCCCTACTGAGCTTTATGGACGCCTTCTCGAGATACAACCAGATCAAAATGGACCCAGAGAATAAAGTCTATACCTCTTTTGTCACCGACTACGGTATATACTACTATACTGTGTTGCCATTCGGATTGAAAAACATCGAGGCCACATACCAATGAATGGTGACGAAATTGTTCAAGCCACAGATCAATCGCTATAAGGAGCTATACATCAATGAAATGATTGTCAAGAGCCAGAAACCGGTCAATCATGTCAAGGATCTCCAAGAAGCCTTCAAACGAATGATATGCACAACAAGAAGCTGAACCCCCAAAAGCGCATCTTTGGCATCGGCTTTGGCAAGTTCCTTAGATTTCTAGTCACTTAAAGAGGTATTAAGGCTAACCCCGAGAAGATTATGACCATTGAGGGAATAAAGCCTCCAACTTTAGTTTGAGACGTACAAAAGTTCACTAGCATAGTGGCTACCTTAAGCAGATTCATTTCGAAGAACGCTGACAAATGCACTGAGTTCTTCAAAATCCTCAAAAATCCCAAGGGTTTAAATGGACTCTAGAGTGCACCACTGCTTTTCAACAACTCCAGGACTTCCTTGCCCATCCACTGGTCCTCTCCAAACTTGTCCTAAGGGAGGACCTGTTCTTGTACCTAGCCGTAAGTAACCAAGCACTCTCCTCAGTACTAGTCAGAGTAGAAGGAAGAGAATACAAGCCAGTATATTACATCAGCCACATACTTCGTCGGCTTGAGATCAGGTACACTTAAGTAGAAAAATTCACGCTGGTCATCGTCATCATTGCCCGACAACTAAGGCCTTACTTCTAAGCCCACCAAGTGATCATACTCACGGATCAACCACTACACACCATGCTATAGAAACCTGATGCGTTAAGATGAATAATGAAGTACGCGATGGAGTTAAGCGAATACGGAATCTAGTACCAGCCATGAATGGTCTACAAGGTATAGGTGCTAGCCAACTTCGTGGTAGAGTACACAAAAGAAGATGAAGCATCACTGGGCGGTGACAAATAGATGTGGACTCTCCACATTAACTGCTCCTCCACCTCAGAGGGCGGAGGTACGAGCTTGGTTTTAACCGACTCGCATCGGGTTACCATCTGTTATGCCCTCAAGTTTAAAATCGATTCCAGTAACAACAAATCCAAATATGAGGTACTCATCGCCGATCTCAAAATAGCCAAGGACATTGGTGCAGAGTAGTTACGAATCTTCTCAAACTCCATGCTAATTGTCCAGCAAGTCCAAGGCAAATATGAAGCTAGAGATGATACTATGGTAATGTACCTCGAGAAAGCAAAGAGCCTCCTAGCGGAGTTCCCTTCCTAGGACATCATGAAGATCCTATAATTGGAAAATTCTGCAACATACTAGCTATCCAAGCTGGCCTCTACTGGTATACAGAAGCCTGAGATGAAGGACAGCAAGATCTTCATAAAGTACTTGCCAGAAAAAAGCATAGCTCCAAGCTCGACTGAAATTCTAGAACTAACAGTGGCGGCACCCAAGCCGAGCTTGATAGATCCCATTCGGCGCTATTTGGAGGATGGTACGTTGCTGAAGGACAAGAGGGAGTTAAAGAAGCTTCAGTACCATACTACCAATTATAAGCTATGTAGGCCTTACTTTTAGCGGGCCTATGATCTGACTAAGAGTACTTCCCGAACGTTCTTAAGGATCAACTAAACTAAGAACTCAAGTTTACAATTAGAAACGAACTTATTTTTTTTCCAATTAAAAAGCCTATTATCGATAAAACCCAAACTTAAAAAACTACAAGCTCTAAATTTACTTAAGACCCTAAACCCTAAAACAATTAAGGACTTTTAACCCTAAGCGACTAATCAATAATTTAATTTAAATAATTTCATTCAACTCTAGAAAATTTCACGATTTTATAAGAATTGAATCATAATTTACAAAACAATACAATAAGTAAATCCTAAAACAATTTCCTATAAAACAATGCCCTTATCTTCATGCCTAAGCCTTACATATAAATAAGTAGACCAACCAATCACCTTAAATAACTTATCAATTGAAAGTTAGGATCAATTATCAATTGATAACTTATCAAAATCTAAGGATAAGACACTTTCCTTATCACCCCTTCACTTATACTACATATGGACAAATTGTCGTAAGATTTCACATGCTTAACTTTAATAAATGAGACAAGACAATTCCATGCCCAAAAGGACACCCTTATGGCCGGTTTGAACAAGCAAAAAGGGGGGTCATACTCTTGTCTTTCACCCATTAATCACTTTATCTTACACTCTACTATTCACCCCTTAATACTTACATCATCAATAGTTGCAATTGTTGACTCTTGTGTATACTACATGACAACAATTTCAAGCTTCTTAAACACACATTTACCCCATTCCCAACCGGCTACTTTTTCTTCCATTTCTCTCACTTTCAATTTCGTTTTCACTTCCTTTTTCTCTCACTTGAAACCAACACAAAAGTGGAAACAACCTTACCCCACAAATCCTTCAACTTTGCCATCACTTCTAAGCTTCCGCTCATGGCACTTTTAACTTTTTTATCTTGTGTCTTTCTTTTCCAACATTCAAGCTTCTTTAAGACCCTTAGAACATTCCACAAACTCCACTTCAAAGGATCCAACAACTTGGGTTTCAAAAAGGTGCAAAAGGAGGAAGTAAGATAGAGAGCATAAGTGGAACCTTTGTGCACAACCACTATACTTTTGCTTTGTGGACAAGTGTATCTTTGTGTTAGTAGGTTAGTATTCATGTTAGGAGATTATGATTTCTTGAAGATATGAGTATGATCATAAGTGGTTATAATATCAAAGACCACCTTAAGAAACAAACTCATGAAACCCTTACATAAAGTTGCAATATGAGCATGTAAAGTTAGTGTTTTGTAGAAATACTTGCTTAACACTTTGAATGAAAGATTTTAAAATGAGAAAATCTTGAAACAAGAACTTGAATGAAAGAGGATCATGCTAGATGTGAGGATTCAAGGGTCATTTGGATGTTGATTTCATTTCTATTAAGTTAAACATGCTCAAATCTAGACTTAAGTTAAGGAAAAATTCATCACATAAAGTTTTATGAGGAAACCAACTTTGTAAGACATGAGCTATGATGTGGAAATTGTAATAAGTATGAGATCTACTATTTTCATAAAAAGTATAAGTCTAATAACCCTCTCATGGAAAAGAAATCAAGATAAGATTTGGATACAAATAACCTAGATTTATGATCTAACACCTAAACTTAAAAAAATTATGAAACAAGTTGGAAAACCAAGTCGGAAGCTCTCATATTCAAACCGACCAGATCTAGAACATCCTTAAAAGACACTTAAAAGTATGATAAAAGTAAGTAAATAAAGTGAAAAGACCAACTAAGGCAAGTATGATAAGTATATTAAGCTTAAAACTCAAAACTGAGTTTAAAACTTCCAAAATAGGCCTCATACACAAAGTTAAACCACCCTTAAATTTTTTACCAGCAACTTGACACATTAATAAGAGTTGTTTTAAGACTCTCAAGAAACCCACAAAACACTCCCTAAGCCCAACAAAGTGGTTGAATTTGAGTTGGATCAAAAACAAGCCCATTTGACAACTTAAGCCCACTTAAGAGCCCAAGAAGTGTAAATCAAAGTTGCAAATCAAAGTTGCAAATCTGACCTTAAGGAATATTTTGAGCTTAGAAGGAAATATTGAGACTAAGCCCAAAGGATTTCCCAAGTTACCAAAAAACCCATTAATCAAATAAAGCCCAAAAGCACTCCAAATCATGAGGACCGCTACTATTCTAACTTATGGACAAATTTGTGTACCTCATTTCAAAAATCTAACCTCACTACGTTAAAGTACACTAAAAAACAATGAAGATTTACTATAAGATCATAAAAATCGAATTTAAAATGAAAAAGTTATACGTGATTGAACTTTTAAGTAAAACCAGGAAAAGATACAAAAACTAATTGAGAGTATAACTTAAGGGATTTTAGCTTAGTTTCCTAAGTTTTATTTCAATCCCTTATAGTATTATGATTTCGATGACTAGGGGACACTGTGTTCGGAGACGACTTACCCCCAGACTACTTTGACTGACTGCATAGCAGAGTAAGTAAATTCCTGATAACTCTTTACTTAATATTGCTTATAGAATAGATGTACCTAAACTTATATATATATAAATTTGGATGCTTGTGGGATATGAGAAATGCATGTGTATGAATTTGTGAATGAATGATATGATTTGTTAATTATATAATAATGGGAATTACTTGTGATAATTTATGCGTGCAATTGTATGGAATGAAATTGTCTTATTACCTTGAAAATCGAGTTAATCACTTATACGATTAAGAAATTAAATGGATCATGCATTCCCCATAATTGCATTCAAATAACACCGACTGCCGCTTCACGTAGAAGATTTGCGCACTAGCTATATCATCATTTTTATTGAGTCTCTGTCCTAGGCTGATGGGCTTACTAAGCGCCGAGAGATACCAACCGTCGGCGAGAGGCCGTATCTTGTAGCTTCTACTTAGGACTTGTGTTTGTGGATTGCGGAGGCCACCACACCGCTAGATTTAGGATTTAAAAAAAAATATGATTTGTTATTCGATAAAGAAAGTATACACACACACACACACACACACACACACACACACACACACACACATATATATATATATATATATATTTTGTTTTAGCTTAAGCATGATAGTGCAAATGAAATAAAACCCAAGGTCTAAAACCCGAATTTTAGTTGAGGTTAGTTAATTATCTCCAAACCCTGACTACAAGGGACGTAATTCTGAGTCGTGTGCAGTTCCTAGGCCACTGTATGCACTATTTAGCATACTGATTGTTCATGCATTCATATGATTGTGCATCTAATAAATTCTGCCATGTGGTACTGACGAAGGTATTTATCTCATTGAGCTTGAGCTTAAGTTTACGCCCCAATAGATTTCTTTTGTTGCGGGAAAACCTCTTCGTTAATCCGAGCTAAGGCATGCCCATGGTAAGTCTCGTGTAAGGACAGGTTGGAGTGATCAGGGAGTGAAAAGGAAATTTTGTAATAGTTTTGTAGATAACTAGTTACTTTTATACTTTTGTTTATAACATAGATTAAAATTTCTAATGTAGTTCCCTTATGAACTACATTTGTTTGTAATATTCTTTTAGTGTGGATCTTATGAGTCCACACGTCTAGTTAATTTATACTATTAGAAGTAAATTTAGTTAAATTGCTCTTTATTACATATCTATGGGCCTGGTGGTAACGTATAGTGGAAGGAGCCTTGTATGTCATATGAAAGGTCTGCAATCAGTAAGGGGGTTGATAGTAGACCTTTGTATGGTACACGGCGACCTACCATGACAACGATACTGTTGGGTCGTGATATGCTGATTAACAATGTCTTATATCTTAAGGGAATCAGCCTCCCTCTACTCTAGTGTCTCCAAGAAAGGGAAGGGCTACACGTCATGGAAGAGCTATACCTCAAAGTGTGCAACAATTATATTCGATCCCAAGCCCTATATCTTTGAGCGCTACAACTCGGATATTACTAGCCTACCATAAGGGAAGACGCAAAGGCCATAGCCTAGAAGTACTGCAGTGCCAAAAGCATGCCCCAATCAGTCATACGCCCAGCACCGCCCTCCAACCCCTAACGAGCCCATAAGTGTTCGCACAATGGGGGATTGATATCCTCAGCGCCTTTCCAAAAGCATTAGGAGGACAGTAGTTCATAATTGTCACCGTAGACTACTTCACGAAGTGGGTGAAGGCCGAAGCCATGGCTAAAATCATAGAGAAGAGTGTAGAGTTCTTTATGAGAAACAACATTCTCTCCCGGTTTAGAGTCCCCTACACACTGATCACAAACAACAGTCGACAATTCGACAACCCCAAGTTCAAGGAGTTTTGCCCCAAGCACCACATTACCCCACACTTCACCTCGATCGCCCACCTCCAATCAAATGGACAGGTAACGGCGACAAATTGGGTCATTTTAGACAGCCTGAAGAAGTGTATGGACCAATCTCACGACGGTTAGGCCGACAAACTACCCAATATCTTATGGGGGTACAAGACCACGTACCGTACTTCAACAAACAAAACCTCCTCGAAAGCAGTCTTCCCTCTAGCTTTCAAGTTAGAAGCAGTCTTCTCTATCGAACTTAAGCTCCCTAATATCCAAACTTGAAGTTTCAACGCTGCGCTAAATGACTCATTGATCTAGGCAAGCATCAATACAATCGAGGAAATCCGAGATCTTGCTGCTGCTCGGGTTACTGCATATGAACATGGAGTCGTCCAGTATTATGATTAGAAGGTCCAATACAAGGAGTTCAAGATCGGTGACCTAATGTGCCTAAAATTAGAAGCCACAGGTTCACACGAAGGGCAATGTAAGCTAGCCCCCAATTAGGAAGATCCAGTTAAAGTCAAGGAGAGACTAGGTAATAGAGCATACAAGCTGGAAAGATTAGATGGCAAGCTTGTCCTACTCACATGGAACGCCGATAATCTACGCCTCTATTTTGATTAGAATTTCATCATGTATAGTTTTTTCTTTCAATTGTGTCGAAATAAAAATTCTCAATTGATTGCATACTTCACTCTCTCTCCCTTTGTATCTACACATGAATAGTTACCTGGGCAAGTCGAAACATAACTAACCTGACTCCCTTAAGGTAACCTCATAAGGGAAACACCCCTTGCACTAAGGAACTCCCTAACTAGGTAAGTCGAAACACCATCGACCTAACCCCCTTAGGGTAACCTTGGCAAGGGGAAACACCCCTTGCACTAGAGAACTCCTTAATTAGGCAAGTTAAAACACCACTAACTTAACCCCCTTAGGGTAACCTCGGTAAGGGGAAACACCCCTTGCATTAGGGAACTCCCCAATTGGGCAAGTCAAAATGCCACCAACTTGACCCCCTTAAGGTAATCTCGGCAGGGGGAAACACCCTTTGCATAGAGGCTCCCACAAACCAGGTAAGTCAAAACAGCACTAACCTAACTCCCTTAGGGTAATCTCAGCAAGGGGAAACACCCCTTGCACAAAGGAACTCCCACAAACTAGGCATGTTGGAACACTACCGACCTAACCCCTTTAAGGTAACCTTGGCGAGAGGAAATACCCCTTGCATAAAGAAACTCTCACATACTGGGCAGGTCGAAACACCACTGACCTGACCTCCCTTAGGGTAACCTCAGCAAGGGTAAACACCCTCTATACAGAGGAACTCCCCTAACAGGACCTCGACAAGGGTCAATTGCCCTTGGACAAAGCAACAAAGAATAGGAGAGGACGTTCGAAAAACATTCATCTACTTATTCCACGATTCTTTAATTACAGAGCAAAGGTTGGCATTCCGGCCCTAATTATATTAATTTAAAAAAAGAACTAAATAAAAGAGAAGAAAATAAAACCCTGCTATGTCCTAAGATCAGCTAACTTTGGTAATTTAGAAAAATCCAAAGCATCTATCTATTTTGAGAGCTAATCTGCAGGTGCTTCAAATGGTAGGCCTTGAGTTGGAGCAGGGCCTGAAGAATGTGAACTAGGAGCGGTAGGAGGATCCCCCCACAAACGAATCTCCCCTAGGGATAGCTTCTGGAGTAGAGGCAGATGTAAAAGCACCCTACCCCGCCTTAGCAACAATGGGCGCACCTGCATCATTATCAGCCGCCTGAGTGGACTCTTTCTCCCTTACCAGGGCTTCCCTCTTCTCAATAAACGTTAGAGAATCTAGAAATTCCAGGAAGCTTAAGTCCAAGTTCGAATAATGGGAGAGAACTTCCCTCAGAGTATAGTGGGCAGAGTCAGTGCACAGGTCCTTCAACTCTTCTAGCCACTCCTCAGTCTTCCAATAGTCAGCAACCGCCTTCTTAGCGGCAGCATCGCTGAGGACCTCCCCACTCTCCATCTTAGAGATGATCTCTTCCATCTCCAAAACTCTATCCTACCACTCCAAACCGACCAACTCCAACGAGGTAGCCCTAGCGCCCTCGCACTTAGATGCCTTCATTGCCAACTTGGTTCGCAGCCTGGCCACGGACACCTTCAGCTCAACGTTCTCCCTTTCGAGTGGAGCCCGAGCTTCACCCTCCTCGTCCAACTTCTAAGAAAGATGAGCCTTTGTCTTCTACTCATTCTCCAACCGAGCCTTTAGGTCATTGACCTTCTAGGCCGCCTTCTTGACCCTATCCCTCTCCCAATCCTCATCCTTAAGCCTCGCTTGAAGCCCTACCACCTGCACAATAGAGCAGCACAGGTGCTTGTTAGCTTGAGCAAATTTTCTCAAGTGCCTCTTACTAGAAGTCTCCACCTCTAACAGGTACTTCTTCCATTGATGCAACTCCTCCCACAACTCTGTTACCTCTTTATGGGTGGCATCAAACTTGCTCAATTGAAGCAGCACTTAGCCATGGTATTGCAAGATGGAAACGAAACCCATGATTAAAACAAGACACTAAAGTACAACACCACAAGAGCAACTAAGACCTACCTACCACATTAGCGTACTCAAGTGGCCCGCAGTCTGTATAGAGTCATCCCTACCCTCTTAGACGATCCTCTCCAAGACGGCCCAATCACTAGGAGTGTAAGACCCCATCAAAGCTTGATAGCTGAGGGTCCAGTGCTGCAATGTCAGATCGCCGGCATAGACCTCCTACTTCAACCGTAGGATCTTCCCTCGGGCCTTCTTCATCTCCGACTCGAGGGCCCCCCTCTTCAATGCCTCATCTTAGGAAGTGTATGGCACATCTTGGAATGAGTCTAGCCCTAACCCCATCTTCATAAAATTGTTGAGGACGTCCAAAAACCTATCCCCCATGTCATCAATGCTTTAGTCGGGATGAGCCAGGGGCTACTCATTCCACTTCCCTTTAGCCAAAGGATCCCTGGCCAAGGACCTTTGCTTCTTCACCTCGGTATCGTTGGGACCGAGCCTCTACTCACCTCCGATACGAACCATCTCGGTCCACCAAGTCTAGAAATCGGCCTCTTCGGATAGTTCCACCACCACATACTCATCCTACCAACCTTTGATCAAGTCCTCCAGGCCACAAAACAACTTCCTCCCAAAGTACAGCCGAAGGTAAAGCCACCCCCTAACACTCTTCCACATGTAGAAGTGACAAAAGAGGTCGAGAGTAACCCTTATCACTAAGTACTCACAGAGCGCCTGGAAAGCCTTCAGTACCCTCCACCCATTAGGAGGGACCTACGATGGAATGCAGTGGTGGTAGTTGAAAAACTCCCTCCCAAAACAACTGGGAAGGAGGTGCTACCCAAACTCCAAGCACTTATCAAAGACTGCAAAGCGCCTCCCTGATAGTAAGGCCACCCGTTCGTCCCTATTCAATAACCTAATATGCCACCCAAGAATCACCCCTACAAGAAAGTTAGTGATGACCAAACTGGGGGTAGAGTCCCTACTTCTACTTATACGAACATCAGGCCCCTTGCTCGTACTGGGAGTGTTAGACAAGTCCTTCGCGAGAGGCAAGGGAACATCTGCATAAACGTCCCTGGGCATGGCATTAATAACTATGGCCCTGTCCAGCGCTTCTACCACCTTCTTGGTTGGTTGGTCAAGCTGTATTAGTGACAAGACTTTGCCCTCCTACGCTTGAAGGGTATTACTCCTTGTAGAGTCAGAACTGGAAGAAAGCAGCGGCGAAGAGGAGCTAGGCTCAATTCTGTTGGTCGACATGATTATGATTCTTGAAGAAGGAAGAAAGACTTGAAACTTTTGAAAAAGGGTTTGGGAGTTCAAATGCCAACGCAAAAATCGCAATGACTGAGTGAGAAGATTGTAGAAAAGCACTCTGTCTTTGTAATACTCCTATTTATAGACAAAATCACCTGGGAAGCCATATAGGCAGTTATGGGAATCTGTATAAGCACAAATCCCTTAGAATGCTACATAGCAAACATGTGAAAAGCATCTCAATCGAACGGCCACCTTTAAAAAGGCAGAAAGCATGTAGCTGCATGCTGGTCTGCTCCAGTACAACAGTTTGCTACAGCACGACACCTATCACGTCGTATTTAATGCACGAAATACAAGTGGGAAAAAGTTGCATTGAAAAAGTTCCTTCAATGGGAAGCTTCTTCAGGGCCCAGCCGACCTCCACCTAGTTGACATTATAAAGACATGACGCATATATGTTTGTTCGACCTCAGTCAAGCCCTGTTACAATAAGCTAATCTGTAGCGTAAGAGCACCTGACCACCCTTGTTCACTTAGCCTCGGACGTTCTCGAACTAGCAATCCACCACTTCAAACGACTTCCCACTTTGGGCCTTCCCGCTTCGAACCTCACTACCTCGGAACTTTCGTTGCGCTAGATCTACAATCTCATCACATCAGTACTTGCAGCATCGGATTGAACTTCCAGGAGTCGAATCGATCACGCCTAAGAGGCCCATGTATTCCTTCTCCTTGCCTCTTCCTCAACAATGAGACTACGAAGGGGCAAATGTTGACAAAGTACTTTAGGCATGAACCCTTCAGGCCCGACCAGATCTGCCAGGCCTCACCACCCAGTAGTTCACCTCCATAGGCCTCAAGCATATGCCTGAACCACCTAGGCCCATGAAGCACTGCAACGGCCATGATCTACTAGATAAGGATAAAACGGCCACATCCTGGATATTAGGGATACGTCAGACATGAAAGCTCCACTTCCTACATTTTTTGGAGAAGATCTCTCCCCCCAACTGATCTCCAATTGCCGGCTCAACTCCGCTATAAATACTAGGCCATTGCCCAACAATAACTCTCTTTACAAACTCTGCATTCTAAGCCTATGTATCGCGTATTCTACTCCATCAAAAGCTCGATGCTAACTTAAGCATCGAAGTAGCCATGCTAGACAACTCCCAGGCGTCCCCTCACTGTGCATTATTTTATAAGCCCAGTATGTGCAGACCTTAATCGACTACCGATAAGAACTGAGAAACAACATATACACTAACGGATTTTTGCAGGTATTAGGAGTAAGGAGTCAAATGAGCCCATTCCCTATCAGACCATATCCACCATATCACTTGAAGTTGGTTCGACCACAATCAACATTTTGGCGTCCACGTTTTAAGCCACTCTATACAAGATGGTGAAAAGCAAAAAAAAAAAACAAAAACAAAAATCCACATACTTCACGATTAGGCAACACTAATACATCACAACTAAAGGCAACAGCACGTTACCTTCACCATGGTGTTCAACAACGCCTCTACTACCAAGAACCCAAGTGAATGAGATTCAACAACTAAGATTCCTTATCTAATAAATGCTTGAAGAAAGTAGAAAGAGCCAAGAGTCCTATACTGCCCTACAAAAAGACGTTGCAATACTCAAGATTGTATCCCAAAAACAACCCAATAAGGAGGCAACCGTCAGCTCCTCCTCAGTGTAGACCAAAAACAATGAGCCAACACACTTAGCGCATTCACGCGACAAGACTCAGCATAACCCATAGGTCTTTGAAGACCTTTATGATTGGTTAAATAATAACCATGGCAAAACACACATGCAAGACAAGCATACAACCACAAGTAAACCAATTGAAGACTTATCACCGAGGCAATCACCAAAGACTTTTGAAGAAATAAATGTCCAAGAATTGCATGACCACATTCATCATACTTCTAGTATGCATAACTAAAAGAAAGTGGAGTCATCCACTCACCACATCTCGCTCTATAACAGCAAAGAGCCCATTCTTCCTACCAATCCTAGAAGAAACCTTACCTATAAGAGCAAGATTCCCATGCCTTAACACCTATGACTGAACCACCAACCACCTTGTCCACTTTCAAATCATGATGAGCTTGCACAACTTTACGGATGCCATCATGTGCAAGGCTTTCCCTAATACACTAGCAAAAGCTACACTATTATGGTTTAACACCATACCTAACGGTTCCATTACATCCTTCGATGACCCAAAGAGCAAGTTTCGACAAAACTTCCTAAGCTCTAAGGTCCTGAGAAGAAACTCTTTTGTTCTCTACAACGTTAGGCAGCTTTTAAACAAGACTCTAAGGGCATACCTCAAGCACTTCAATTGCATAAAGTTACAAGTCTCCAAACTCGACATAGGAACTACCCTCTAGGCCCTTATCACAAGGATAGACCCCATTAGAAGACTTTTCGATGCTATCTCACTAAACAAGCTGGATACCCTAGACAAGTTTTTGCTCATGATCGAAAAATATGTAGCTTAAGAGGATACCATCAGAGCGATTCGAAGTAGAAAACAAGATTTACGCATTGGTAAAAGACCGGTTAAGGCTAAAGGACCCTAAACCATAAGCCCCAGCTAAGGATAAGCAAGACAGACAAAAACAGAAGTTCTAAGATTACTCTTTAAAAGTATCCCTTAGTGGAACCCTCAAGGAAATTATGTACAAGGCTAGGCAACAACTTCCCCAACCACCAAATGTTAGAGAAACCCTTAAAATAGCCAGCTCAAGCAAATACTACAACTATCACTAGGCGAAAGGCCACAACACTGATAAATGTTGCCACCTTAGAAACGCAATCAAAGGCCTTGTTTGTAAAGGCTACATTGACCATCTCATAGCAAACCAAAGGAAGCAAATACAATGGCCAACCTAACATTGACAAGTAGAACAACAGCAACCAACTCAGCAACAACAACAAAACCAACAAGCTGATGACACTATCGATGACCAAAATCGCCGAGGTAAATGAGGACAAGTAAACAACCATCTTTAGAGGCCTCAACCTTACTGCGGACATCGCGCTCGCATCAATACAACACAAGATATACCTCATCTAAACTAAAAACCAAGACAAAGACCACCATTAACTTCACCATAGAAGACAAGCATGGCGTTGACTTCCCCTACAACAATGCTCTTACCATAAATGCAAAGATTAGGTATTTAACGTTCCCAAAACTTTAGTAGACAATGGTAGCTCGACAAACATATTGTTAACCCCATAAAATTTAGCTATTTGAATGTAAAATCGAACTCAAATACTATAGATAACTTTACTAAGTCGACAAAGCTAATAAAATTAAAATCGATTAAAATTTTAAATTTAAAACCTAAAGGAAATATAAAAAAACCATAAAAATTTTAATCGAAACCTTAATTGTATACAAAAATCCTAAACCCTATATATGCACAAATACTGAAAATTAAATTCAAACTTGACAAAAACCTTAAAATCATAAACCTAAACTTATAAAATATGTAAATAAACTCTAAAAGTATTAAAACCCTAATAGAATACGATTATCAAATAATACGCGTAATCGTGTAAAATCATTAACAAATGAATTGAGATAACTTTCAAATCTTATTAACGTAAAGAGTAACAATTTAATTAATAAAATTTATAAAATTATGAATATTATGTCATAATTATTATTAATTCTATAATCTTACATTTAGAAAAGTTAACTTCATAATTCTTAATTTTCTTTTTACTTTTTTTCCTTTTTCCTTTTCCTTTTCTTTCTTTTTTTTTTTTCTCTTCTCCCACGTTTTCTACCCTGGATGAATTGGCAACCCATGTGACAAATTATATGGTCTAAGATAAGAAGAAAAGATAAAACCTAAGTCTAATCAAGCTTAGATCATCACTTGACTCTTTCCATTTCTTTACTTTTTACTTTTATTACCTTCTTCTCTTCGTTTGTTGCATTGTATACCCCTTTCCTTTTAATTTCCTTAATCAATACAAGTAACAAACACACTTTTACTTTTCCCAAAAGCAAACTGAAAACTCTTTCTCTTTTTTTTTGCTTTTATCTATTTGGTTTCTAAATTTTCTTTTCCTCTTTCCAACAAAGTTACAAGAAGAAGAATAAAAGCTCTTAGTCAATCACTCTTCAAGACGTAAAAGAAATAGTTTAGTATTTTGATGTATTTATTTATTTTATTTTAGTTATACATATACTTTTGTCATGTAAGTATATTTTATGAAGTTACATGTATTTTGAGTAAATGTAATGTAGTTCAATTTGTAATTCTTTTTCTTGTAATAAGTTATTTGTACATGTAATTAAAGTTATATATATATATATATATATATATGTATGTAATTTTTTTTTTTTTGTACATGTACCTATATATGCATCCATATGTGCGTGTGTGTATATATATATATATAACTATACACACACACACATATATATATATGGTAGGATCAAATATATAAATATACAATATATAGTATATATGTTTATTTATTTTCATTACTTATATATATATACATATGTACATGCATCTGAATATNTATAAAGGAAGCTGCACTTTCATATGAACAAGTAGTCTCATTCCATTTCTATAGCTAATTTGGAAGTATATCAAAGCTTATATTTAATCAAATATGCTCAAATGGAGGAATTCCTTAGACTTCCTATAATACCTTAAGGTTTCGAGCTAATAGGATAACCCTAGGTTCCAAGCCCCTAAATTTAGTGTATTAAGCAACATTATCCATTTTAGTTTAAACATCACCACAAGACTAGAAAAGTTAGACAAAGTATTCCAGTAAAGTCAATTTTTCAAAATAAGCCATATAAAAAGATTAATTTGAAAATATGTTTATTTATTTTCATTACTTATATATATATACATATGTACATGCATCTGAATATATACGTATATATATGTATAGTGTATAAATATATATATGAGTAGTACATAAACATACGTATAATATGTAGTATATTTAGGTTTATATTGTAAAGTTATATGTGTACATATGTATAAATAAGATAAGGAAACATAAGTATACCAATGTATGTATCAATATAAAATATGTATATTAGTAGTATAGTATAGTATAGTATAAGTACATGTATATGCCTAATTAGTATATATACAAATATACTAAAATACTAAATCATTAAATAAAGTAATCTAATATATATATTTATGTCATTAACTTAAAATGAGAAAATAAAGTTAATTTGCAAAATTTAATAAATTATAATAATAGATATATATATGTGAAAATATTAAGTAAAGTTATAAAATAAGAAAAATTGGAAAAATATGAAAAATTCATAAGAGGACACGTGGAACATCCATGAGCTGCTAGGCCAGTATTTTGTATTTAAAATTAAATTCGTAATTAATAATAATTATTAATTAGAAAATTGATAATATATAAAAAAGTGAGTTAAATAATATTTAACCCTAAAATAGTGAAATAAGTTAATTATTGTAAAATAGAGTCAAAAATAAGAAAATTCAAAAATATAAAATTTATAAATTAATTAAATCATAAAATCATGAAGAAAAGCTAAAAAAAATAATTTACAAATATTTGGTCAAAATAATAAAATTTATAATATTTCAGAACCATTATGAAAAATGCAAGTCACAATATCCAAAATGAATCCTATTACATAAAAGTACATCTGAAAACGACAAAAATCGACTGTAAGTTTATAAAAATTAGAATTAAAACAAAAAAAATGAGAACTAAAACGAAAAAATTATATGCAATTGACAAAAATACTAAAACGGAAAGTTTTATACAAATAAGTAGCTAGTTTAAGTAATTATTACTAAATGCATATATAGTTTAGTTATTTTACCAATTACTTATTCCCTTAAAAATTTTCTAAATGTCAAGTGATCGCGATACGAACACTAATCTACCAGTAGACTACTACGATCCTTGATAGACTGACCCTATGGATAAGTCAGTACTCTCGATGACTTTGTAATAGCATTTGGTTGTATAGACTTGACTAGAAAAAGAGAATTGAATAAGATAAGTATAAAGAAGACTGGACGATACAAGCTTATTACACCATGTTTGATTTATACAATATTAGGCACAAAATTTATATTAAAAAGTTAATTATTTATATTATAAAATAAATATTTTTTTAATATTTAATAAAAATAATATTCATTGACTTAATATTATAATATGGAGGAGTATTTTTATAAATCAAAAATATTTTTTGTTTTTGTTCAATGAGTTTCATTTTTATACCATGATGCATATGGAAAAAAAATTTAAGTATTTTGTCCAATCCATCAACCTAATTTTTGTCCAGTCACCGAGTAAATTTACAAACCAAACATGAGAAAAAAAAGTTTTCCAATCTAATACCATAAAAATTACGCAACCAAATATTGTCTATACTTGTTTTGTGCTTGTAAGTAATACACCTAAAGTAAATATTAATAACTTTATACATGGGTTTTCAGGTTATACATATGCTTGAATATTGGTTGTGTGTTGTGTAAAATGTTATGAAATATAATAGCCAAATAATTAGCTGCTTGATTCATTATTGTATAATTAAATGGTTTATTGATATTAGTTGATCACCTTATAAATTGAATTAATCATATTCAACTTAACTTAAATTAAATGGATCATACATAAGCACAAACATTACAAATAATGTTCTAGCCGTCACCTCACGCAATTGGTAATGAAGAGACTTGTAAGGATGGATTCTCACATGATTTAATTAGTACAATGCAAGAGCATTGGTACAACAAGACCCTACCCTTAGCTCGCAGGTTTACCTAGTGTCAAAAATGCTAACCGTGGGTAGCTAAGGGTCGAGTCTAGAGACCACCGTTTTAGAGCGTAAGCATGGACTGTGAAGGCTACCTCACCACTAAACCTAGGATTTTGTATACTACTAGATTTCTTTGAAATGATAATATATTTCGTGAAATACGGAATTTAAAATTTTGGTTAAAAACCCCAAGTGCTAGAACCCAGTTGTAATTAGTGTTGATGTATTTCCAACCCTTACTTTAAAGGGCATTAAATCCGATGTTATATGTAGCACCGGTCAACTGCATATATATTGTTTGGCATACTAATATCTTTGTTAACTTTGTTAACTAATTGTTTGATAACTTACTTGTTAGTATAATATGAGAAATATCTCACTAAGCTCTTGCAACTTACTCCCTAATAGTTTTCTCTTACAAGTTAATGGATAATCAAACACGGGTTAAGAGTTGAGTAACGAATACCAACATTAATATGCATAGAAGTTAAAATTTGAAGATAGACTGTATAGCTAATTTGAATTATTGCATATAATTATTAATACTATATTTGGATTTTATAACATTCGTAAGTTTAAGTTTTAGATCTTTAATATCTAATCTTATCGTTTGATAGGGGATACTGATTCTTTTCGGTTCAAGAAACTGTGGAATATTGAATATCTATAGTTATTTATATATTATAAAAAGTCAATGAGTTAAAAATCGAAAAACCTAATGGATAATTAATTAAAGTCTTGCAATCTCTAACTCGCAAGGCAATTTTTATATCATAAGTATACACATGATATGAAAATTTTAGACAATCCTACTAAGGCTCCTTTATGGTCATGATACATACTCTTTTACAATGCATACAAGCAAATGAAGGATTAGTTAGATGAATCCTTACAACCATATAAACATAATCTTGCAAGCTTCAGAAGGGGTAGACCTGTGCTTGCTAAGGGGACTAGTGCAATTGGGCGACGATGCACACATTGCCATACAGTCCATCAATTTCCTTGTCATTGATCACTGGTCACCATATAGTGCTATAATAGGCTAACCAAGTACCACAATATTTGACATGATTATTAGCCAAATATGCTTGAAAGCAAAGTTACTTATATTTCAGTGCTTCACTTGGGGGGGTACTGTATGAAGAGTGGTTTATTGTCGTTATATTGCTCAAGGACAATGGATGAGGCTAGCTTAGAAAGCTTGTTTGCCTTTGAAATTTCTGCTTAGGGCATCTTATTTACTTTCTAGGAAGTAAACCCTGTGAGGAGGCCCTGGACTATTTACAAGCACTAAATACGTATTCCCCCCTTGGTCTCATATTCCCCATTTACTTATTAGACCATCAACATTGAATCTAAGTGGATGTTCAATTTCTCAGCTCCTATGTCTTTAGCTATCTTCAATTTTGCGATGAGTGCCTCATACTTGGCTTTATTGTTGCTTGTTGTGAATTCGAACTTTAGAGCGTATAGTACCTTTGTGCCATTCAGGCTTTGTAGTGCTATGCTACTGGCATTCCCTTCCTTAGTGGAGTAGGCATCTACATGGAGGGTCCATATAGGTTTTTTTATCTCTAGTTATAGCTCTTCCTCTTTAGTATATTCTGCTATGAAGTTAGTGAGAACCTGTGCTTTAATTGCCTATCTAAGACATAATTGGACTTCGTAGGCACTGAGTTCGAGGGCATATTTCACCATTCTACTTGAGATGTTGAGCTTTTGAAGGATAACTTTGAGTGATTGGTCGGTTAATATGATGATTGGATAGGCTTGAAAATATGGTCTGAGTTTTTGTGCACCGATGACTACTGCTAAGGCTAACTTCTTGACTTTGGTGTACTTAGTTTCTGGCCCTTATAGGGTGTAACTGAAGTAGTATACGGGCTTGTAGTCCGGTCCTTCTACTTGGACGAGGATTGATATGGCACTTTGCCATTAATGGCAAGGTAAAGATATAGCTCCTCGTCGGGGATGAGTTTCGAGAGCCCTAGTAGGCTCTCTAGAAAATTCTTTAGGTCGTCAAATGCTTTTTGACATGTAGATGTACATTTGAACTTGAAAGGATTCTTCAATAATTTAAAGAATTTCGAGCACTTATCAGCACTTCTGGATACAAATTTGTTTAAGGTAGTGCTCTACCGATTAGGCGATATAACTCTTTTATGGTTGTGGGAGCTTACATGTCTTGATCTACTTTTATCTTGCTTGGGTTTACCTTAAATCCTCATTTTGTAACCATAAAGCTAAGGAATTTTCTTGATGTGACCCCGTGCACACATTTCTATGGGTTAAGCTTCATTCTGTAATGGCGAAGTGTGTTAAATGTTTCCTAAAGGTTGTTGCTATGGCCTTTTCTCTCCCTACTCTTCATGATCATGACATCTATGTAGGCCTTAACATTTTTCCTGATTAGGGGCTTGCATGTCCTCAGGTGACTAGCATTTGATATGTAGCGCTAGCATTCTTCAAGCCAAAAGGCATAACTTATAGCAATAAGTGTCAAAGTCTGTGACGAACAACGTATGGACCTCATTCTTGTGAGCTTTGCAGATCTGGTTGTATCTCGAGCAGGCATCCATAAGGTTGAGTAATGTATATCCTAATGTTGAGTTGATGAGTTGGTTGATGCGGGGGAGAGGAAAATAGTTCTTAGGACAGGCTTTATTTAGGTTAGAGTGGTCAATGTACATTCGCCATTTCTTATTGGCTTTCTTCATGAGGACTATATTCATAAGCCAAGTTAGGTGTTTTTCCTACCTTATAAATTTGACTTGTAGTAGTTTCCGAACTTCTTGCTTGATTGTTGCTTGGCATTTGAGTGTGGCATGCCGCTTCTTTTGCTTAACTATTTGGATAGTAGGGTTAACATTGAGGTAATAGGTGGCTTTGGGGATATTGATATCCCTGGCATGTCCTCTAAGGCAGGCATGAATACATCTGTATTTTGTTTGAGGAAATTGGTAAGCTCAACTTTCTCATTGTCGGGTAGCTCTGCCCTAATTTTTGCGATCATCCTTGGAGCGCTCACGAACTTGATCTCCTTGGTTTTCTGACAAGCTCAACTAGTAGTGTTGGTAATTATGTGGTGGTAAACTTGATGTTCATGGCGTTGTCTCTGGTTTGGGCCTTGAGATAAAGGGATCTAGACAGCTTTTGATCTCTTTGGGCTTCACTAACTCAAGTTGGCATCATTATAAGAGGTCCTTGAAGTCTAACTAGCGGCCTTCGATCCCTGCTAGATGGATCCTATCATAAGGCACTTAAAGACAGGTACACTACCTAAAGATCGAACTACACCTTAATCAATGACATATTGTATCGGTAAGGATAGAGCATCTTGCTACTCAAATGCCTCATAACTGAGGAGGGCACCCATGCTTTAAAGGAATTCCACGCAAGACTATGCAACAATCACATCCAATGTGAAGCTCTATACATCTGTGCTCTACAACTGGGCTATTATTAGCCAATGATGAAGGAAGATGCCAAGGCCCTAGTTCGAAAATGCTACCAATGCTAGAAGCATGCTCGAATCACCCACATACCAAGCTTAAACCTATATTTGATGACAAGTCCCTAGTCATTCATCAAATGGCTATGGCAACCATTACCACTTGAGTAGCAAAATGGTTCGTTCTTACCCACATCCTCTCCTACTTCAAAGTACCATATGCGTTGATCACTAAAAATGGTAGACAATTTGACAACAACAGATTCAAAGAGTTCTGCTAGAAGCATAACATAAGGCTCTACTACACCTCGGTTACTCACCCCTAGACCAATGGCAAGGTCAAGGCAATCAACAAGATTGTCCTCAAAAGCCTTAAGAAAATGGTAGAGCAAGCTTGAGGTAGGTAGAACAATTAGCTCCCCAACATACTCTGGGAATATCGCATGATACACAGGACTTCCACACGAAAAACTCCTTTTCGCTTGGCCTTTAGAACAAAAGTTGTCCTCCTAATCAAACTAAAGTTGCCTACTAATAAGGTCCAGAACTTGTATGTGAAAACCAACCATATGGCCCTTCAAGCAAGCCTCAACACCATTGAAGAGGTGCGCAAGATCATGCATGCCTAAATGGCAACATACCAACAGCGAGCAACCCAATACTATAACTAAAAGGTAAAACACAAGGTTTTCCACCTCGGAGACTTGGTGTACAAAAAGCTAAAGGCCACCAGCTCACTCAAAGGGTAGGGCAAGCTTACCCCTAATTAGGGGGGACCCGATACGCGTAATCGAAGACACGGGAAAAGGAGCTTACAAACTAAAGACCTTAGATAAGTAAACCATTCCTAAAGCATGGAATGTTGACAACCTAAGACAGTAATTTCACTAAGTATCATGATGTGCTCAGAAGAATCTGTAATTATTGCAATGATTAATGAAATGACAAGTTCCTTACACTTATTTGTTCTATTTTTCAATATCACCAGCTTACACTGCACCCTCAGTCTTGGGTCGATTTTCATCCCTGAGTGTGTGCCCATATTAGTACATACACTAACTCCATAAGGCTGCATTCCAATCATTGAGCGATGGTCTACACTACATTTTGCACCTTAGTTCAATTTTCATCCCCGCATGCACACCCATGTTAGTACATACACTAACTCCATGGGGCTATACTCCACTCATCAAGCGATAGTCTACACCATGCTCCCCACCTTGAGTCAATTTTCATCCCTACACATGTACCTAAGTTAATACCTACACTAATACTGTAGGCTACACATCTTTCTCTTGCGAAAGTCCTTACTACACTCTTGTGCTCAAGTTGATATTGATTCTCGAGTACGTACCCGTGTTAGTACCTCCATTAACTCCATAAGGCTACTTTCCAATTATCAAACAGTGGTCTACACCACGCCCCCCACTTGTAGGTCGATTCTCATCCATGAACAAGCGTCCAAAGTTAGTACTGACGTCAACACTACAAGATCATGTATTAAGGATGGAGCACTACACTTTCCTACCTACAAGCTAGTTTTCACCCCTAAACAAATAGGCATCGACTCCTCAGCATAAATCGAGGCAAATCAAGCTTAAACCTAAGATAACACGTCGCACACTCAACCTCGCAAACCAAGCACTCAAAGGGATCTCTCACTCGTTTCACTACAATAAATAAGAGAGTAGAGAGAAAGCAACTCAAGTGAAAGCTAAATGAGTAAGCATTGACAATGAAAAAGAAATTTATTTAATAACAAAAGATTACAAGGCTTTCTAGGTTAGCATCTCAACGTCAAGTACATTCGAGAACAAAACAGAACATTACAAAGACATGAATCCAATTCCTAGACTACTACTTGGCAACAGATCTCTATGCCCACTCTCAACTTCAACTCAATTGTCCGTCTCAGGCTCCACTTTGGGATGAACGATTGTCAACTTAAACTCGACTTGCAGCCTCCATCGAGGGAAATGTGACTACATCTCCAAGTTTCAATTAAGCTGAGGGCCAAGCCTTCATAACCTTGGCAGGTTCAAAGCAAGTCCTCACCCACCTAGATGAGCTCACCATCCACCAGAGTAACCTAGGGGGCATTATCAAAGGCTGAACCGCTTACTCTATCTGGGCTACTCATAGAGCAACAAGGGGAGCTTGAGACCATCCGACCAAGCTTCCCCAAATTACCCTGGTTGAAAAATCCAAGCAAAGAAAGAGGCATCCTCTATCGCCATAATCACCATAGAGGCTCTACCCATACAAGGATTTAGGAGGCAGTACCTAAGGGCCCCACCTACAACATCGTACAAATGAACAACCCCACCCCACGTCTTAGCTTCATAAGACTAAATAAAAAGGTAGGCATATACCTCTTAGTCACTACTCAAGCTACCTCTAGCTACCAAACGACTCTCTGTACCTCACGATCACTAGTCGGATAAGGGGCTGCAAGGATCTACCAACGCCCTCTCGAGCTCATACACACTCTCTCTCAATCATCCTTAACTTGCTCATTACGAAGAAAAAGGAAGATGTTAGCTCTCAAGACAACTCTCAACGAAAGAATATTGGAACGTTGTTGGTATGGGATCAAAGGACCCACGCACCCTTTATATAGGGGGCCCAAAACAACCCCATCCATCCACATAACACTCATCCAACAGTCCACATGAAGGGGAATCTCAACCAACCCCTTATGAAACATCAATGGGCCATACGTGTGTTAAATGGCTTCCAGAAGGCATATTGCCCAAGGTTATATAACTACCAGGCACGTAACCTACCCAAGAGATCACATGATGTCGTAGGTGACTTTATCATAGATGTGCTAGAGAGACCCTGACGCAAGAGCTCAATCACAATCCCTCTAGCACATCTATTACAAAATCACTTGGCATATCGACCTAACTACTAGAAAAATACAAGAGAGTCGAACGGCCAAACAATTTTAGCCAGGAAACTTAATATGGCTGCACCTCAACAAGGAACGGTTCCTGAATAAGAGGAGAAATAAATTATTTGCAAGAGTTGAAGGACCTTTCAGAATCCTCCGGAAGATTAATGATAATGCCCATAGATTGGGGTTACCCGAGGAATATGAGGTTTCCAATGCCTTCAACGTTGCCTACTATACTCTGTATCACCCTGACAGAGAGCTAAACAAAGACTATTTGGATTTGATCCCAAATCCAAAACAACCCGGAGGGAATAATGAGAATCAAGCTACCGAATTACTGACTCGCAATTGAGCCCAAAGACTATAAGGACTGGTAAGTCAAATCTTCCTGTTCCAACCGAATGCGAAGGCCAAGTATCTCCTTGCCGACCTATTCTACTTACCATGCCAAATGACTGCTTATTTCTTGCATATTGTACGCTGAAAAGCGGAAGGCCGAGACAATAGCCCATCTTCATTCTCATACATGCCTAATCAATTGCTTACTCGATCGTACCCTTGCCAAGATTCTGAGAGAAAGGATCTGGACTGACCAAGCCACCCTTACTTGAATAAGCAAACTGCCTATACCTTTTTGTCCACATCTTCCAATGGCATCACCAATATAACGTTACCATGTATATAAAATCATGTATAGAATCTGTTGCACCAATGATTATTTTCCTTGTATATTCACTTTTACCTTTTTGTAATTTTTATATTACTTCATTAAAAAATGCCCTTTTTGTCTTTTCCTTTTGGGCAAGTTACCCTAACTTATGGGTATAAATACCTCTATACTTGTAACTGTAAAGGAGAATCGAATTATCATTAATATACTTGAGTACTTCTTCCTTATGTAAATACTATTTGTTTACTTTCGGCATCACTCTTATCCTAGCTCTTGAGCAAGACTAGGTGGCAAGTAACTTCATCGAACCAATTTGTACGTCATATCGAATTGTACCGTAAGTCCTTGGAAGTTTCATTGGTGCGTCATATCCTCTAAAGTTTTTTATGGGTTTTGCTTACTTTTTTTTATTAGCATTTGTCCTTCCGCACTTTCCCCATTACTTCCTTTTCGAGCTTTCTACGAGCTTGGACCTATCCAACAACTGGCATTGTTTGTTCCTAATCATGGTTTACACAACCAACAGTTACATCAATTACACTAAAAATTAGTATATAGCTTAGATGGCCTAACCAGACATGTCAAATATTATGTCAACTACTCTCCCCGCGTCCTTCACGATGAGGAGAGTTGGGTAGGGGGGGTTGAGTGTGGAAAAATGTTGATATATGATTCTTGTTTGGCCTGTAAGCCCCTAAAATTAAGTTTAGAATAACCTAGCCTAGATTTAAAACTTTTTAAAAAAGTTAACTGATTGAGCCCAAACTTTACGATTAAAATAGAAAAGTTAGTTGAAGTGATTTAGTAAGGTTAGATTTTGATAATAGTAATCTAAAATCCCAATTTTACCTCTAGAAGTATGGTTATTTAATACAGTACCAAATTGTTCAGAATCTCCAAAATTGAGCTTAGGATGAGAGGAAAACTTAGAAATATGTTAATTAAACTATAAAATGAGATAATATAGTGTAATTTACAATCTGAATATACTCGTATTTTTATAAGTATACTCGGTATAAATAATAATTATACTTATAAATTAACCCTAAATTACTTAATTATATATAATATGTGTTGAATTCATATAAATAAATAAAAAGCATATCATAAAAAAAATAAAAGATATGTTAGAATCATAATTATACGAGTATACTTATAAACTGCACGTGATATATACATGAGATATATACTCATATATTAACAAAATAACTAAATCATTGTAAGCCCCAAAGTTCAGCCAAGTAACCGTAGGATTGAACTTAGAACCCAAGGTTTAGGGCGATCGGTTAAAATATCCGATCAAATCCAAATTATAAATTATTTAACAAGATACCAATAAAAATGACCCTGTAAACTTAAATTTAAGAAAATAAGTAGTAAAATAGGAGACTATAAAATTTTCAAATTTTAAGCATAATAACTGCTAATTACCAAAAAGGCAAAAAGTGTAATATAATAACTAATAAATTAGTAGAGATAGATTATATGTATACTAAAAATTTTAGAATGACCAAAATAATATTTAGGAATGTTCACGTGTACCCTACATGTATTTACGTGTAGATAAAAATACGCGTAATTACTAAAATTGGCCGAAAACTAAGCAAATAATTAAAGAAAATTATAAAATAATTGTGGAAAAATCAGAAAAAAATCGGAAGGGTGTGGAATGATGCAAGGTTGGTCGTGGCAAGTCAGAATCTGAAAAAGAAAATTCAACCAATTAAATTAGGACAACATAAAAGCCAAAAATTTAGGGATAAAGCACTTGTCTTATCCAAATTAATGCACAATAAATCCCCTAAAACCCTATAAATAGCAGGAAAAATCCAGGAACTCATTTGGACAGTTAGAAATCAGAGAAAATTAGGGAGAGTTGAAAATTCGAGAGAAAATCCAGAAAATAAAAAAAATAAGAAAAACTGTGCAGTTAAGGGTTTTAAAGGGAACCCACACCAAACGAGGAGCTGGGAGTGGACGGCCACCACCACCATACGGTGGTGGCAGCGCCCAGGCCGGCCGACAAGGCCACGGCGGCCCGCGGTGGCCGGAGCCACCTGAACCGGTGAGTCCAAATTCCAGCCCGATTCTTGTATAATTTTGTAAAATTAGTTATTTTGCCCAGAAAATTATGAAACTTGTTATTCTGAGGTTTTATCGTATGTAGATTTAGGGAAAAATTTTGATTTAGTTTAATTATGTCTGGAAATATAGGGTCCTTAACAAATTGTTCAAAACCGAGCATGATTAAACCGGAAATTAAATAGGCTTAGGGATGTAGTTTGGGGCTAAAACTTTTTCTGTAGGATGCTCATGTGACATAGAACAGTGCTATGAAGCCCTTTTTCAAAAATTAATTTTCGAAATTTTTAGATAATTTTTAGGCTCTAAAAAGAGGCATAAAATGGGTAATTTAGGGTTAATTATGTAATTAAATGATTAATTTCTGATTTAGTGAATAATTACATGTTTTAGGATGTTAAGATCTGATGGAGTATGATACTTATAGCATTTAGGGTGTTAGATGTAATTATTAGGTTAATTATGTAGTAAATTAGTAATAGAAAAACATAGTAAATTATGAGTTAATTTTGTAAATTAGAATAATTAGGTGTAAAACCTGATCTAGGATGAATTTAGACATTTTGAAGTGATAAATTATGTTAGAGATGGTAATTAGGGTAATAGAAATATTAGAAATGCATTATGTGCATAATATGTAATAATGCATAATGTGTAATTTTTGAAAATATAATAAATAGAAAATATTAGGATAAAAATTGATATTATATAAATAATAGGAATATATAATAAATCTGATAAGAAACTTGAATTTATGTAATTATATGAAAAATGTAAAAATTTCTCACATTAGGAGTAAATTCGGTACACAAATAGGGATTTAAGTGTACCGGATGGAATAAAATACTGACTAGGGGTAATAATGGTATATAGGAGATCGAGAAGTAATGTGATTAATTTCACATTATAGGTTGAAACGGATTTTTAGGGTTGGAATCTAAAACATTACTTAAAAATCGAACTAAAAACCTGGTTCAGAAATCGATGCGAAAACCGAACCTAAACCTAAACCTAAACCTGGAATAATTATAAAAGACTTAATACCTAGATAATTAGGCATATTAGACCATAAACAAAACCTAACAATAAGCATTATAGGATAAAACGAATCTATAATAGTTATATGAAAAGCTGAAACCACGTTCGTGTTATAGGGATAATCGGCGATGGCCTGAGCAAATCGGACCTCAAGTGAGCGAGCGAGGAGTCGAGGTAAGTTGGGATTAATACGATGCTGTATTTTGGAGGCTTAAGATTATGCTTGGTTGTGCTTGTTAGATAGTTGAATGCGTGCATGTGCTTGATTATGGGTGATGCTATGATTCTGTTTGCTGCTTTAGCACATATTGTATGAATTGTATGTAATGATTGATCGCTCTAAATTGGACTTAATCAAATGTACGACCAATAATCATAATCGAACATGCATGGCAACCTGTTAGGGGATTTAGGACTCTCCGGCCAAATACCGACCCCTTCGGAAGGGATAGCGCAGGATTGTAAAATGGTCCCTTCTTCATCCTCAGTCGAACTAAGTGACAGGAGAGGAGGTCGCGGCGGGGATGAAGACAGTGGTTCGAAGGTAGTCGCGGGAGGAGCAAGGTCTCCATTACACAAGCCTGGGTTTGGTCGTGAGCTGTTGCATTAACGGTAACTCCTCAACCCGGATTAGAGCGGGCGCAATTTCTCTAATCTCACGACGGGCCGGACAACGTCGTGCGATGGCATTTGCTTGCACATGCATTGCAACTAATAAGTGATTGAAAACCTTGTTGTGTGTATGGTATAGTTTTAAGTCCTCCGTCCTAACTTACTGAGCTGTGGTTGCTCACATCCCTATAGACATCGTGCAGGTGCTGGCTAAGAAGCGGCAACCAATTACTCCGAAGCTAGCAACTGCTGGATCCTGGGAAGTGAGGAAAAACATTGAAGAATAAACACATATTTTAAGGTCTAAGTTTTTATTTTAGAATTATTTTTCATTTCCGAGTGATGTAATAACTAGGGAATATACTATAGAGAAATGTTGTAAACTTTAACTGCAATAATTGAATGATAACATATATATATAATTCCTCACTTTTATAGGTAAATGATTTATTTAAATTACAAATTGTCTACTTCAAAGCGGGTTAGTTGTGGACGCCTTGTGTAGATCAGGTCTAGGATAGCGGTTGTGAGGCTAACTTCTATCTTAGGGTGGTTTACACGGCGGAGCTGTTACGACTCTGCCGCTTCGGGGCGTGACAGTTCTAAATTGGTATCAGAGCGAAGTTTTAATGAACTCGCTTTGAAATGAACAACTAAAAGAATTAGACATCTTAGGAGTACATTGAGAGTGGGTAATATTAAGTGGGCGATAAAAGATTGTATTAAGCATATGAAAACATAAGTAACTATAATGTTTAACATAATAAATGATTGGTTTAAATCTAATTATAGAGTCGATGGGGGAAACTAATATATAGTAGATATGGTTCGAGTGGAATGAAGAAGTACCTCCTATGGACTATAGGGTTAGAGTTCAGCAATTATTGATGGAATCAGCTGATTAGGAATATCTTTAAGACAGTTGATGAGATTATTAATAAGTTTCACAATAAGATGTGCTATAACTGGAAAGATGAGTGAGCATGGATGGAGATAAGTTTAGGACCTTGCTATAATGGATATACTGCCGTAACAACGTTTGAGCAAAGGTAGTTGGAGATAGAGGAAATTGTAACTTTGATGATGCCCTTACAGTATTTTCCCGCTAGGTTGGAAGATAAGAGACCATACCCAGTTAGTATTGCACACATCCTTGCTGACATTCTATACATTCCTAAACAGTACCCACTAGGGATTATTAATTGGTTTTCTCAGTTTTTAGAACTTGCTGGGGAAGGTATAGAAATATTATTGAACCCTAACCCTAAACCTGAGCCTGAGATACCAGAACCACCACTAGAAAACCTACCTTCAATTGAACCCTAAGAGGATGGAGTTCACATTGATGAAGACTTAGAAGAAGACCCTAAGGAGGAGCAAGAGAATGAGGATGAACCTAGTGTCGATATACATGCTGTAGTTATGAAGGTGATTACAGACACCGAGATAGCTGGAGCAGGAGCTGGTGATATAGCAGAATTGGATGATGATGATGCGTCTTGGGTGACCGATTTTGGAAGTGGTCTGTATATGTAAGAATTGGTGGTTTATTGAAGTGATTTAGATTGAATTAAGAAGAATCCTTGAGTTGATATAGAGTTGAGATGTGAAGAATACTGATAGAACTGATTACTAGGATATGTTAATATTGTGGAGGAAATTCCTAAAAAGTTTGTTGATGAATTTATGTTGTAATCGGTGTGATATGATGAAATAACAAGATTCATGAACAATAGTAGAAATCAATTTAAGTTTGAAACAAGAGAGATATGGCGATATGTACAGAAAATTAAGGTGAATCTGAAACTTATAGGATTTCTGAGATGATCTCAGCTTGATACCTAGTATGAATATGAGGTAATATAATTTGAAATGAAATAAAGAATGGTATAGAAACGGATTCTAAGAAGGTAAAACATTAAGAGGGAAAAGTTAGAAACTGATTCGGAAATGAATCAAAACCTATACTAGAGGTATAATCAAAACTTAATTCAGGAGTAAACCTTATATAAAATGAGAATGCAGCATAGGAGATGACAGATGATGACAATAATAAGGAGTTTGATGATGATAAGGTATATGAAGTGATCGTTATTTCTGATTTTGTTCTATGGAAATATAAAGGATCAAATCAACAAGTGGAAATGATATTGAATTAATTAGAAGACAAATGTAGTGGAATTCTTTTGAATGAATAGTCGTTATAAATAATTTGAATTATGGATATGGTATGATAGTTGATCATGTTTTCTTAAGAATCGGAATTGATCTTGCATTAGTTATTTATATGTGGAGATATCCAAACGATCTTTTAATGGATGTAACAGTGCTTCTCGATGAAGTGTATTCTGTTGGACATGTACAAATGCAATGATGATTGACATATTTATAGCTAGGAGTGTGAAAAGATTAAATGTATTTTTGGTGATTAATTTTAGAAGTCCTTTATATGGTAAGAACAGTAAAAGGAATAGTGCTATAAGGCTACAATCAGATTAAGAATTCTTAGGCCTTTAGTGAATCATGAATTGGAGAATTGTAGTTTGGAGTAATAATTAAGTGTAAGTGAAGTCAAATGAATATGAAATGGATCATGAGAGTTTTATGTAGTGCTAAGACAAGTACAATGATATCATTATACAGTACTTATAAGTGGTAAATAAAATGGATAGTTATTAAATGATACATAAGAAATGAAGTAAAATTGCTACGTAAACTACAATTGAATAAATATCCAAACACTCTAAAATATTAATTGGATGAGTAACAAGTGACGGTGAAGACGGAATTAAAGTAACAAGTTGGAGAATGATTAAGACTTTTGATCAACAGTTACTTAGTTATCCTAAGGACCAATCTAGAAAGGTATAACCCTTCAGAAAGTAAATTTTATGAGATAGTTATCTATTAGTAAACTATTTATGATAAGGAATGTTAATCACGAAAAGAATTTAAGGATCCGAGCTTAAAGGGATTAGAAGATAAGTAGTGATTTCATTGAAAGACTTTTCCTTGATTTTAGTTGAATGATGATAAGTATGAATAAAAAAAAAAAGGATTGGTTGATGAGTACCCTCACCGTAGAATATACAAATGGATGAAATGTAAGTACAAGGATGATATTAAGGTATTCATTCTGTATAAGTTAGAAACTGGTGAATGGACAAGGATTTAAGAGAATTGGGATTCTTATTACTTATCAGTTTAGAATTTATATTGAAGGAAGGATACTAATCCATAAAATCGTAGGATATGATGGAAATGAAACTTAAAAAGGAAAGTTACTAATGGTAAGTTATGAGAAGTTTATTTATATCCACAAAGAGAAGATTGAGGAAAATATCCATAAGTATTGATCTACAAGTAACATATAAGGGTTCAAATGTATCACTGAAGATCATTTTGTAGATATTTGAATTTCATGATTTAGTTAATTAAGAATCAAACATAAGATCAAAACTCTATATTGAATGTTGTAAATGAGGCCTTAAGAGTTAAAAGAGTGACTGTCAATTCCTAGAATAATATTAGATTGAAATGATATCAAGATAGGATCAGTGCATAAATTGTAATCACAGAATTGGGAGAAAGAAATACATGCCAATCATATATGAAAACGCTTGAGGTGGTATCTGTTAATAATATTTTGATATATAAGATATTGGTGGGTAGCATTACTGAAGTTGAGTGATCATAAGTAGTATATTGAAATGGAAGACATGTGATTTTCGGAAGAGAGAATACGTTTTCATCAAGCTCGTTATATTTGGAAAAGGTATTTTGGTGGATATTCAAAATGTTGAATTGGTGATTAGAGGAAAAATCCATTGAAGTAATCCAGTATACGAAGAAGATTTAAAGATACAATGTGAATATAGGATAACTCGTGAGTAAAATCGTAAATGTGAATATATAAGCGATAGATTGAAAACTTGAAACCAAGTAGTAACTGAGTTCCCCATATTTTTAGGAGTTTATAGAAATTTTTAGGGAATTATTTGATGACCCGAACTATTTATTACAAATTTACGTATTAAAACGACTTAAATTACAAATCGGGACGTATTTTTAGTAATAATAGGTCAAAATGAAATAAATAGTTGAATAAAAACTATGTATGGGTGTATTGACCAAATTAGATAAAAAGTGTATTTTTAATATATTTAATAATATTTTACTGACTTGAATACGTTGTATGTATATTAGGTCAGATAATACTTATATTATAGCATTATATTGACAAATTATGTAAAGTACAATTTAATGAAATAAATTACGTATAATACGATAATATTGATATAGATACGTATAACTGTATTAAAAACTCAAGCTACTCGTTAAAAATCATCTTTAAAAACAAGATACGTAATATGTGTCGTTAAGTCTGTACAAATCCAATGATATTAATTTTATTAAAATCAGGCAACCTTAGGTAATATAACCTATAACTTTATAATATTCTAGAATGTGCATATTATGGTAACCCTACCGAAATTAAAACATAATTTAATCAATTAAAAGTATATTTTGATACGATCAAAACAATATATAATACGTAATAGTATAAATTACATATATTATTAATAATTAATAACTTAACTTGATATGTATATAAATAAAACTATATATTATAGTGATAATATATATATAACTGTTTTAGATCAAATCCTAATGTTTTTGTAACTATTACGAAAACTAAATTTGAGTTTTGTATATATAAAATTCCCTAGTGGTCAAACTGTTGATAAACTGAGTTTTCCGTAATGAGCTTCTAAACAGGTAAGTTGGAATTATAGCTTTACTGCTTGTTAGGATACTATATTAAAGTATTTGAAAACTCAAGAGTACTTCCGGTTGTATTTGTAATTAGTTATTTATGTGCATGTCGTATATGTATATAATACTTAGTTATGATAGGAGTTGAACTCCTTGGTGTGCTATTTTGCATGTTACATTATATCTGTAATATATGAACTTGATTAGTCACCCTTGATTATAACTAATGATTATTCGACTACAACGAAACAAGACATACATAACACTCATTAAAAGAAATGATTAAGAGTATCAGGCTAAATACCAACTTTCTTCGATGAGAATAGCTAAAATAGTCATTTCCCCATCCTTAGTCGAATTAAGAGACAGGCAAAAAGATCACGGCAAGAGTAGGGGCCTTAGTTAGAAAGTAGTCACAGGAGAAGGGTGTTCTTCATTGCACAAGCCCGGGTTTAGTCTGATTTGAGTCAAGATAAAACTCTTCAATTCGGGTTAGAGTAAATGTAATTTCTCTAACCTCACAATGGACTAGGTAACATTGTATGATGTTTTATTTGATTGATTGCATTGCATTTCATCATAATTAATAACCTTGCTTATGATTGTTTGATACTCTTCTGACTCCATCTTACTTACTGAGCTAATTGTGCTCACATTCCCATAAACTCTTTTACAAGTACTGAGTGAAAACAAAATGTTCCAATACCGCCAACCCCAGGTTAGTATATTGTTGACTGAGAAAGTAAAGAACAAAGAATCAACTCAACTTGGGCTTTTAACGTTTCTTTTGACTTATCTTTTGAATTTTCAGAAAACTAATTGGGATTTCCCTATGATGCCTACTAATTCCCTAACATATTGTACAAAGTCTAAAATCCTGTGGTTTAAACTCTGATTTTACACTTTAACTTTAGAGATGAGACGTTTATGTAAATACTGTTGTGATATAAAACAACAGGTTATATAGAACAGGTATTTTGTAAAGTTATACCACAGGTTTGGTTATTCATAGGTATTAGAACGGATGCTTCAAGTAGGTTAAGTTATGCACTCCTTATATGAACTGTATCTACGATAGCAGCAGTAAGGTCAACTTCTATCTTGGGTTAATTTACACAGTGGAATTGTTATGACTCCTCCTATTCGGGGTGTAACACAACTCGAGGCCTAGTTTTGACAAGAGCCCCTAAAAGGCCCATCGACTCCAATGACTCAAGCGCCTCAACCATCCTTAGTGTCATGTCCTAAAGCAACAAAGTCATAACAGTATCATCGTGTAAACCATTCTAAAATAAAAGCTGACTATACAATCACTATCTTAGACTTGATTAACACAAGGCATCCACGACTAACCCACTTTAAAGTAAACAATTCATAAATCAAATAAGTTATTTACCCAAAAAGAAATACGAAAATATATGTATAGACACTAGGATTCGAGTATTACAAATAATGTTTGTAAAGTTTCATTGTCCTATACTTCATAAGTAATACATTAATTGAAAATGAAATATTCTAAATAAAAACTAAGACCTTAAAAATATATCTGTTCTTCAAATATATTTCCTCACTCCCCAAAATCCATTAATTTCTAGCTTTAAGGTAAATATAAGCCTCTTCCTAGCTAGTACTTGCAACAACGTCTATAGGAATGTAAATAATTAACAACTCACTAAGTTGGAAAGGAGACTTAAAACTATATGGCAAACACAAATAGGTTTATCAACCAAATTAATTAGATACAATGCATATTCAAGTGAATGCCATCGCATGTCGTTGTCTAGCCCATCGTAACATTAGAAAAATTTCACCCGCTCTAATCCAAGTTAAGGAGTTTCCATTAATACAATGGCTCACAACCACACCCAAGCTTATGCAATGGAGACACCGCTCCTCCCGCGACTGCTTTCAACTCATTGACTTCACTCTTACCGCAACCCCATCACCTATCACTTAGTTCAACTAAGGATGAAGAAAGAACCAATTATACTATCCAGCACTATCCCTTTCAAAAGGATCAGTATTTGGCTGGAGAACCCTAAGTTTCCCTTAATAGGTTGCTATGTAAGTCTAGTTTATGTTTACAAGTCATATATTTAGTTAGTTTCGATTTAATGTATTCGATCATTTCAAACAAATCATATAAATACAATCCAAAGCAACGAATCAGAATCATATCATCAGTTCAGAACAAGCATATGTACACAACTAATTATCTAATAAGCACAATCAAGTACAAGTTCAAGCCTCCAAGTACTACAAATTAGTACTCTGAAATATAGTAATGTATTAATTCAAACTTACTAGGACTCCCCGCTTGCTTACTCGAGGTGCGACTCGTACTGGCCATCACCAATAATCCTTATAATAAAATGTTGGTTTAGTTTCTCATAACTACTATAGATATGTTTTGTTATGTAATTTAGATTATGAATATCTTTGGTTTATGATCTTCTTACATTTAGTGTTTTAAGTCTAAGTCTTTTAAAATTACTTTCCTTGTTCAACTAGGTTTCAAATTTGTTTCTTGTTTCGATTATGGTTTTTGCTTTTGAATTAGATTCTTATCTATGAATAATCTACATTTAATGTAATCGCTTATACATATGTATATATGTACATATAAGCTTTAAATCATGGGTTTTAAGTTTAGGATTATAATTTTACGTATTTATCCAAATTCTATATCTCCTATAACCGAATTAGTTCCAAATTAATTTCTAATTCAATTTTTGAATTAATCTCTAAATTCAATTTTTGTTTTAGCTTGTAATTATTGTTTTTATTTATGAACCCTAAGAATTCTTATCAAACTAAAATGTAAGATTTATCTAACTATGCTTAAGTATCCTAATCTACGTTTTAGCTCTCAATCAACATTTCAATCAGTACGGTATATTACATTTCTAATTTAACTACTTAATCAACTCTTTATATAAGGAAATTTTACATTTTTTATATAAATACCTAAATTTAAATCTCCTACTAGATTTTATATGTATTCCTATTAGTATTATAATATCAATTTTAACCTAATATTTTCCTACTCATCAATTTCTTATACTTACATATTATACATTATCACCTAATATATACATAATATACACATATAATATTCTCATCACCTCAAATGTCATCTCCCAACATCAAATAACATTTCAAAATATCTAAATTCCTCTCAAATTGGAATTTACACCTAATTATTCTAAATTACAAAATTAACTTAAATTTACAATTTTTACATATTACATATATACTATATAATACCCTAATAATTACATTTAACACCTTAAATGCTATAATTAGATTTCAATATCCTAAAACATATAATTATGCATTAAATTAGTAATTACCTATTTAATTACTTAATTAGCCTCAAATTACTCATTTTATGTATCATTTTAAGACCTAAAAATTTCAAAAATTCAATTTTGAAAAAAGGGCTTTATAGCATTGTTTTAAATGCTTTAATTAGCCTACACAAAAATTTTGGACACAAAACTACACTCTTAAGGTAATTTATTTCTAAATTGAACAAAACTTGATTTCATAAAATTTCTTAAGAAAAATATATTTCCATGTATCAATTCATCAAAATAAAAATTTTCCTTAAATCTACATACAAAATATCCTAAAATAACAAATTTCATAATTTTGTAAAAATATTTAATATTTTTACAAAATTAAACAAAATCAAATTGGAAATCAAACACTTCCAGCCATCAAAGGTGGCTCCAAGTGTATCAATTAGGTTGGGCGATGGTGTTAGAGTGGTGTAGCGGTGGCCGTTCGTTTCCAGGTAGCCGTTAGGTGTGGGTTCTTTTTTAAAGCTCAAATTGTATAAATTTTTTTTGAATTTTGGTAAATAACCCTATCTCTCAATATTTCGATTCTCTCTAATTTTTCTACTCTTCCAACTGACTAAATGAGCTTCTAATTTAATTTGGGCATTTATAGGGCTGCCTGGATATTTTTTCCTCATTAATTTGACTTGACATTAACCTCATCTTATCATTTTTCTACTTTCTATTTCTTGAATTTTAATTGGTTGATTTCATTTCTTCTATTTCCAAGCTGCCATGACCAACTTTTGGACATATTTTCATTTTTCCATATTTTTCTTGATTTTTGTTTAATTATTTATGAATTTTCTTTAATTAATTAACATTATTTTAGCATATTTCATGTATTTCCACCTATATATAAATTCATATATGGTACAATTAAATACTTATAAATATTATTTATGTTATTTTATGATTTTTAGTATACATATAATTTATCTCTATCGATTTGTTAGTTATTAGAATTTATTCTAAACATTTCTGATAAATAACAAACAATTTACATAAAATTCAATAGTATAATAATTAATTATTTTATTATTTATTTTCCTAAATTTAGACTCATGGGATTACTTTTACTAATAATCCTAGTTTTGTCGTAAAATTTGGATTGGACCGGACTGGACTGAACAATTTACTCAATTATCCAAAATTTTATAAATCGAATTCTAAGTAACTGATTACAAAGCTTACACCTAGGGCTCATGATGACCAGCCTATTAAACACTTGTCCTAAAGACTTATGTGAGCATTACCACAAGCCCAAGCCAAAAGCCTCATTTGATACATGAGAACTCAAGTGAGTGCTGCCATGAATCCAAGGCTAAAAGCCCCATTTGATACACGAAGACTCCATCAATAAACAGATCAAGCTTGGAAGTGTGAAGGACCCCCCTCCTATTGAGTTCAAGCACTACAAGCGAAGGTACGTCTAAATTTGTGAACCCCTTAATACCTTGCTCACTACTTACTAAGCACTCAGACCACCTCGCCTACCTCCTTACCCTCTCTTTGTCCTCTAGCGTCAACATCCCTTCCCGATTCATTAATTATCACCTGACATCTATAGTACTGTCAACACACCCAACATGTCCTGAGGATTCCAAACTTGCAAGTTACAAATGTGGCTATCAACATAGTCATAACCGACTGATTCCCAAAGCCACTCTGTCAATCCCACAATATATTTCCCGACCAATTAATGGTACAAACAACCCCAAGTCGACATAAGTCCAGGTAGTTGTATTCCCTTACACTATAAATAGTGTAAAAGGATCGATAAGTAAGGAGATTTAATTCCAAACTTTGATCCTATACTCCAAAAACACACTAACCCCATTACTCTTCTTTCTACGCTTCTCTATCATCTGAGCACCTTTCATAAAGATCCTAATGCTTAGACATCCCTTGTTCATTCATTTTCATAATTCTCCTTATTGTTTTGAGCTTTAAAGAACCCTTACGAGCACACACACATAGGAGTCTTTTTGTAACTATCAAGAGTAAGGAATCAGACAAGCCTATTCCCTATCAAACCATATCCTTTATATCACTTAAAGTTAGTTCAATCATAGTCAGTACTATTATTTAAAGTCAAAACTTAAACACCCAATTAACCCAATATCATGTTTATAATTTCCGTTGGTAGTGTTTTTTTTTATTATTGTATTTTACTATTCTTTGTGTTTCTTTACTAAAATTCATCATATTCACCTTGTTGGTAATTTACGGTTAAAAAGCAATTTCTTGAATATAATGATTTCACGTATTAATAGTTATAATATTTTAAATGGGAAAAAAGCTGGGGAGCTCAATCTACATGTTCGTGCAATAAACGACCTGATCTCATCGACCATGCTTTTAAATAAATGAGTTTATAAAATCCACTCACATTGGAATCCCCGTCTTTCTGTCTTTAATAGCCTTTTTTTTTTTTTTTTTTTTTTTTGGCCTTCATCTTTAATAGCCTTTAGCATTGGCCCACTTTGACGTTGAATATGCTGACATGGACAGATAACAAACACTGCTCATCACGCCATGTTATTTTTCTCCCATAAGATTTTTTCCTATTTATGCCAAATCCCACGGTCGTTACTTGCCAACTGGGGTGCATATATTTTTGGTGATAACTTGGGTGCGTATATTAATTTACATTAAGAAAACGATAGAAAAAATTGCATTTTCTTTATATTTCTTTCGTATGCGCTTAATACCTTATTCTTAAAATTGTATATTTAGACCAGTAAATTTTTTAGAAAACTATATTGAGATTCCATTTTACAATTTCAACATTCAATAAAATAATAAAAGAAACATTAAAATTAAGATTAAAATGGTTATGTAAGACTTCAAATGGACTTTTTTTAAGAATTTAGGAATCTACAGTTTCAAATATAAAGGACCCATCGCATTCACATATGCATAAAAGGATATATTATTTGTCCAAATATCTAGATTTGTATTGCTTATGCAATATGCATGCAGTTGAAAGCCTAGAATCATAACAACCTCTCATTTTAAGACTGATGTCAGAGATGAGTAAGTACAAAATAAATAGAGTATGAACTCTATTCTATAAGTATAGGTTTCAAAATCTTTGAAACCAAAACTTACTTTATAATATCTTCAGACTATTCTATATCTTGTAGCCTCTAAATTTTATAAGATATAAGATATACTATAAAACTTATAATTTTTTAAAATTATTTTTTTATAAATTTTAACATAATACTTTTTTTTTCTCCCTTATAAATTTCAAAACTATTTTACATTAAACAATACAACACAAGTTTACTTTCTCAAATATATAAACTAAGAATTGAGATATTTTAACGTTTTCACTAAACTAGGATTAGATTTAATAAAAAAGGAAAAAGGAAATAAAAGAACAAAGAATAGTTAAAAAGAGAAAGGAATTGACTCGAGAGATCTAAGGTGTTTAGTTTATGGTTTTATTCTGGTTGAAGCTTTCTTTGTTATTTTTCAAGGCTAAAAAATTACAATGGTATTATATTTTTTATCTATTAATATTTTTTAATTATTATTACTATAAGCTAGATATAAGATACAACATAAAATACCTTAACCTCTACCTTATGTAGAAGTTCTTGAATGGATATAAAATACCCTTACTTTATACTTGTGCCTACCTCATATAACAGATATCAAAAAATTATTATCTCAAACTTGCCTAATTGTACGGAGTCCGAGTAAATACCCTATGTGACAGGTTTATCCACTCCGCTCCTTTCTATATCATTACTATTCTTCTACATTGCATCCACTAAAATTAGTGAGTTCAGTAGGTTATAGGTTGCAAATTACACTAGTAATGGGCCTTCGTTGCCAAGGGATAGTAATGAAAAGGGGCAATAAATAAGTAGTAATAGCTATTCACTATTTTAATAAGATTGTCTTGATTGTCGCCTAGTTAAATCGCAATTTCATTTAAATGGATGCAAGAATGAAAACGCCCTTAAAAAGGATTCTGAAGGAAATTGGAATATATAATGAACATGCAGTAGGTCCTCCATATGGGATTCACATCTGCAGTCTCAATTTCACCATCTCAAAATCGCCCCAATCAATCATGAACAAACATGCAATTTTTTTAACTAATACTTATGTTTTGTAGTTTAATTTGTTTAGGAATCAAAATTATGATTTGTTGACACATAACCCATCCCGGTAAAAGACAAAGATGAAACAAACTAGATCTCCTGGTATTCGATCTTTCACCAAATTGGTGCATGAGACAGGACAATTTTCCTTTAGAACCTTCAAACTAAAGATCAAGATTCGTCTCCCCGGAGACATCCGATAAAGACAGATCCAAGATTCTATTTATCCATGTCTTCTCTCGTGTTTCGAAATTTTAGAGAGGGGTTCGTTGGAATATTCTTATCAGGTGGTTTATGAGGACATCCCTGCATCCTTTCGGATACTTCACCCTAATAACATGCCTTTTGAACCGCACCCCACAATGAAATAGATATGCAGGACCAAAAGGTCAAGTTTGACATGTGCAGAATACCAAAGATAGATTACGTTAATATCTTCAAACATCAAAGACTTAACATCGATTTAATCAGAAAGGCCACGCGGAATTGACCATTTACACAAGTTGAGCAGCAGTACATGAAACACATCAGCCAGCAACTGAAAAGCATGTAACTTATTGAGAAAGGCCCTTTATCCTCTTTTTATCTTCTCACAACTATACAGGGAGAAGCGTGAAAAATACCAAAGAGGAGCTCCAGAAAGAACACCGCCATGAAACAACACCAAGAATTAATAATTAGAAGCAAGAAAAGTAGATTTAAGGATAGACCTTTCGAAACAGACAATTTCAATGGATATGTATGAGCAAATCCATCAGACCAACTCAACCAATAAAAATTAGCTCCCAACTTGGACCAGCATCACAGTAGACAACACCATCAAAAGGATTCAATGTGTTTAGAATAAACACATTATTTTCGTGAAAGAATATTTCTTCATTTTATTTAAAAGGTTCCACAGATAATCACACAAACACAGGGTTATATCAACGCAATTGGTAGAAAACATGAGACGTACACGCAAGCACTAAAAAGATAGCAGATCGACAAGCAGCGGTGCAAAATTTGTACAACTTTAACAAAGAAAACATAACTAGCTACATCACAACCACAACCTGGCAGTCTCTTCCCACATCTCTCATTAGCCTCACTATGCCAAAATAGCCACCTCCCTTGAATTGCATTTTGAAAACCATCAAGGGGAACGCTAACAAGAAAGGAGAGAAGTAAAAATCATCCCAATCCTCTGATGAAGCAAAATATAACACCTTAAAGAAGCACATATTGGTTTCTTGAAAACAATGGAAGAAGAATATAGCTCAAAAAAGGAAACCCAAAAAGCCTAGGCTACAGCCATGGATGGTGCTTCCCGTTAATGGTTCTCCCATTAGAATATTGGTAAAAATGGTCTGCCTCATTGTGAACCACGTGAATAAGAACCATTGCCCCTTGCACGGCTGTAGTCACCACCATCTCCCTTGCCCAAATACTGAGCACTAAACCGCCCCCTTCCCATCTCTGCTTGGTAGCTGCCTCTACCCCTTCCCCGTCCTGACATTCATTAGATGGTGAAGCAATCAATAACTAAGCAAACTTAGCCTCTTATAGCAGCCAGTACCAGTGAACTAAGTACCCAAAATCAGCAACATGGATAGAATAAGTTTATATATAATACTCAATCATGAATTCTATGACAAAAAAAGCATGGAAATACAACATTTACTAAGGGAAGCAATGTACAAAATTATGACTTTTTGCATTTGGGTTTTCTGGTGGTCATGATGTCGGGAGTTGTAAATTTTTCTTTTCTTCTTCTTCTTTTCCTTCTTCTTTTGGGTGGGGGTGGGGGGATGCTTGGAGGTAGTACATCCAATTGGGGTCATGGAATTCCATCAGAAAGACAAGGAAAAAAAAATATAAGAAGAAGAAGAAGGAAGAGAGAGAGAGAGAGAGAGGATATTAAAATCAAGAGGAAGCACCGTATTAGATCAGAGGAACACTCTGATTAGCTGTATTTTGCAGCAATTAAAGAAAACCCTAAGATACTACAATCACAAGTCGAGCATGCCAAAGCTGCTGAAAAACATAACAGAAGGAATAGATGATACCCACCAACGATATGCAAAACAACGCAGGTTTCAAAACTAAAAGAGGAGAAGCAATAATAGTAAGTTATTAGCAAATTCTAATGAAACAAAGTAAACATGAAGCCACTAAAGAGAACTAAAAATGAAGAGCAACAGAAGTACATACTTCCTCCTCGAGAACTGTTGCTGCTGTTTGCTCTCCTCTCCTCAATGTAAACCGGCCGTCCAGCCAACTGAACAGGAGAAGCCTGTGCATGGAACAATTTCTATCAAGCTCCAAACAAGATGTTGCATATCCATGATAAGGAAATGACTACTCAAACAAAAACATCACAAAATTGGAAAAGAGAGATGAACCATCACAAAGATAACACCTACCTTTAGTGCATTGTGGACACCAAGCATATCTTCGAATTCAACAAAGGCATAGCAAATACCAATTTCCTGTATGCATATATAAAGTTAAAGAGTCACATAAATCAGAAGGGGAATAAAGCCAAACAATTACCTTCCGGAGCTTTATTGCAACCCCCTCAGGCCTTATGCTGCCAAAGTTCTTGAAGACCTCCTCAATATCAGCGTTAGTAACAGTTGAGGGCAAATTTCGCACATAGACAGATTTTGATAGACCTGATTAAGTCAACCATGAAATTCAACAAGCGGCCAATCAAGGAAACCAGAAAGATCATTGAATGAATGAATCAAGAAAATGACCTTCATCTTCAATCAAACCATCTTCTGCAACCTCAGCACCTAGATCAGGCTCAAAATAAGGGGTTGGACTTGGCTGCTGAGCAGCTGGCTGTTGGCTGTAGCTCCAATCTGATGTAACTGGAGCAGCCCGGCTGAAAGATTGCTGATTTGTGACAGCTGATGCAGAATGTCCTTGAGCAGCTCGCAACTAAAAATAATGAGAAAAAGGAATATTATAAAATAATTTAAAAAAAAAAATCAAGGCCAGTAAGATGAGAACATATCACGAGACAGGGGACAACTCATGGATAAACTATATTCCCACAAAATATTGCTTGCCACAGTACTCCAACCTTTTTCCCCCAACTTCAAAAATGAAGTCAGAGCAAGGTAATCTTAGATTTTAGCAAGGACATTGGACTCGAAAATATATCTGAAAGGGGAAACATGTTGCAGGACTTGATTAAGAAATCAAAAATAGCCCACTGGCAAATGATATTTGATTTTGATTGTCATATGGGAATTAGAGAAACAAAATCATGACAGAACAAGTTGTCTGGTTTTTAATGAGATCTAGATGCACAGATGATATAAGTTAAAACTGTGGAGTAAACTTCATCTACTCCTATGACTCTTCTTCTTCCCTGTTTTTTTTTTTTCTCAGAGGCTCTTAGTGAAACATATGAACCAAAAAGATTCCACAAGGTTTTCCTGCATTCTGTACAGGAGACAGGAAAGAAAAAGAAACCGGATATGATCTATGCTCAAAGGCCATTTCTTTCCATTCAAAAATAAGTACTCAATGATCCACAGGAGCAACTGCCTAAGTTTCACTGAATAAAGGAAATAGGAATAATAACTTCTAGATTAAGTACAGGAGATTCGTACTATAGAAGCATATGTCTTCTTCCGTGGCTCTTCCACATGTTCCTCCACTGCAACCTCTGTTTCTACCGGCACAGTGTTCAATGTTTGTAGCGATGATCTGTCCTCCGTATAAGCATTTTCCAACTGATGTTGAGGCTCAACTTCTTCACAATGCTGATTGTCTGGAACATTGTACTCATCATCCTGATTGTGTTCTATATTAACCGAGTTAATGTATTCACTGGCCTCTTCCTCCAAAACATAGTCTGGAACTGCCACATCCAAAGAATTGACATATATAGGTTTCAAAAGGCAACAAACTAGCTACAGGAACAAAAAGCATAGCAGAAACAACAGACCTTGTTAAATTATAAATATGCCAAGTAAAAAACATGTTCCCCTATGATAAATTTAGTAATTTACTTAGATCCAATCCACCTTAACTTCGAAATGATAGATTATAATCAATATGCAAATAAGACAGCACTGATCCTTTGTTTTTTATTTGATTCTTCCCAAACCAGAGTCAGAGGAAAAATATTACTAAGATGTTTGTGATTTCATCAACATGAGTCATTTATAATGACCACTGGAAAACAGGAGACCCTCTTTTCCTTCCTTGTCTATTCCTTGTCTAAGTGGCATGAAGTTGATTCAAAAAGATAACCAGTACATTCCCATCTAAAGAGTGGGGATTCAGAGGTGCCTCCCAAGTAGTATCCTTATGTTCATTATTTATCAGATTTTGCTTTTTGGTATAATTCTCAACAACTGAACAAATATTATAAGACTTTCATCTTTAACATTCTGAATCTAAAGTAGAATTTTAAATGATTCCTTTGCTTTAACATTTCTCACTACCATGCGTCCAAGTTTCAATCAATGAGCATGAATACAAGCAACAAGGGAGGAGAAGGTTTGGGGGGTTTAGGGGTGGTGTTTTTTTATTCCTTGTCTAAGTGGCATGAAGCTGACACAAAAAACGAACCAGAACATTCCCAGCAAAAGAGGGTCTCCTGTTTTCCAGTGGTCATTATAAATGACTCATGTNTGTGATTTCATCAACATGAGTCATTTATAATGACCACTGGAAAACAGGAGACCCTCTTTTCCTTCCTTGTCTATTCCTTGTCTAAGTGGCATGAAGTTGATTCAAAAAGATAACCAGTACATTCCCATCTAAAGAGTGGGGATTCAGAGGTGCCTCCCAAGTAGTATCCTTATGTTCATTATTTATCAGATTTTGCTTTTTGGTATAATTCTCAACAACTGAACAAATATTATAAGACTTTCATCTTTAACATTCTGAATCTAAAGTAGAATTTTAAATGATTCCTTTGCTTTAACATTTCTCACTACCATGCGTCCAAGTTTCAATCAATGAGCATGAATACAAGCAACAAGGGAGGAGAAGGTTTGGGGGGTTTTGGGGTGGTTGGGGGGGGGGGGGGGGGGGGGTGGTTGGTGGAGGAGGTGGGGGTGTGGGGAAAGAGCAGATAAAGAAGGAACAGAGGTTGCAGAGGAGGAACACGAAGTTGACCCAGGACCTGGGAGAGGCCTTAGGAACCACCCCTCCCAGCTAAACCAATGGAAAGAGGCCTAGCCTGCAAATACCCCTCGAGTTTTACCAGGTTTGTTTCATGGAAGCACCTCTCATTTCACAAACATCAACCTATTACTATCTGCTGTGGAGAAGGGAGAATTTATGCAACGCATCAAAGTGAAGATACAGAAAACGTGTCACTAAGAACAAGAAGACAAGCCTTTCTTAGTTCCTTCTGTTTTCCCTTCTATAGATCCTAGCTGCTACATACAGCCTTACAAATTTTACTGCATTTTGCAGATTCTGATACTACATGGAAGGCTTGGAACAAGAACCACCAAACCAAACTTGTTAAAGAACTTACAGGTTTGATCCAACTTCAGCACAGTTTTCCTATTTCCAATCAATAAAACTGCCTATTTCTTCCTAAACAAAACAATACCAATCACAAGTCATAAAGTAATGGGGCAACCTGGTCTACCTAGGTACTATTCTAAAGCAGGCCTGCCAATCAACAAGCTTAAAGTAAGAGGAGGATGGGGGAGGGAGGGGGGAGTCATCACTGGTGGTTCCATAACAGGCACTTTTTTGCTTCATTTGATTGAAAAAAGTATCAGCATAGACTAGCCCTACAATGTATATCATATTACCAGGAGGCTCAGGCATAGGGCTCGATACGTCTAGCTGTGCATCAGCTTTGTTCTCAGATATTGCTGGTGCAGGATGTTGATATATTATCTCCTCGTCAAAGAAATGGAAGATATCATTGAGAACAAAATAACCCTTCTCCTGAGGTGCAAGGAAAAAGGTCTCCACAAATTTCCTCCTGCCAGGGAAATCTTTCGTTCTCACCAAACCCGAAACCATCACCACAATTCCTCCATTCCATGACTCAAGAGAATTGATTGTCTTGACCTCAATTGCAGCTAAATTTATTGACAGAAGAAGGTTATGAATTTGCTGCACGCAAAAAGCAGTAAATGTGAAGAATCAAATCAATAAATAAACACTTGAAGATAAATTGAGAAGGCTATACTGAGGATAACAGCAAGATACTATCTTAGCATGGTTTCAATCACTCCATTTGGAATTAAAATGGATTGACTTGATTTGATGGATTTAATAACTAAGATTAGCTCACAGCAAGGTGGACAGTCAAGATTATGGTGAGTCATCAGTTGAGGAATCCACTTCAATAGTCATGGTCAGACATGTCATGAGACCACATTGTTTGTTTTTGCAACTTCTCAGCTATGAAATATCTCAAACACACCAGGTCAATGTTATGGCCATCATTTGGTTAGCTCATCTTGACATAGTGTAGAGGAAGCATCCAGTTGACATAAAGATGAATCCTTTAATCTTAGATTACCTAGCTTCCTTGACCTTGCACAACTCTCCCACAAGATTAATCAAAAAAACAATTTCTTGAAACATTCCCCATGGACCATAGCTTGGAGGGAAAAATCAAAACAAAAGAATACAATCCCACATGATGCATCTAAAGAGCCTCTAAGCCATGTCATGATCTTGACCATTTGAGTTTCACAGATAACCTACAGCTGTGAGACATCTCGAATGCACTGAGTCCATTTTTTTGAAAATCCACATCCAATCTATTTTTTTGGAGGAAGGGAAAGTAAAAAGAGAAAAGGAAAAAAAGAAGAGTAGCTATTTTGATAAGTTAGATTACATAGCATTCTTGCTCTCACCCACAAATACTAGAAGATTAATCATTAGAAAAATAATATATATGGATATATATTAATAAAAGATTTAAATAATGTTATTAGAAAGCTTGAGCACAACTCGAAATGGAACTCAACCAGCTCGAGTTGAAGAGGGTCAAATTCAACCGAGATTAATTTATCAAAAAAAATATATATTTTCTTCTAATTATAATAATATTGATATTTAACCTTGACTCAAACTCGATAACCCTCTTAAGCGCACAAAAAGTTTTCATGAAAAGAATTTGAATCCTTTTCTTTTCCGCAAAAGTGTCTAAGGGAATGCCAGATTAATTTGCTTTGAATCTTACTCTTTTAGTACAATCCTCGGGAACAAAACCCCAATCCTATCTCGTAAGAGCTTATCGTCTTACATGATTCATAAGAAACCTTCAGTCACAAAATCCATCCACAACCAACAACAAAGCCCTAAAAATCTTGAACTCTTCGAGTTAAATAATAAAATCAGGAAAAAAAAAAAAAGCACCATGAATAATTACAAAAAATCAATGAAACTGTTAGGATAAGAGTTTTACAAGCATTGTAGAAGCCTCATCGGTAACGTCGCCATCGACTCGAACCATGGTGCTCGACTCGGTATAAAACTGGTGAGTCAACTCAGGATGTTCTCGAAGAACCTGATAGTACCGTCCAACAAAATACGAACCAACCTGAAACACCACACAACACATACATTTCGATCGTTCAGTTACTGATTCGATCAACTCGGAGAGAGAATACAAGGAACGAAAAAATCGCGTATCATGTCGTATTGAATCACCTGAGTCGCAGTGACAGGGGCAGGAAAAGAACTGGCGGACATGTCTGGATTGATGAGAAGAGATGATAGGGTATAAATTAGAGAAGAATCATGAAAAGGAGGAAAGGAAGCAAGCAGTGGATGAGGAGATCAGATTGTTTGCAGATCGATAATAGGAAGTCTCGTTTCTTTTCTTTTCTAAAACCCTAAAAATCTCAGACTCGGACTTGGACTCGGAGTTTGCCTTTATACATGAGCAGTGAGTGACTCACTCTTTAATTCTGACTAGTGCTGAGTTACTGGTTTCTAACGCTACGTTTGGGAGAAGCCAAATTAGACAAATGGAAATAAATAAATAAATAATGTAAATTCTGATTTATGCTAGAGAGTGAGAAACGAATGGAAATGGAAAGTAGAGTTTCGATTTCCCTTGGTTGGTATTAAAGGTGCAAACAAAGACGTGTAAGTTTTGTTGTTGCAATTAGGCTTAAGATTGTAAATGAGTTTAATCATTTGAGTTTAATTTAGCATGACTTAGATCCAATTTGAATGCAAATTCAAATTGCTCATGATTAATCAAGTTAAGTTCGAGTTTTATAAAGTTTAATTTGATTAATTTGTTTAATTCACGAATTTAAATGAGTTCAAGTTAAGTATTAATTAAAATCGAGTCAAACTTATATATCCTTATTATTATAATTAAAAAATTAATTTTTTTTTAAATCAAACTTAAACAGATTTGACACTAGTCAAGCTCAAACTTAAAATTTTTTATACGATCGCTCTAATTGAGTTTGAGTTTTAAAATTTTAAATCAAGCTCAAATTCAAGCACTATATCATCTTAACTCAATTTATTTATAACCTAAATTAAATTCTTATAATTTGGTTGAAAATCTAATTTTTAGGGTAACTGCATTTAGTCGCAAATAATGATGAAAAGCAAAATTACAAACTTCATAAAAGGAAAACAAAAAATGATATTAACTTTTATAAAAAAAATAATCATTTTCCGTTAATATAGGTAGCTCATAATTACTTATAGTCCTCTGCTACCATATTACACTATAAAATATTCCTAATAACCACTAACATCTACAATCTTTTAGTATTTTGGAAAAAACAAAAAGGATTTTACTTATAACAAAAGTCAAAAAAAAAAAAACTACAAAATGCTTTCTATGTAAAAATCATACACTTTAATAAAATGCATGATTGTCAGAACATGTCATAATTACTTTGATAAAGTTATTTAGAATGAAATTAGATTGAGAAAGAAAATGAGATTCGAAATCTGCTTGGTCAAAATGTATACAAGTATGTAAGTCAAAATGTATATTAGCGAAAGAATAAAATTGTATTGACATATTCCAAAATCATGATCAAAATGTTGTCTTGAACCATTATTTGAATAGTTTAGATTAATTGAGTTGGATAAGTTTTAATGAAGACCTAACTTCACTTTTATTGAGTATATTAAGGAAATATGCTAAATTTTGTTTTACAAAATTGGTTTAAATACTTGGGGATTTGAATGTAGATTTATATTGAGCTTAACAAAATCAATCTTGAACAATTTATTTGAATAATTACATGCAAAACCACATTAGAATACTATTAAACTGACATAAATGCAAAGCTAATAGAAATATCAAGCATGCAATTATGGTAAGAAAATTAAAATTTGAAGTTTAAGAAAGGTCGGGAATGAACTAATGTTTGGTAGATTTATTGATATGGAAGTATGAGATCATGTTGAATGATAATTTTTAAGGTGAGATATTCCAAGAAAATTAAATCCAAAGATTAGATAAGGAAGACAATATACGAATTCAAAAAGAATTGAGCTGCAAATTTTTAAGATATAGCTCAACATTTTAAATTTTATTTGCAACACGATAAGATAAGGAGGAATCAAATTTTTAAATCAAATTTGATATGCTTCAAAGGATCAAGCTAGGTTATTTTAATATACATGTGTAGACTTCTAAAGGATATTTTCCTTTAAATCATATGTGAAAAGATCAATTATTCTCGAAATTTGAAGTGTAGCACAAGATTCAACAAGCAAAAAATCAAATATGATTTATTCAAGTTTATCCATATCACAAATATTTTTATCTTAATTTTTTAAATCTTAAACAGAATTCTTAAAGCTTCGGATCAAATATTAAAAGTTGCAATATTAAAAAAAAAAAAAAAAAAAGGATTAAGCTCTACGTAAACAACATAATAATAGCTCTTAGTTTCAAATTTTTTAAACATTCAAATTTCTTATTTTCTTGGGATTTTTGCTCCAACAAAAAAAGAAGATAAGATTAAGACAAAATATTTTCAAGAAAAATAAGGAACTAGTCATTTTTAACTATTACTCCAAGGATCAAAATAATATAAGTCGAATTGCAGAAGAAACAAGATACACTCGAATAGAACAAAATACTTTGATATTTCACGTATAGATTATCAAAAACTCTATCCAAAACTTAGTCAAAAACTGTATCAAAACAAAATTTTCACACTACTGTTCTACATTTATGCAAATATTTTAGAGATATTTCTTTTATTGTATTATTTCATTATTACTTAATCTTTGTTGAGAAATTGTAATCAAGTGAGTATGAGGTTAAGGAATTTTCTATAGACTTATGTTTAGCTTTGGGAGAAACTAGTGGAACGGTGCAGAGAGAGACTATTTCCCTTATAACCTTCGGTTTTGGTTTTTTTATTATAAAATTATTAGACTAGTAGAAAAGCATAGGTAAAGAAAATTAGATCCTCAATAGTAGGATTAGAAAAGAGCAGCAAACACAAGCTCAAAACTCTTTAAATCGCCACTTGATTCTCTCTCTCTCTCTCTCTCTCTTATTCACTTTTCTACATTTTATTATTTGTCCTATTCTATTTGTACTTAACAGTTATCATCAATCAACAATCGCTTCTTACACCAAACTAAGTTATTAAGAGAGATCTTTTTAAATAAAAAAAGTTTAAATTTTTAAAGATATTAATTTACCCCTCTTTTTAATATTTACTCGGAACCTACACTCCGAGAGGATTTTACCAGATCAAATCACATCATTATAAGGGAAAGGCTTGTTACATGACAATCAATCAACTTTGAATTTCATATGCACAGGCGGACTAGTCACTTTTCACTCTCTCTCTCCAGACATTTTCATTCTGTAAGCAATTCTCTTAAATTATAAGAGAGTTAAAAGAAATTACAGATTAATTTCAATATTTGCTCCAATCAAGAGATGTAACAGTTGCATGATATCACCATGGTGATTCCTAAGCGGTTCCAATAACTTAATGGCTTTTGATGGAAGTAATCATCAGCGGCGATAGCCAAGCACTAACAGCGGTAATTAACAACCATAACGAATACCAAACAAAATGAGTAACATGATTTCCGCATTCTAAAACGAAAACGGAAATTTATTTTTCACCGATATTTTCCACAAAGATTCACCAACCCGCCACCGGCATGCAACCTTACCTCCAACCATCATCAGATGCCAATAAAAACCACTACAAAAGGCTCCAAAGAGAAGTCCACGTCCTTCCATGTTCCATGTTTACAAGAATCGATCAACTGAATACTTTTTACCGATTTTTGTACATCTATAAATGGAAGAACTAACGGCATGTAGAGAATATGCAATAGAATATATATATATATATATATTTGACACTGAAAAAATTGAAAACGAGATAAAAAGCACAGAAACAACTACTGTCTGAGAGTAGAACTGAAAATTCCCTGATCTAAAGGTTAAAGAGAAAATGGAAGACCATTATGCTCCATTTCACATAAATAGTACAAGGATGCTATCACCACCATGCCATATCCGCAGCCCGGATAAATGCATTAGTCATGCGATGGCTCAAAAGAGAAAAAAGAAGGGAAAAAAAAAAAGGGAGGCCAAGAGAGAACCTGATTTCAATTTCCTAACCTGCAAGACCAGCCTTCGTCTTTCCTTGGTCATGGACATACCATGTAGGCGGAAATAACAAAAACTGTTTTAAGAAACTATTAAGTACAAAATGGCAATACCGAGAGACTCCGGTCCATCATGACAAAAATCTCCTTTCTTCAAGTTATGTCATTGACCTTTCATACTCCAAAATCCAAGGGTACAGCATCTTTCTAGAAGAGCGAGGCTTGGAACAAGACAGCACAAAATGAGTGGCACCAATCATGCTTCTTTTACACGTTCAGTAGTAACTTCCATAATATGCCTGAGGCACTGAGGATGCTTGCTGAGAAGGTGCTACAGTTGCAGCTGCAGGCTGAACGTAATTCTGCTGGGGAGCAGTCTGTGGGCAAATAATTAAGGGGGAAAATTTGACCTCAGTAAGAAACCAACTGAAAGACGACAACAAATTCCACATACTTGCTAGGCATGTCATATGACAACAGATCCATTGGGGAAAAAGATAAATGGAGAAAAGAACATCAACCACGCCTAATGCACGAAGGACTGCAGTAGTACAAGTTCTTTAGCATTATAAATGTAAAAATTGAACTAGGAATCCATGCATTCTAGTGGCACCATGAAATCTAAGATTTAGTATCATCCTAGAAAAGAAAGGTCTGAGAGCAGACAAGCATAGAACATCCAGCCACACTGACCACCAGAACCAACAATAAATAAGTAAAACATGATCAAGTAGATAAAAAATGTGAAAAGATATAGGAGCCATTTGATTTATCTTTTTTCCATCTTATTGATATCTGTTTGGTCTCTATTCAAATCTTGCATTTGGCAAGAATAAGACACTAAAAAAATAAAAATATAATTCCATGTATAGCCTTCTTCTTGAATTAATTACTCAATAAATCTTAATAAAGTTAAATTTATTTACCCTTTACTGCATTTATATTTACAAAAATATAAATTAAAATAATCATCCCCAATAGATAATATATATCTTTTCAAATCTTCCTTTTTAAAAGTATATGAAATTTCGTTTTCCAATTCTAGCATTCCAATTACTAACTTCATTATAATTATAAAACAGAAACAAAAAAAGTACAAATAAAACAGTTTTTTAAACACTAGATTTTAAACAAATACAGATTAGATACAAAACATATATAAATAGATACAAATAGGAAAGGAAATAAAAAAGGCAATCCAAACAAGATTATCCTCCGATAGAAAAAGGAAAACAATTCTGTCAAAGCTACTTTACAAGGCTTTATGGTCATCTTATCCAGCACCTGTCAAAAACTCCCACACTACCTTTTAAAACACTCAATTCTTACAACATAAATGAGTCTGGCAAGCAACTTGAAGATTCAAGATATATATTTAAGAGACACTACCTGAACAGGGTATGTTGAAGAATATGTGCCGTATGCACCACTTTGTGGAACAGATGCAGGTACTTGCTGAGGAGGATAGCCAGCCCCATAACCACTGTAAGCAGCAGCCTAACACAAGGTTCAAAGATTTTAAGCAAATCAACTAATTGTCTATATGATTAGTTCAAATGATACTATCAGTATTGTCAACAATAAAGTAGTAGCACCAATGATTTAACTCCCATTCCCAAAATAAACATCAGAGGAGACATAGCCTATGCTTGATGACAATCAACCAATTATGAATAGTAATACCACCACATAAACCAATATAACTATATAAAAGATGAAAGTACGCAAGGAAAAAGAAAATATTCTATATACAAGATACAAGGTCATCTTGGATGTGCATCAATTTCCTTTTCTTCTTTTGACTTAACAGAAGGGCAAGGCAGTAATTGGACAGGCAACCTCCATTTTGTGGATAGGCATCTCTTACCAACTCAATTTAGCACAACTAACTAAAAAAGAAATCTCAGGATTGTGAAGATATAACCTCAAAGAATAAACCCTCAAAGCTTGAATAGCAAAGCAAAAACAAGGATGCTGTCCCATTACTCCCACAATCTCTACACCAGAACCAAACTGCTAATCATGCACATCTAGTTATTCGAGAATAGCTTAGACGAATTCACAAAACCAACCCCACTAGTAATGCAATTTCAAATATGAAATTATTAGAGGTAAGACTTTGACATGCAAACTAGAGTATATAACTCAAAAGAAGAGCATCAATACCGTCGGTTGAGCATAGCCAGGGTATTGTTGCAATGGAGTTTGGGCAGCCTGTGGCCAGGCTTGAGGTTGTACACTGTAACTAGCTGTCCACTGGTTTTGAGCACCAGGATAAGCACCCATCAAAGATTGAGCAGATACTGGTACTGCTGGGTCGGATTTTGCTAACTTGGATTTGTCAGAGGAAAGAAACTCCTCTGCATTGCGCTTCTTTGACAGTGAGGAACTTCTTTTATGTAAGAAGAACTTCAGATGCCTATCATGAGCTTTCTTTACAAAAGTCACGTCCCCAACTAAATCCAGGAACTGCAATAAAGCACTCATGAGGAAATATAAAGTTCAGGCACAAATTGAATAGATAACAGAAAACTCTCACTCACGCAATGTGACACTTCCAAACACCAAGGCCATATGAAGTCATAACAATGCATAGTAAATAAAAGAAATATGCAGAACAGCTCCAGAGAGTAACTGAAATTACCATGGTATGCGTTCTTTCAAATTAGAAACTGCTGAAACGCATATAAAAATTAAAACCTTAAAACTTGAAAACCCATCAACTAATAAAGTTAAGCTTCACATAGCACTATAAAATATGGCTTCACTTTGAAAGTGGAAATAGAACACTGCATCAAATGATAGCAGCAGCTCCAATACAAAGCATGAGACCATTGGCATACACACTACTAATTTGGGTTAAATTAGCTTAAATTCATACTCCTACTGGAGGTTATTCAAAATCAATCCATATGTAAGAGCTTTATAGGTACCACGAAAACAGTTGGTCACAAATTCTCATTAAAAAGTATAAGAGTATGGGGATTGAAGCTGCTATCTAAGAAACATCATATTCAATTGGTAAGTCACCAACCTACTATGTTTAGTTCCAACTTCCAACAGTATGCATACAAGGCATGTTCTCTTAGGTTTGTTTCATTTTCAAAAGGAAGCCTGGGATATCAGTTTGAGAATTCCAACTCCAAATGGATTATATCATTGGGATGACTACAGCAACAGCATGCAGCATCAACAGCAGGAAATATCATATTCATGCCCCAATTTCAAAACAACTATGGCAGGGAAGGAATGGTTGAAGAAACTTTTATTTTTACAATGGTTAAAACAAATCTGAGACCAAACCCAATGATTGAAAAATACAGTGGTTTGGGGTTTTTTTTTTTGGGTTTGTTGGGGGTGGGGTTGAGGGGGAGATGTTGAGGGTGGTGGTGGTGGCGGTGTCTGTGTTTGGAGGTGGTGGTTTGAAGAATCACAATGCAAATCTTCAAGCATGCCTAAATTAATGACGATAATGTTTTCATTAGTTCCTCTTATAAATATGGACATTACAAGAAAACTCACCTCCAGAAAAATGCTAGATAGTTCTTCTCTCTCAACTAAACTTGCACTGCCAGTGCTATCCGAACCAGATGCAATAAACCTCTCAACCAATGCATCCAAATATTCAATTCGTTTCAGCAAAGGTGACATTGTCTCAATGCAAATTAAGGTCTGCATAAACATAACCAGACCTACCAATCAGCAACAGTTAATTTGTAGTAGAATTTTTTTCCAAGAAAAAATTGTGTGAAGACATCTCCTCCATTATATAGTGAATTTAGCAAAAGGTGTGATAGGTGACAGCAAAATGTGAGGAATCAAAGAAGAGGACAGACCTCCAGGAATGGTTTTGAACACTGTACACTCTCTGGAGCTTCAATTAAAATTTCACGTGCTTTTTCTGCTTTGCCAGGGACCTAGCAGATATTGTTAATTGAAAGTGATCAGAATATGTCAGCAAGCAGTAATATCTACTTTAATCCACCATTGAAACAGAAAAATCCAACAAGAATCCATGGGAATGCTGTCATTTTCATCATCCCCAATAACAAAACAACAGTATACATAGAAACTACAATTTTTTTTTTTCTTTTCATTTTTCCCAAGACTATGACCTTTGGTACAACATGACAACCCATAGCCCAACCAGAATCTGGAATGCCAATACAGAGATCAGACACAGCGAAAGCTATACTGACCCAATGAATGGGTCTCATGGAGTAGTTCATGCGCTTATTAGATTTAGAAGGTCATATTGGGCCCACCCACAAAAAACACCAAAAAAGAAAAAGAAAAAGAAAAAGAGAAAGAAAGAAGCCTCAATCGTGAATACAAACACAATACTGATACAGCAAAACAAATAAAATATTAATCATTGAGACAAATTAGAGAAAAAACTGATACAAAAAATAATTAAGAAATTTCAACCATTGAGACAAATTGTCACACAACAGAATACACAAGACGCAAATTCTCACACGTTATAAACTTATTATAAGATACTAGCCGTGAGGTCATAATTTCCTTTTAGGACTTACAGTGTCTCAGAACATAGCCTCTGAAAGAATTAATATTTCTTACTCTTCTTTTTTTATATGATAGCATCACTTGGATTGCGGAACATAAGCAAATTAAGAGAGCCTAATGCAGGCCTTTATACTAGGTATTGCATTCATATGCCAAATCCTCCTTCCCTCACTACACAAAAAGCCATCGTCTGAACTGAAATCTGTTATTTTTCCATTTCAGTTTAGAAAAATCCAACACAACAATTTCAGCTCGCTTTGAGTCGAGTTACAAAATTAAGCCAAACATGCATACACGATTCTGCTTTAAATACATAAACTTTCCTCCACTTCAAATTCTCCCACAAATCTTCAGTTATTCCAAGACTATAAGAATGCCCATTACTAGCAGAAAAATGGTTGTACACTATCCTCCATAACCATTTTAGTTTTATTACAACAAAACAAACCAAAGCCATTTTCAACACATCCATACTGAGGTACAAATGTAAACCATAAAGACACAGCGGCAAACCACAGGCCCTACCCCCCAAACATCCAATCACTAAAAAAGAATCGCCAGATAATACTTAAAATTCTATTAATCACTCAAGATGAAGAGAGATCGAAGTTCTGATAGAAACCGTCAAGTATGACAAGTTATACTCAAGTGTAACAACTTTATCTAAACAAAAATCCGTACCAAATGTAGAAACCGAGAATATTGAGCAAACAGCACAGGAAGTGTTTGTGATTGTTCTTTCCCTTTTTCAATGGCAATCGCTTGTTCATATACAGACAAAGCATCATCCAAATTCCCCTGAAACATGGAAAAGACGTCAAACTAATTAAGAATCTAGATCAGGGGTGTTTTCCATATCAGTCAAAGGAATGTCGAGCAGGGGCACTAAATCTTCTATTTTGTCAATTAAACTCACTTTTTCCCATTCTCTTTTTCTATGTACCCATTTTTTGATAAAACTCCCTGCTGGTCATTACAAATATATACAAAATTCCCAATAATCTACCCATTATTCTCCTGAACCTACTCACAAACACAAACGAGGTTCAAGATGGTGACACCATTACCTCTTAATTAGAACTTCAAACCAATTTGCAACCAGAAATATGAAAGCAGAATGGATGATGTGTAATTTCCAAACATTTAAGCCAACATGTAATCTCAAGTGGAAAATGAACAAAGTTTTCCAGGCATTTGGAGGCAATGAAAACTTTGTTTGTCTAACAGTAGCATGATCCAGTAATCCACACATATCATGTTAAACGGCTGGTAATGACACATCATCCACTCCATATCCAATTTGCAGGTAGCTAATAGAACAGAATCCTCACTGTCACCACCTTCGATCTTTAGCTGTGAGTAGGGTCAAAATAATGCTTAAGTTGTTAATTAGAAATCTTTGAAATTCTTGTGAATCAGGGATATGAGCAATCTGTTTTTGCCAAGTAAAAACTTCATTGGTAACTTTTTCATCTTTTTCTCAGTGAGCTGGTTAGATGACATGAACAGCCAGGCAGAAAAATCTACAGAAGTGGCTACTTGATGTTACCAGTCGACGTTCCATGTTCGCATGCTTGATAATGGCTTCCAGTAGACCCGGTGCAACCTCTGTATGAACTAGTTGATATGCGGCTCGAGCACCCAGAACATCCCCATTGTGTTCCTTGAACCAAGCAGCAAAAAGGTGGATCTCTGGTTGTCTCTGAATATTAGATTAGAATGACAAGTCATTTTACTAATGAACATTTCGGCAGGAGAAAAGAAAAGCTTAGGTAGAAACATTCAGAAATAACTCATCATATCATCAGAGCCACAAATTGCCATAGTCACCAAGGAACTCTCGTGCCAATAATAAGATATCTAGTGAACTGGAAATTTAATTGTTGCAAATATTACTGTTGGAAAACCTCTTAGATGCACATCATAGGTGACGAGACTTTGTAATCCTACATGAACTACAAGAGACTATCCATAATTAATAAAGGCATTCTCTTAAGGAAAGAGTCAAGTGGACACCAACAGAGTAAAGCATTTAACATCATGAAATGTTCCAAATGCTATCTGCAGGGGATAAAAAAAAAACACCATACATATTGCTAGCAGATCTGGAATAAAGCACTAGACATGGGCACCAGCAGCTTCTGCCATATCTATGGTAACACATATGACAATTTGAATCTTTTTAAAACAACTAACTTTTTTCAGATTTACCCAAAAAAAACCTAACTTTTTTCAGAGTTAGGCAGAGGGAAAGAACTTCTGACATTGCATAACATACCTTGACAAAAACTTGAGTGGCACGGATAAGTGCATTTTCTGCAAGATCCATACTTCCACGTGCTTCCATGCATTTAATATATCTTATCCAATACTCTGGGTAATTGGCACATGCTATAAGACATCTTTCATACAACTTGACCACCTGACCACAACATAACCACAGGTAAACTCCGATATCATAATGCAGCTGAAAAAGGAAAAAGAAACAAAAAGAAAAGAAAAGGAAGGAATAGAGCCCAAGGCACTAAGAAGATATGCATAAGAAATACTCTGTTGTGGAACAGAGAGGCCCCTCATTCAGGAGAATGGGGGCCACTCCTAGCCTGATAGACAGACGGTTAGGAAGATAAGAAGACACCTGCAGTCATAACATTGGAACTTTAAGAGTAGCATCTACCACAGAAGACAAACACAAACCTAACATCCACTGACAAATGAAGGTTTGAAATACTTAGCCTTAAAGAAACCAAATCGAGGCCCATGCTTTAGTCTCAGTTCAATTTCCCGTTTTAAAAGTAGCTTCAGCCAACAGTTTAGCCAAAAAAAGCATAAGATGCAGCAGATATTACTAACTGTAAGTCATGGAAATTATGTGAAGGATACATGAAACTACGAATCGCATTAATACTCAAGTGCAGAAATCCAAATACCTTACTGAAGTCACCTTCACTCTCCATAAAATTCAGATAGTTATGCCAATTTTCAAGTTCTGCAATATTTATCGGCTTTACATGGAAGTATGGCCTTGCAATAGCTGTTTCAAAACCAACTATCTTAGAATCGAACTCTTTAGCTTTTTTATACATCTCTTCCCTAATGGCGATATACTTCTCCAACTCCTCTGCCTCTGTTAAGCCAGCACTTACAGGTTTAGAGGACAGGTCGACAGCATCAGGAGGAACTTCTCTTTCATCTGCTTGGCCAGCATTTTCAGGCACTAAAGTTGCTGTTGCTGCACCTTCCTCAACAGATCTCAACTCTGATAAAGGCCGGTTTGCAGCTAGCTCCTTGAATCTGTATTTTCATTCCCATCATAAGTAAAACAAAGTAATTCAACTAAAGGAAATACCTAGACACAAACATAAATGTATCTGATGACATGCAGTCATCACAAAATATATCCAAACAGATGCAATTGGACAAGGGCTAATAGATATTCTACACAATACCAATAAAGAATTGATCCATGGGGTCAGAAAATATCCCCACACAAAGAAAAAAAAAAAGATAGACATTTGGGCAGTTTGGCAACTTCTACTTTTCTAGTTCGTTGTCTTAACTTTCATTTTTTATCCACCAGGTGTTTGTTGAATGTAAAGAAGATACTAGATGAGAATAAAGAAGACAATCCAAATGCACTATTAGGACACTAATAAGACACATATAAGAATAAGGTAGAAGCAAGACACACCAAGCACAGTACATAACAATCCATTCAACAGAGCTCTTACATACCATCGCTGCAGGATTCATCACTAGAAGCCCAAAAAACAGGAAATCTTATTTGTTTGCTTCTAACTGCTATAATTTTAGTCAGCCATTAATGATATGCAGATCCATCCGTATTGGAATTTGCAAAAAGCAGCAATAAAATCGAATAGCTGTTTTAAGCAGGTTTTCTTCTTGTTACTTTTTTTTTTTCTTGGGGGGTCACATCATTTCATTTTGACAAGAACAAAGAAATAAACTTTACAAGTGAGCATGCACGTGGCCCATTAATTAAATGGCCAACATCCTGATAATAAGTTTCATTTTCACTAGTCTACAGATATTATAGGGATGCATAAAAAATGATAGGGGAAACAAGAAACAATGGTCTACTAAAAGCCAGAAGATATCTTATTTACCTATGGCAAGTAAAGCATATTTTACCATATGACTGTCACCAAAAATTTTTCACCACAAGATGTTGAGACAAACACAAAACGCACTCTAAAGCACTAGCCAGGAAAAGAGTCCTCAGTGATCATTGTGAAATGAGATTGCAAGAACAGCTTAGTATTTTTCTGGAAAACCTAATCCTAGAAAATTATAGACCTAAACAATCTCCTTTTAAGGTACAAAAGCATGTATGCATGTAAACAAAGCCATATGACAGATAAACAAATTTTACACAAGAGACAAAACACAACTGCAACAAATTATTTGGTCACGCTATAGTATCTTTTTCCCCATCCATCGAGAAACTAATTTAGATCCTTTAATGATAGAAAGAGTGCAGCCCTCAATGATCTATAGCACAGGAAAAGAGAAATTCATGAACTAGAAGTAAAATCAGCAAATTGATGAACTAACCCATTGTAATACTTATCAAGGTACAAAATTGGATTCTCGAGGATCTTTGTATAAATCATTGCAATGCGGCCCCACTCTTGCTGTTTATACTCGTACTCTATATACTCATCCCAAAAGGTGAAAGACAGATAGTCTGTACCAACATAAGCCAACCCTCGTTCAAATAACCTGCAGTGACACCCAAAAAACATAGTGATGCAAGTTAAAAACTAGGTAGCTTCTTCAAAAATCAAAAGGTTGACCGCAACACTAAGGCTGAAGGAGGAGAACAATTCATTGTAACAGCAGATGACACTTCCGAATGCTTCATTTACCTTCCTCATATAAACCATACAAAGTCCGTGAAATTGAGGAGAGATAAGGACATCTTAGCTCTTAGCTGGATGAATCTCTTCCCGCAGCAATTTGCATAATGATGCACCTCAGGGTATCAAAGTTAAATACAGCAATAGCCAGGGATACTATATGTCTATTGCATCCTTCGGAAGAAGGGTGTCAACAAGGTATGGGAATACAGAAAGGCAATACAGTAATCATCCTAGAAATTCAAAGTGCTATCCAATTGATAGACAAAATAAAGGACCCTTAATCCCATCAAACCTTTCCGCCATACATGTAAGGATCACTGTTTCAGGGATATTGAGATATTGTTAGAAATAAAGGAAATAAGAGATTAGTGGGAGTGAAGAAACCAGAAGTGATGCACTTCCACTATTTTAGCAGGATAACAAGAAACAAATAACTGTTACCTTCTTATGACATCTGGATCTTCATATTTGCTTTTTGTAAATCTGCAATAGTGCAACCAGATATCAACCGAGTATGTCACTGCCTGTACTGCTCGTTCATAGACTTCCACAGCTTTCTCAGTAGAGTTATGTGCCTCATGATCTGCATATTTCTTCCAGTAACCGTAGCACAGAGGAAATTCTGCTAAGAAGGCATCATACACTCTCCGAATTTTCAGTATGTTTCCCTGCCAACAAAGCAATTACCCTTCAGCCATGCTTAATATGATCAGAATAGAATGCATCAAAAAGAGCAAAAAAGCTAGTTCATATGAAAGAAGGAGAGAAGAAATTCTTGCAAATATTGTTAATGAAAGTATGCATCGGAGGACATTTTTTATTTCTTTTATATCTTGAATTTTTAGTGATACAATGGAGAGGAAGAAAAAGACACTTAATTTTTCCATCATAACTGTGCTCCCTCTAAATGATAAGCATCTTCTTAAAAATTTTGCAATATACAGCTTTGACTCCATGTTTTTCAAAATTCAATAATCAAATTTCTCCTTTTAGTTAGTCTCTTTTTTTTTTGGCTTGAGTTTATTATATAAGCATATGAGGTTTCCCAACATAACGAAGTCCTATGCAGAACAAACTAAATAGAGAGTCCCATCCATATCTATCTATGCATGAATTATCATGTGACTTGTGCATCTATTATAAATATAACACAGGAGAGGTACTTATATTTCTCCTACTTTCTAGACAGTATTATGGATCTTGTTTTAAGTTAAGCAAGGACTCTATCGATAAGAATAATTAAAAGGGTTACAAGAGCATGTATCAGTGCAAGCGTTCCAACTATCACAACTGCACCCTATGATGCCCAAAGAAATAAAACATAGGGAGGAACAAACTAAACTAGCATAGACTAATACACTACAACAACTATTCTTCTAGCTAAATGACAACCCTGAACAACTATTCCACTGATCCTCCTTTAATTAAGTTCCTTCCACAAAATAAAAAGAGTGGCTACAAAAGCCAATTCCCATCTTAAAAATAAATAAAAGCAGCTTTTCATCAGTTGAAGGTGCTAAACCCTGCAAAACTCTACCCCAGTTATTGAAAGTTGTTGTATGATGCATACCTTGACAAATCTCCACCACATGTCACATGATTAGTCACATTGAGAGGACAAATGAGCACTTGACACTTCTTTACTACAGAGGTAATGAGAGTTTGAGGAGACAACACCAACAGGAGGAGTTTATCCATGGTTAGGAGTTTGTTTTGGATTGCTAACTTCCTAGAATGAAAGATTATCAAGGAACGTGCTTCTTAAACCAAACACATTTTGCCCCTGCCACTCTGGAGCTGGATCTACAAAGAGTGGTATACGCTAAGCCAATAGAAAAAGAATCATCAGGATTCATCTTCAATGACATCTTATCCCCAGATTTTTTCTGTACGGCAGCACTTGGGGGCACTTTCAACATGTAGCATTCCAAAACAGTCCTCTTAGCCACTCCTTCCCATTCTCGCCAATTAAGGAGCAAAGTTAGTGGGGAGACCACCTTCATTCATAGTTTTGCAGCTAACTCTCTCGCTTATTGATCCCAGGGTACCCATTATCAAACCATAGCAGGATGAGATTGCCATCCCCTAATTTCCATATAGAAGTCCACTGTACTTTAGTTCCTGAAGATGGAATTTTCATCCAAGCCCAATAACAATAGGAAGGAGCTTTTGCAACCCCCCCCAAAAAAAAACCCCTTCCAAATTTAGATGAACTCCAAGATGCCTAAAAATTTTATCTATGATCTTTGCATAGATTCCAAATATGTTTGTGTCATGCTGCATGATTCCATGCAAAAATATCCATCACAGGCCACCTTTCTCCTTTGGGAGACAGATCTGATCACTCTTTGCTTCAACACACCCTTTATCTTTCTCATTCCAAACAAATTGTCTCATTTTGAGTGTGATTTTCTTTACAATGCTTATAGGAAGTACAAAAGAAGACGCTTGATAGACATGCAGTAAGAACAAAAAAGATTTAATCAGCTAAAAGCCTCCAGTATAACATAAAGTTCATCGAAAAAGTAACTTTCTCAGCAAAATTGAAGAATGTGAACCTCATGCTTTTTATCCAGCATATCTATTTCAACCTTCAAAATACAAAACAAAATGACATTGAGCATATGATTTAATAGAAACACGCTCCATTCTCGAAAGAGTCAAATGTCTTTTTTCCATCTATCAAGCAATGATTCAATAGAAAAGGGATTTTGTACTTCATGGAGTCCAATCAGTTTCTCTTCCTTCATCTATGAAGCTGTTTGAAGTGGTAGAAAATACATCTGCTTTAAAATATTTATACACACACACGCACATCCATCCTTATCTAAGGATTGCAGCCTGTCATGAATACTGTCATCATGGTAAGAAATCCCCTCTCCTATCAGTACCCCAATCACCTATTATTATTATTATCTAGAGACTCCTTAAAAAAGAGAACTAATCTAAATCTAGATCATGTGTGTTCCTGTGGAAGCAAGATTAGATAAACTTGGCAATGCTAGAAATTCCCATAATATATTTCAATATTGCCCATGTAAGAGCAAGTTGTTAGCCTTCCAACAACAACTCCTCCAATGCAAAATGCAAAGACAAGAACTCCTGACAACATAATTACTAGGGGAGGAAAGGGTTATATGTTTAATCACAAAAATCAGCAGTAAAAGGAAAAAATCAGTGCTGCAGACCTATTGCTGCCTCAGCATCAACATTCACTCTATTTCACATTTTGACAAACGCTGCTTCTAGTTCAAATCTTTTTTGCACAACATTGACTATTTACAGCCTGGAGACTTAAACGCTGATCAGAAGCAACACTACAAGAGCCAGTTACAGCAAAGGAGGTCAAAGAGGCAGTTTCCACTCAGGCCATGGTATGAACCAGATGGATTTATAGCAAAAAATTTTATACTAAGGTGGCATATTATATGCAAAAGTCAAATTAGCACAATTTAGAAATACTTTTCTGGCAAGCTCCTTAAAAATGTTAGCCATGGCAACCCTCCATAAACATGGTGCCACAGGTAGAAAATGTCTAAGACTTCCTACCAATATCCCCATGCAATACAATACAGAAATGTATTGCTAAGATTTGGGCACAACAACTCAAGCTGTGATACCTAGCTTGGTCAAAAGAGAGCGCTCTCCTTCAATCCATTGTCAGGGGTATCAGAGAAGCCATGGCTCCGATAGATGCACCAGCAAAGTTGATCCAGAGAAGGCTTACAACAAGCTAGATTGGGAGTTCAACTCAACACTCCAAGGTGTGAGCTTATTGACACAATTTTTAGGCAATGCAAGCCAAGATCAGCATACCTTTTCATGCTTGATAGGGAGATTATTTCAGGGGATTAGGCAGGAAACCATGATAAAATCAGAGTTCAAGTTTCACTAATGGCAAAAGAATAAACCACTGCCTCACTTTTGCTTAACCAACGACCCAATTATTTTTTAGTAATTAATGATCCAATTATTCCTGGTGAAGCAAGCCCTATCACAGTAAGACTAATGAAGAATGCTCTAAATTATACTAAAACTATTGAGACAACCCCTTAAACTTAAATATCACACTTAATCTATGTTACTAACCCAAGTTGGATTATAACATTACCACTATCCTTTGAAAGCCAATGAACACGTTGGCTAACCAAGGATTGTTCCACTTTGAGCAGCTCAAACTTTAGACAACTCTCACTCTACTTTACCCAATAGCCCTCTCTCAGGTTACTCCTTTTCCACATCACCCCTTTCATAGGGTCAGCTCTCAACGAAAGCACCAAATATTGTAACCCAAGCATAAGAAAAGAGCCCAACCCAAAAGACTAGTTTGATAAGTGAAACAACTCCTTAGACTTAAAGACTATACTTAATCCATGTTACTATCTCAAAAAATTATAATTAAAGACTATATTTAATCCATGTTACTATCTCATATAAAATAATAACAGAAACTGTTTAGGGATTAAGAACGGTATAACCAAGAGCAAGATGTCCATCAGTGGACTTCAAAATGATGAACAAAAAGAGCTAAAAACATACTAGGAGAGCTCCTTAGACTCAAAGACTATACCTAGTCCATGTTATTATAACAGAAACTATTTCAGGATTAAGAATGGTATAACCAAGAGTAAGATACCCAACCCAAAAGACTAGTCTGAGAAATAAGAGAATTCCTTAGACTTAAAGACTATACTTAGTCCATGTTACTATCTTATACAGGATTATAACAGAAACTACTTCGAGATTAAGAATGGTATAACCAAAAGTGAAGTTCAAAATCATGAACAAAAAGAGCTTAAAACATACTAGGTTTTCAATTTGCCAACTTATGAAATAAGTCTCAAGTGTCCCATAATATCAAGTAAGTTGGCTAAAGAAGTTTGTTAATCCCTTAGAAACTCAATGACCACAAGGATGCAGTCATGAAATGCTAAGACTGTTATCTTACACCACCACTCTGCAGTTAACCAAATCCAAATTCAAATGTATAGGGCATCAAAGTTAATCAAAAGAAAATGATGAGGAACTTCTTGTGGTCTAAAGCTATGTTTGGACTAGAACTCCTAAAATAGATATTTGGAAGAAAACAGCTGAAATGAAGCTAATCTGGTATGTGTAGCAATGGGAAGTAGGAATTATGGCCAAAGTAGGTCAAAATCTACCTTCTCAAAGGGGAGTATTTATGCAGAGATGATATACAGTTATACTCTTGTAGATCCCTCAAGAGTTGGTGTAAATTACTCATAGTAAGGAAGGAGGCCAAAAGATTCTTCAAGTGGAAGTTGGAAATGGAAATCTCATACCTTCATGGTTTGATCTCTAGCATTAGGGGGCACCCTTATGGACCAATTGAAAAATAGAGGGCTAGGAGCATTTTACCCAAGGATACAAGTGATTTTTCAATCATAGATGAATGTAATTGGTAGCTCAATCATAATGACACTCAAAGTGAAGCAAGTATTGCATGGAGTGTCATAAAATGCCCTTCCTCCAATCATATGTGGTTCAAAACAACCACTAGACTTCTTTCAGGGTCAATCCAAAGGACCACTAGACTTGCAGCAACAGCAAACTCATCCAACTTCACCACTGTATCCTAGAGATAAGCCCCAGTAGCAGAGGTTTACCTTATATGGCACTGATGTACTGCAGTGCAATTAGACAAACCAACGTTCCTCCCATCCCTCTTAAGCAAAAGAATTTAAATTGGCCACAATTGTGTTTTCCTCTTGTTTCCAAACATGTACCTGGCTCAGCTGTTTTCCTTGCAATAATACATGTGCACATTAACCATTTGGGGAAAATGCCTGATGGATTTCGTATACACCCAACGTTAATATTAATTATTTAACCCACAAAAATTAATTAATTTGATGTGATTGGGTGTTGGACAAATCTAATCTCTAACTTCCATTTTTGCCAGGCTAAATATTCCATTATCCTATAACAAAGCTGAAAGACTACTCGAATGATACTATTCCAAACTGCTCAACAGCAACTCCCATACTGTAAATTTAACCAAACTCTTAAAGATGGTAGTTATATGGGCCAATTTTTGGCTGGCAACTCCCTTTCATCCACATAGCTTGAACTGAACTTCTATCTAGCTAAGATAGTATATGCTATATAATATTGGATTGTCAATGAAAATAGAGCAACATATAACAAAATGGAAGTTTCAACAAATAAATAATGTGCCATAACAATTTTTATTCAGAACCAACTGATCATGCACTTGGCAAAATACAAGAAAAAAAGAGCACATGTTTCTGATTCCACAGATACTCAAATGCCTACCGCAACAAGGTGCTAAGCATATCATAATAGCCTAGTCATAAGGAAAATGGACGCACGTCTAATTACTTATACCGATAAACAATCAAATGATTTAAATATTTATACCTCAGCTGTTCTCTCTGTCTCTTCAATCAATGCAACCCAAGCATCAAAGTCCAAAGAATTGGCCCTCACAATGCTCCACAAACGATCTTCCTCAGCAGACATAGGTGGCACTGCAAGTAAATGAATTTATTTATGCATTGTGCATCAAATGCATAAAAGTTCCAAAGAAAAAAGAACAAGGACACAGGACAGAATATTAAAAGGACGTATTAGCTCCTCAAGCAAAAATTCTGTTTGCCATGTTCAAACAATACATAAGGTTCACAAGAACACCTTATCATATTACCTGGTGTTAGTAAAGAATCACAATAAAATGCTTGGAAAACAACAAAACAAATGATGCAATGGCCATACAGCAGGTAAGATACAAGGTGCACGGCCATTTGATGCCAGTTCAATAGACAGGTGAGAGAGTACCATTATTTAACTATTCTTCTTTTTTCTGTTGATAATAAATTATTAGACCTTACCTCAGCCTACACAGAGAGAAATATAAACTTTATTTACTTCTAGCCTGGCAATGTATGACCACACTAAGAAGACAGTAGAAATGAAACCAGCTAGAGACGGTCTGCTCATGGACAAAGAAATACTGATCAAAGGGAAGCCATGGACTCAAGATGTCAACATTATCATGGGACTCGTTAAGCTTTGAACAGAGTGCACTAGTACCTAATTCTCCAATGACAATGCAGGTCACAGATGCTTGAGTCATATTGCAGGAATTATCCACATCTAACAACCCTTTCCAGGTTACTATATACCTAATATATTTAGCTAATTGTATGTATTCACACTTCTAGCACAAGAAAAAAATAATCAAGGGGAAAAAAAAGGAATGAAGTACGGTTCCCAAGTCATACATCTCCAAACACACACATACCAGAACCATCCTCAATAATTTGGGCAGCAGCAGCTCCACCAACATCATGAGAAGCAATCCCATTCTCAGCTGAGGGAGCATTAACCACTTGATTAACAACACTACCATTAGTAAGGGAATCGTAACCTGAAGCTGAACTTTCAAGGTTAGCAGTTTCTTGCCCGACTATAGACGAATCAACAGCAGCTTTAGCCTGATGAGACTCATTGACATAAGATCCTTGTGCCATAGGATCCAAATCCGTCCTAATAGTATCTCCTTCTCTGGGAACCTCACCGACTATACCACTAGCTTCTTGAGTCCCATCAGTATAACCAGTGGAACCATACAGCGTGGTTGCACCCGAAGGTTGTGTAACCACCGCTTCGCTATCTCCCATAAGTAGTACTACTGAACTAAAAAACACAACCTGAAATAGCGAAGCAAATACTTCACAAAAACATGCAGAGGAAAAATACATAACATGAGCAATTAGCAATCGAATTCGTCGACAGAGTACAACATTTTGCATAAACAAACCTAATTTGACAACCTACATCAAGATAAAACCCCAGAGAGAAACTTCGAAGTCCACAACAGTTTCAACATCACAAAAAGAAGTGAATACGAAACAAAAAGGCAAGATACTACACATTCCAAACTTATAAACCCTAGGCGAGCTTAAATAAAGCCGTGGAGTAGAAGAAAATGCAAACCAAAGGACATACCTGAGACAATGAGATTGAAGAAGATGTTTGGAGAGAGTATTAAATTAGGGCTGCGGTTAGGGTTAGGGTTAGGGTTTTTGGGCTTCGGTGCTTGCTGTTGGCAATCTTCAGTCGGTGACGGAAACAAAAAGCGCGGGTGCAGGATGTGAAGACTGCTCGAAAGTTGGCCCTAATTATTAGATAGTAGTGTATGTACGACACACGAGCGATTTTTCCATTATAAATGTATGCGGTCCGTATTTCAATTCGAGTAATGCATGTATTTTAACAGGAGCAAAAAGGGGAAAAAGGTGAGATTTAATAATTTGACTTTTTATTATCCCTAATTTATAACTAGTGGAAATTATCAGTATACAGTAATCGGTCGAGCAGTTTATGGAAAACATGAAAAGTGTGAGGGACTGGACAGGTTTATAGAAACGGTGGAGATAAAAAGTAAGATAAAAGTAATAGATAGCAAGTGATATAATTTAGTTCGATATGATTCATCATTCTTATCAAATTAAATATAAAATTAAAAATTCAGTTATTTACAAAATGAATATATCTGTACAATTCAATTCATAAATTTCTTAAACTTAAAAATAAACAATTTGGTTTGCCATTCGAATCATTTTTAAATAAAATTTTATAAATTTATTGTTACCCTTTAAGTCTTTAACTCAAAATTTAACAAGTCGTTTTCCCTCTAATGTTTCCTATGTACATGTCCCATGCACATCTTCCTTCTTTCATTATTTTCATTTTTCACGTTAATTTTTCATGCCAATGTTTCCTACTTTCTTACATAGTATATACATGTCCTTGCATCGAAAACATTAATAAAACCTATATCACAACTAAATACAAAATAACACAGACATGGAAAGTTTGACTTATGTTATCTTCCATAAAAATAGACTTATGTAGGATGACACTTTTTGTCTCAATTTGACTGATAATTGGAGTATTCAAAAGGCAAATAATATTCCCTCCTCAAATATGAGCTTGAAAAATTCTAGATCACATACACATTCTACCCTAATTGAACCCATTAAAAGAATTATCCTTAATTCAACTCTCCAAATGGATAATTTCCAAAAAATTGAGAAAAACCTTCCCAGCATGTTAAAAACAGGCTTATTAATCATTCACAAACAATACATACACATCCATAGCTATGAAATACATTGAATTCTATCACCAACTACAAAAATCTGAAATTACTTATCTCACAAAATCAATGAATATTACATATGATTAACAAAGGAGAAGGAAGGAGGAGAGGTGCATGGAACTCGGCAACAGGGACAAAACGTAAAAGAAACTTAGTTAGGGTTATACTTACAAGAGTTGTTGTTGTGCATACTATACATGACTAGAGTCTAGAGATAGGAATAGAATAACACATAACTTAAAAAAAAAAAAGAGAGAGAAAGAAAACAGTTTGGTTCAATTCAATATTGTGAACTAAACCATGAACCAAATGAATAAAACCGAACTGCATAAAAAACAAAATTGAATTTTATGCTCTATTTGGTTCAATTCACAATTTTTTGGCCTACCCTTAGTGCATAACGATGTTCATAGTTTAGTTAGGTCTAGTTCAAGAGATAAACCAAATCAATTGGCATTTAAAACCATTTGGTTTAAAAACTTAATAAATCGAACCACTTTTAATAATTTAGGATTTTAAACCAAATTGTTTTCAATTTTGTTCGAATCACTTTTTTAAAACGTTATTTTTTTTATAATATTAATAATTATTAAAGTTTTCACCCAACATTGATATCTAAATTAAGTAATAATATGCAAAAAAATAAAACGGTATGACATTATATCATGGGACATTGCATCTTAGATAATAATGAAAATGCATGAGTATGCTAGAAATGAAAGATGATAGTAAACTAAATGCAATAGATTGCCGTAGCTAAGAGTAAAATGAAAAATGACAAAAAAAAAAATAAAGGTAAATAAAGTTAGGCTTAAATATCGACAAAGCTTAAAACTAAAAATAAAATATCACCTATTTTATGTTTTTTAATAAAAAATGGTTTGGTTTAAGTTTAAGCAGACCAGTTCAATGCGACTCTCCAAATTGTAAACTATTTGAACCCTCTTTAAACGAAACCACAAATCAAACCAAAATATAAAATAACCATATTTACGATTTGGTGTAGTTCATTGTTCCATTCGTTTTGATTCGGTTTGATGAATAGTCTTAATAATTAGTAGTTATTGAAAGTAATGCTCATGTAAAATTTATCGATTTAATTAAAATATTTGAGTTATATAACTATCCAAGATACCAAATGGTGGTTAAAAAAACCCTTAGAGCTCAAGTATTGTAGATATAAATACTTTCAATGGAATATGTTATGCAATTTTATTCTTTTAAGGCTTAAAAAAAAAAACAATTTTAATGCATATTTCTACTTGCAAGAAAATTAGTCTTTTTCCTACTTGACAAGGGCATGAACATTTGAAAAAAGATCATACTTATCGTACTTGTGGAGAGATTGGAGGGGGAAAAAACGTATATTGTGCTAGTGTATGAGCTAAAGCAAGAAATATTAAGTTTAGAGGGTTAAATTTGTTACGTTAAAATATTAGGCTAAGTTTTGAATAAATATATTTAGGTGTATATATATACACACATATATTAGGCTAACCATCATATTTTTTTAATATTTATTAGTAATTGGATTTAGGAAATTTGATCCATATTTGAGTTGATTTAGGAATATTAAGTTTGCGAGCTTGAAAGGTCATTATTATACTGGTTGCCTACTCTCAGCTTGTCTAAGTTAGACTTATATACTTAATAAGATAGTTATTCGCTTTCACCCACATGAATCTCATTAAAGATAACTTTGAAATGAATAAATTTAATATCAAACTCCAATTATGTAGATAACCTGTCATCACACCCAATAGTCTATAAATACTTAACCATGCATCCTTATTTAACACTTTTCAAAAGTCTAAAAATCAGTGCAAAGTTATGAAATCTTTGCTCTCAAAGTTTTACTCTGAAAAATTTTTTAACATGCTTACTTCAAAGTAATAAAGAGATAAAATAACCATTCAGCAAAACATTATATTACCTTATTGGCTTGTTAATTGTCTAGATTTTTTTTTAATTAACTTTTCTATTCTCTCTCTCAAGGGAATTATTGCTACATTTTGTAAGGTGTTGCTTTTTTATTCCCTATCCAAATGGAATAAAAACATTGAATAATGGGATAATCATACCTTCAATAAATTTATATTTCATATATATTCTTATTCAATATAACAAACCACAGTGGAAATCTTTACAACAATGAATCACACTCAGAATATCACAACTATATAATCTTATACATAATTTCATTACAAAACCTAAGTAACACATTTACAATCTCTGAGATGTAATCCATATATAGCATGTTGATACTTTGACACCCCTCAAAATAATGAAGCCGTGACAATCCCATTATGTGAACTATTCTAAGATAAAAGCTAGTCTTACAGCTGCTATCGTAAATCTAGTCCACATCAAGCATATCCAACTCAACTGCTTTGAAACATCCAATTTGGTACTTGTTTAATGTAAACTTATGGTGTAATCTTTTTTAAGATAACTAATTGAAGCGAACTTTTAGATAAGTCTTTCGAAGGAATTGAAATGTCATAAACGATAGGTAAGGAAATTTTTCTTAAAATTCGATAAGTATTTATAAGGTTTCGTTTATAAAATAAAAATAATATATCTAAAATGAAATTTATATAAGTTCACAAGTTTACATAATTTAATATATAGATCGAAAGCTAAAAACTATAAGGCCTCCGAAAGAGACTTAAATAGTTCTCTCAAAAAATTAGGAAAGTTAACGATAAAAATAAGAATCTAGCTAATTCATCTTGAACCCCACTCACCGTCCTCATTCTTTATCTTCTAAAGTTAGGTATTATGCTTGTTGATCTACTTAAACCTATAAACAAATTATAGGAGAGTAAGCAACAATTTGCACAATAAGTAGGACCTCAACACAGAACAACCAAGCTTTGCAACTAAGTTAGTTATTCATGTATAAACAAGTGCCAACGCACGGCATTAACCTGTCTGTTGTAAGATTAGAGAAATTGTGCCTGCTCTAATCTGAGTTAAGGAGTTTGATGTCTCATACACGAATAGGAACCAAATCGAGGCTTGTGCAATGGAGAACACCCTCCACCTGAAATTATCTTTGAACCACACTTCTCAACTTTATTGTTACCTCCTCTCTTGTCAACTAATCCAACTAAAGGTAGGAAAAAAACAATTTCAACCATCCTTATTGAATGATTCATGTTTGGTCTAGGAATCCTAATCATCACCCCTAGTGGATACAAATTGAACAACATATTCTTTAAGACGCGATTAGGAATCCTAATCATCCAACAAAATATTTTGAGAAAACTAGCCAATCTCTAAGTTCTGCATCAGGAAGCAAATTAAGTATCAAATATAAGTTATCAAATGCTGAAATATTAAAAGATCATGTTTCTTATAAAACCTCATTTATATTGGTAAAAAATTTGAGTAAGAATGTCATTTTAGGAACACCATTCATAAATCAAATTCAACCATTTATGGTAAATGAAAATGGAATTAAAACGCAGTATCTGAAAAAAGGACATTGTGTTTAATTTCGTAACAAAACCACAAACAAAATATATCAATCAGTTAAAAAATGAAGAGTTAAATTGTTTAATACGATATAAAGAAAATCATTTAATGTACTTAAAAAATGATCTTACATTCAAAAAAATTGAAGATCAACTGGATAATCAAAATTTGAAATCAAGAATTTCTCAAATAGAATCAGAAATAAAAATCTCAATCTGTTCCACACTCCCAAATGCATTTTGGGATAGGAAATCACATATTGTGGATCTTCCATATGAAACTGACTTTAATGAGAAGAATATCCCAACGAAGGCTAGACCTTCGCAAATGAATCAAGAAGTTCTTAATCATTGTAAAAAGGAAATAAATGATTTACTTAGTAAAAAATTAATCAGGAAAAGTAGATCACCTTGGAGTTGTTCTGCTTTCTATGTTAATAAAAATGCTGAAATTGAAAGAGGTGTGCCAAGACTGGTAATTAATTACAAACCTCTTAATTCTGCTCTCAAATGGATAAGATATCCAATTCCCAATAAAAAAGATTTACTCAATAGATTAAATCAAGCCAGAATATTCTCAAAGTTCGATATGAAATCTGGATTTTGGCAAGTTCAGATTAAAGAAAGTGATAGGTACAAAACTGCCTTCACTGTCCCTTTTGGTCAATTCGAATGGAATGTAATGCCATTTGGATTAAAAAATGCTCCTTCAGAATTTCAAAAAATCATGAATGAAATTTTCAATGATTATATTAATTTCATAATTACTTATATAGATGATGTTTTAATATATTCATCTAATATTGATCAACATTTTAAACATATAAGAATCTTCATTAATATAATCAGAAGAAATGGTTTAGTAGTTTCACCTACTAAAATTAGTCTTTTCCAAACCAAAATCAGATTTTTAGGATTTAATATTCACAATGGAACCATAATACTTATCAAAAGATCAATTGAGTTCACTGAAAAATTTCCCAATGAAATCAAGGATAAAAATCAGCTTTAAAGATTCCTAGGCAGTTTAAATTATGTTGCAGAATTTTTCCCAAATCTTAACATGATTTGCAAACCATTATATCAGAGATTAAAAAAGAATCCACCTCCATGGTCTAATGAACATACAGAAATCATCAAATTACTCAAACAAAGAATCAAAGAAATTCCTTGTTTACATATTGCAGATCCATCATTACCAAAAATTGTGGAAACAGATGCTTCTGATTTAGGATTCGGAGGAATTCTGAAACAGAAACATAACAATAAAGAATATGTTGTTCAATTTGTATCAAAGAATTGGAATAATTGCCAATCAAATTATTCAACAATCAAAAAAGAAATCTTAGCCATTGTTTTAACAATTTCAAAATTTCAAGGTGATTTGTTAAATAAAAAATTTCTTTTAAGAATTGATTGCAAAGCAGCAAAAAATGTTTTGTTAAAAGATGTTCAAAACATTGCATCAAAACAGATTTTTGCCAGGTGGCAGTCTATTCTTTCCATATTTGATTTCGAAATAGAGCATATCAATGGATCTTCCAATTCCCTTCCTGACTTCCTTACTCGTGAATTCTTGCAGGGAGATGCCTCCTAAAAAGGATAAAGGTAAGGAAAAAATCCCCTCTTCATCAGGAAAAGGATTAACCAACATCAAAACTTGGTTAGATGTTTGTAAATCATCTAACACTCCATTAACAATCAAAGAAGAATCCTCATCAAAATCAAAATCTTCAAACACTCAATCAGTTTCTGAAATCCAAGAAGCCCTTGCCAAATTAATTGATATGGACCATCATCCCGGAATGCTTGATGCAATTTCAATGGTCTTACAATCACAATCAAAACAAAAGACCCCAGCATTACCAGAAATTCCCCAATCAGATTCTCAAATAAAAGAAACCCAAAAAAGAAATCAGAACTTTCAGATCACAGAAATAACAACACCAACACCAGTTGGAGCAATCCCTTTCAGTCAAAGATCAAAATTTTTTATAAAACCTGTTTCTAGATATGTTTTCTCAGTAGAAGAAAGCCTATCAGAAAAGGACCCCTTTGATTTTGCAAATAAAATATTCACAAAAGATTTTTATTATGTACCATATGATCAATACAAAACAATCCAGTTTTATGAGAAAATTTTGACTGAAACTGGATCAATCAGGTTCAAACATTTTGAAAAAGAAGGAATGATCAGTTATTCTACAGCTAGAATACTAAAAGTAATCAGCTTAAAAGAATGGAGAGTTCATCCAATCACTGCAACAAAGCTCAATATAGAACCATTTTCGGCACAACCAAATCATCGAGCTACTTATAATTATTTTGATTATAAGCAAGCCTGGTGGAATGTGTTCTATCAGATGAATTCAAAAAGAACACATACTTGGTTAATATTTTTTGATAATTGTTTATCAAACAATCTTCCTACTTGGTTTAATCATTGGTGGGAACAATTTGGAGCAACACCAGAAATCATTCATCAAAATGCCAAAGAAGGATTCGATGCTTTCTTGAGCCATTACAATCCTACACCTCATGAAAAGAATTTTCCAAAAGAGATGCTGTATTTTGTACATCTCGGGGTATCATGGGTCATGGCTTGGTGGTTTGAATACAAGCCAGATCGGTCGTCAAACTCAATCAACTTGGTCAGAATGTACAAAATCAAATGGTGGGACAGCTTCAAAATGTGGAATAAATGTGAAAAGAATTCAATTTTAAATTGGATTAAGACTAATTCTGCAAAATCACCACCATCTCCATCAGCAGCAACACAGTATCACAACAGAGGATTTTTAATATCATCACTTGCAAGTGCAAATTCTCCAGACTAATTAAAACAAATTCTGGAAAAAGCATTGGATCGTATCAAAGAAACAGAATCGGTACAAGAATCAAGCTCAGAAACGGACTCAACATCTCACCACAGCGGCAATACAAATGAAGATGACTGCTATGGCATAGATTTAGGAGAACCGTAAGAATTGTATCATTTAAGAATTTTCTGTATTATTTTGCACTGTAAAAATATGCTATAATACACATGTATCACAGTGCACAATCAATCAGCCAAAACATTATCAGAATCTTGTCTGCCACAAATATCAATCAATCTACTGTGTCAACAGTACTTTGTCGGCCACAATACTACTGTTCAAAACAGTACCCCATCATTCCATTTCCATTATATATACACTCTCATTCAGACGGGGAAAGGCATCCATTTTTTCCTCACTGGAATCCATTTCTTACTTCATATTCCTCTTCGCTTCGGAAACCCTTTTCATCACCTTACTGTTCAACCTCTCTCACATTCATCTTCTTCCTCTTTCTTCAATCACTTCTTGAAGCATAATTGTTTGCTTCTTATCAGAGGTAGGACGATCATTTCTCTTGATCATACCTCTTGATCATCCATTTATGCTATTGTCTTTACATGTTTTGTAAAAATCAGTTTTATCAATAAAAATCAGTTTGATTTGCTTCTTACATTCTATCTCGTGTGGGGAATCTCCAATCGAAATTGGGTGTAATTCCACGAGATTATATCTGTCTAACCTCTACTATCTGTCATTTTATCTTTTAATAGACCCCATAATCGGCTGGTATCACCGCCTTTGGAGGTTTTTTATTTGTTTTACTATTCATAGCATCTCATTCTCATCAAAACCCCACTAGTCTTGGCTCAGCCGCCTGTGGAGGTTAAATATTTATCAGTTCATATTTATGTCATTGTTTATAGAACCTCATGATTATGATTATGATTATGTTGGTAATGCTATAGACTTCCTTGAATGGTATTATTCTGTTGTAATATATTGTGATTGGTATTATACCGATGAAGAATAAAACCATTTGTCTCATTCTGTAGATGTCAAAACAATATAATCCAGAAAATTGGAAAGAAGAAGCTGAAGTTTTACAATATTTGTTCAGTGCTGTAGTTTGGCTATAGCACTTTCATAAGAATTATCTTTGGCTTATTTTCTCTGTAATCAATATTCTCGATCATTGATCAAGTGTAATTATCCTCATCATAAATAAAATCAGAATTTGAATTAATCATCAATTCTCAACAAACATCAGATATAAGGTATATAAGCTGGAATACTCCTTGGCTGCGGGCTACTGGTTTCCAAAGGAGGCTCCCTTGAAAGATCTTTAGATCGTTGGGATGTTCTTGTGCTAGGTGCATACAACGCTACGTACCTATAATCTGAAAATTATCATTAATCAAATTTTATTTTCTCTTTATGTCTGTAAATACAAAAGATAATAACGGAGAAGATCTAATTGAATATAATCAGTATTTAGAAGACGCAGTAGAATTCTTATTTTATATAATTTGGGCTTATTCTCTATTGGGAGAGAGATTCTACTTAGCAGACGTATATTTTAATCATTAAAATAAACAAATCATCAATTGGTATTCTCTGGGATCGCGACCTTGTATATATATATATATATTGTGTTTTTTTGCGACTTTTCAATTTTTTATTTTCTAAATTTCTTACTTTTTGTGTTTCTTTCTAGATTTCCTATTTTTTAATATTTTTTCCAAATTTCTTATTTTTTGTGCTTTTTCTTATTTTTTTTCATTTTTTGTTTTTTTCTAAAATTCTTATTTTTTATAAATTTCTTTATTTTTGGATTTTCTTTTTTTTTTTATGTTTTTCCTGATTTATAACCCCTTATCCTATTGAAACAAAATAATAAAAAAAAAGAGGCAAAAATTGAGTGTCTATAATGTTTGAGGGGGCTAGTAAATCAATTAAATTGTTACCAATGAATCTTGATAACATCAAATGAGAACCAACTTACTAGGAGGAAGTTGAAGGAAGGTTATAGTAGTCTGTTTGTTTGGAGCCTTTTTTTTTTTTTNAGATTCTACTTAGCAGACGTATATTTTAATCATTAAAATAAACAAATTATCAATTGGTATATATATATATATATATATATATATATATATATAGCATTATAATTATACTAGATATATATATATACATGCTCTCTAAAAAATTATTCCATATCAATTTATAATAATTTTTTTATGTTCATATAATTTATCTCTAAGGTCTCATCAATTATCAAATCTCATCTTATATGCTTCCAATAAATAGCAAGTGTTGTATTAAAAATTAGCTTTTAACTATTTTATTATTTTGTTATTATATTTACAAAATCCAAACTCCCGAGATCGCTTTATTTGTTATATATGCTTTTTCTAAGTCATAAAATATTAAATCAATCAAACTACTTCCCTAAATGTCCTAAAACTAGGTGCTTAGAACGTATTTACTATAGTACAAAGCTCATCCTTCACTTAAACCGATAGCTCCAATGATCACACTCCATTTAGGTAGATTCTAATTGCAAATTTTTTCAAGGTCTCACATACTTCTTGAAAAGCCACTTCTCAGAATTTAAAACAAATCTTGCAACTACTTGGTCCTTCTCAAGTGAAACTACTTTACTAAGCACTCTAAAGTCTTCTTGCTCCCATAGCGTGAGATTTTTTCTAACTTCTTCTGTAACTTAAGAATAAGACAACTTATCCCTTCGACTTACTATAAGTCGAGCGATAGTAGATAATAAATAATAGTACAAGCAGCATTGTATCATTAACTCATAAGCAATCCATCTATTCAAATAGAATACTCATGTCCAACCAAGCAATGCAAATGTAACACATGCGTACCATGCTCATGCACGTAACATGCATTGATACTAATATCGTAGCTTAACCTAGCTTTAGATATTCGATTAGTCAACATTGTCGAGAATTTGAATTACTTAATTCACTTGGAAATGAGTTTAACAAGTTTAACCTAGTGAAGACTATGCAACTTAACATAGTCAAAAACTAGCTTTTATAACCAAAGATGTTTACATTATAAAACCAAGCTTTCAAAAACTTAGCCATTTGATTAACAAAACCCAAGGTTTCAAAATAAAACTAAGCCAAGTGATATCCCAATTTTAGAAAACTTGAACTATGGATACTTTGTGTACCATGTCATGAAATGCATCAACCTTACTTTAAGAAGGACCAAGCAATTACCAAACAACCCAAGCAAGCTTAATTATTTACTTTTTAGCCTAAGCCTTTACTCTATTTCATTCTCTTTTTTATGACCTCGACATCAGGTTCACTTAAATGAACACTTTAGGAGGTAGGATTGGTAGTTAGTACCTAGTTTCTTGTCCAAATTAATACAGATCCACATCGTCAATTATATCAAGTAATAACATAATTGAAGTCATTCTAGTCGATAACCAAGCTTAACTCATCCAACAGCATATATAAAAGAGTTTGGAAGGCATTTCATACTTCATTAATCAATACATCACATTCACACACAAAATTAGTGAAGTTTATTAAAGTTAGATCAGTTATGAGTAAATAAAATCTACTTAGGCACATAAGAAATCTACATACCAGGGTTATTTAGCGATTTCCCAATATCTTACTCTTGTTCCTAGAGGTTTTCTGTTACCATATCTCCTAAACAAGATGCGTATGATACTCGAGTTAATATATATCAAGTATAAGCAAGATCACAAACTTACTTACACAAGGGATCTAGGTCTTGGTATAGTTCTTTATAACACAACTATTTAGTCCAAGATACTTTCTGACCTATTTTCTGACTTACCTTCTATATATAAGGTTATTCTAACGGACTTTCTAACATAGTTTCTGACCACTTAACCACTATAAATATATATTGCTATGTCCCATTTCTTCACAACACTATTTTTAATTTTAAAGCAAGACATTTCAATAAAACTCTATTCAATGTCCCTATCTTTATAGTATTATCAATATATAACCTAAGTCAACCATATGTCTAATGCCTATGAAGGTTATAAGAAATTATTCAAAAATACATCTAAAAATACAAAATCAACTAACCCTTTATACAACTTTCTAATATAGGTTCTGTATATTATTTTCATTTACCCAATGTTCTAACCCATATTTTGACTCGCATTCTGACATGCACAAAACACTTTGTAAATCATTATAACAACTCCCTTATTTTCTTACTCTACTAGACTAGTTAGGTATCCCAAAGCTTAACTATAGTTATATTATAACAATTGTATATCAAATCACTTAGTAAAACTTTCACTTTTAGCAATTCCAGCACATTATTATAGTTAAGCCAAGGTTACTAAAAATTCAACTTCTCAATTTTTTAAAACATAGAATCAAAGTAGACCCTTTTAAGAGCTTGTATATAAAAATTAGAGTAGAAACTATATCATTTACTATTTTTAAAATTTAACATAAAAATCGTTTTTAAGCCTAATTTGTTAAGGACCTCATATTTCCGCTTTAAATCTCAAAAATCTGATTTCATATTTAGACTCTACATGCAAGAATACCTAGGAATACGAATTTCATAATTTTTAGACAAATTTTAATATTTTTAATAATTAATTGAAAATCAATTTGGAAAATATAACTCACCGTTGCATGGGCTTTTGGCTATTATCTGGCTAAGAAGGGTTATCGAAACCACCATTAAGGTGGTGCTCCACTTGATTCCAGTGATGCCTACATGTTAGGTCATTTGTTGATACTTAAACTCCATGCGACTAGTTTTACACCACATTTCCTTATAAATTTTGTTTAATTTTTCTCTCACACTTTTTAGGTCTTCTCCAATTTTTCCAAAACACCAGATTAACCAAATTTAACAAAGGACTTACTCTTAAGAATTTATATCAATCTCTTGGTCGGTTAGAGATTTCATTTAGTGCCAATTGTCCCTTTTTTTCTCCATTTTCAAGGTTAATATGTATCTTAAGGCCTATACTATTTCATAAACTAGCCTTCATACATACATGCCATGCCTATTTCTAATCCTAATCCACTTCTCAAGTTGTCCTCATGATTTGTGTATGTATTTTACTTAATTAAAGTATTAATTTATGTATATTTATATATTAAAGGGGAAAATGCAAAAAACCCCCCATAAATTTTGATTTTGGTGCGAATTTTCTCCCCAAACTTTCAAAATGAAGTTTTTAACCTCTTAAATTTTGATAAATTGGCAAAATAACCCCCATAACCCTTAAACTTTGTATTTAGTGCGTAAACACCCCTTAAACTTTCATTTTGGTGCATAGATACTCTCCTAAACTATTAGGTATTTTGGGGTATTTACTTGCTAAAATTAAAGTTTAAATGGGTTATAAGGTTTATTTGCCAATTTATGAAAGTTTAAATGGTCAAAAACCTCATTTTAAAAGTTTAAGGGGTCTATTTGCACTTAAGTTAAAGTTTAGGGGGGAAAGTTTGCAATTTCCCTTATATTAAATGTTACTATTTTCCAATTTTGGGAATGTATATATATATATATACATACATTATATTTATATTAGTTATTTCACTTCCAATTAACTCCAAATTATTACTTTTATGGGTCAAATAATTTTATTCTTAAATTCTCGCTATAATCTAATCTTACGTTTTTAGTTCACAATAAAAATGTTTACTGCCAATAAAACTAAGTTTTTATTAATTTGATTATTTTATTGACTTAATTTTACAAAATAAACTTCAACAAGCGAATTCTTTTAATTTTTATGACCTTATATAAAAAATTTATTCAATTCGAAGAACTTTTCTCAAAAACTTTAAATCTACTGATTCCGAGCAACTACGATCACATGACATAAGAATACCTATAACTCATGCTACTCACAACTATTATACTTTCTTACTTCCTGAGTTATATTTATAAACTCCGTGTTTATTATGGATGTGTCGCCACTATGAGTTCTTGATAGTTGGTCAAAAATTGGGGTCTTACAATTGTTACGCTCTAAAATCTAAAGGAAATCATGGTTTACCACATGTTTTACTATTTTTACTTATATAGAGCACATAAGGTAATTAAAACCTCTATATTGTATATAAACAGAAAGTGAGGATGAAACTAAACACGATAATCTCTAGCTAAATGTTATCTCAAATTCTAATAAAGGATTGTCTCCAAAGTTTAACTCATGGACTAATAATATACAATTGCACCCAAAAAGATTTATAAGGGGTAATAAATGTGATAGTAACCACAAAACATCCATTATGTTACCAACACATGAACATACTCTAATGCAACAAGCAAATCCATTAATATATATATATATATATAAGCCTAATTAGCCAGTAAAACAACATAACGATACTCCTAAATGTGGAATGGTGTGGCAGGGAGCAATTAGGATTTAACCCCATTTCAGTGGACCATGGAAGGTGTAATAAAACAACCAGATTCCACATCAATAAAAAGTGATTAAAAAGTAATCTCATACGGTATTTGCCGTCGTTATTTATGTCACTAATTGCAGTCTACTGATAACATATCGTAAGTAAGTTGTATTATTTAATACGATGCCTTCCTCTACTTTTGACGATCATTATTCCATCGCAGTCTCCCCCTATCGATTATCCATCAAGTAATAGCCGGTGGCCTGAGCACTTAACCATTGTATCACCCTAATAATTATGCATGTAGACATAATCCCAATTTAAGGATGTCCCTCGTTGGATTGAGACAACTACACGTGATGATTACTTAATTAATTTAGTAGTGATTAGGTATTGGTCTAATTTAAGTTTCCACTTGCTATATGTGCTTGATACCTAATAGACCTCATCAGCATGCTTACCTAATCCATCGAGCATTAGCCCAGCATGAGTATTATGAAATAAGACCATAAAGAGACATTAGCTGACGTCCAGCATACCTTCAAGGGCATTGGGGCACATCGCAGAAGCAAGGATCTCTCTCCAATTATCATGATCTAGATAGTCTCCTATCGTCTGACTGACCCGTATTGACCGAAGATGGTCCTCCATCTACTTGTCTTGATCCTAAGGGAGTAGTACTCGTCATTTCCCAAAGGGTAACCCTATCGTAGCAGTCTATTGTACATCATACAAAAGTCTAAGATTAGTTCCCCTTCTAATTTGAGACCTCTGATACTATGTATCAAGTGTACTTCAGCTACAAGTTACTTTTATAGTTAGTATTCTTAAGTAACATTAGAATAATTAACATAATACTTAATTCAAGATATCATAACAATGTACTGGATATGGATCCCATGACATAATCAGTAAATAATACAAACATTATATTTTAACATAAAACCATTTCTTAATAATTAATATTAAACATAAATGTAGCTAAACGAGTCTTTAATAATTTAATATTTCCCTTATGCTCTAATCTTTACAAACATCTTGTAGATTCGCTACTAACCTCCGGCTTACCTTTATTTTGCACTAACCGTATATCCTCTTACATTAATAGAAGATGGTAGGGTTGTAAACTCCAACTAGCTTGGTGAGTTGTTCCTCTTACCGTACCATCAAGTAAAAACAAATAAGTTATTTAATCAAACATCTGAACGCACAATAAGCATATGCTCAAACAAATACATGCAATCAAACCAGCAATCGTACAAAGCTCGAATTTACCCCTTCCATAATAAGGGTTGGAGATATGCGGATTGTCAAATCCAAATTCCAACTACCTTGGACTCTAATTCCACCAAATGTTCTCATAGTACACTAGTTTTTCTCCTTTCCTCTCTTTTCTTTCCTTTTTCTTTTTTATAGTTGGGTTTCAAAACCTAATGCTGAAGTGTAGGCGTAAGGAGAATATACAATCCTTAACCAAGTGGTTAACACCTGTAGACATCTACTAATCTTACTAGTTAGGGTAAAGTACTTGTGGTACAAAAGCACCGAGTTCAACTGAAACACAATATAATTATAATCACGACCCCCTCAAGACCATTCTTTACCATCAATGTGATCTGACAACCAATAAGCATATGCAAGTCATGTACAAGAGCATTGAGTCCATACTGAAACAAAATATAATTATAATCATAACTCCCTTAAGACCCTTCTTTACCATCCATATGATATGATAACCAATAAGCATATGTAAGTTGTGTACGAGAGCACTAGGTCTAAACAATATTCACAAACACACATCATCTAATAATTATCTATTATACACCAAGCAATTCAACTTTCATATTTCAAATTGACTTAGAACATCAATGCATTCAATAATCATACATGAGCAAATTTCTCAAACTCTACACAACAATTTAATTAATCTGGCAATTAAGTGCAACTAATTATAAACAAATACAATTATAGTAATCATTAGAACACTCAACTCCGTTATGATGCTCCATGGGTCGTAATAATCCTCCAATACCCCCTGTATTTGGATCAATATCACCTCGAGTATAATGTAGAAGTACAGTAGTAAGTATAGGATACACTATACATCATATTACCCTGAATTTGCTATACTTTTCCATGGTGGTTATTTCTTGTATTAGTCATAACTTTTTTCATTTTGACTCTTTTTTTTCTTTTTTTTTTTTTTACATTCTATAACAAATTTCATATGTTTTTAGATGTACTTTCATGTTGAGGTTTGAGATATGTAACTTAAGGAAAAAGTTTGATTAGATTCGTCAGTTAAAGGAGCTTTAGTTGAGTTAGCTAGTTTTAGGCACTACTTTTGGTTTAGTATTATAATTTTATTTATTGGCTACTTTTATTACTTAATGGTTGTTTATTTTCTGTTTTAGGCTTATAGGCTTAGAAATTCAAGTAGCTCACTTAACATTTTTGGTCCAACTTGTTTCATTAAGTTTACAAGTCTAAATGCACTGGTTAAACCTTGGACATGGCCTATTTCCAAACTGTGAATTGGCCCACTAGTCCAATGAACCAAATTATCTTAGCTAAGTCGAACATAAACCACCAAACAACCAATCGGGCTTGGTAGGTCATGCCGATTCAGCCTTGTAAACCGACCTTCATTAAAATAAAAAAAAAGTTGACGAAAAAAAAATGGAAAAGGACAAATTGGCTTCATAAAGCAGCCTTTGAAAAAAAAAAAAAAAGTAGACAAAGCCACTTATGATGTGAAAGGGAATTAATAGTCATATGAAGTGACTAATGTTTAAACTTTGAAAAGAGAAGGGAGAGAGAGAGGGAGAGATAGAGTAGAGTAAAGTGAGGTGAGTAAAGTGTAGATAGTAGAGATAAGAACTAGAAAGAGGAAGTTTGAAACAGTAAGTAATTGACTTCAGAAATGTGAATTTTGAAGCTACAAATTACTTAAACACCAAATCCTAAGACTTCAAAAAGCAAAAGAATAGAGAAGACATTACAAGTAGAGTGATGTTTGAAATTTAAAAGTTACGAGCAGCAATATATATACCTAGTGCATTTGCCATCAGGTTCTTCACAAATCATATATCTACTTTCTAATTTCTACTATCCAGCTATCACATACATATTGCTCATGCCCTTTGCTTCATTTGTCTAAATTTTCTTTTTGTTTGTTCTGACATTATGATAATTTTCCTTGTACAAGATGGTTTCAACAAAAATATTTCCGGTACCTTAAATAGTCATTTGCTCTTATATTAGTGCATTTTTCACGAAGAAACTAATATTCTCTTTACTCGTTGTAAATTTAATATCTATTTTTTCATAAATTTTTTCCTTTATAACAAAATACAAGCCATAATGAATTGCTTTTTTGCGCCTCATCCTCTGGAAAGAAGCAAGCTTTGGGAAAATGTTCAAAAGAAAAAGAAAAAGCATCTTCTTTTGCATTTGAAGAGTTTGCGGATGTTGGTCCCATATAAGATATCAAGAGGGGGAGTAAATTGATATTTTTAACTTTTTGATATAAGCAAAATAAAATTATTCCTCTTAATAACTTATAATGATGAATAGTAATATTTTAATAATTGAACACGCAATAACTAATGAAGCAAATTAAAAAAGTGTAAGGAAGGAGAATATCAAGTAGAGATTTTATAGAGCTTTGGCCTTCTGCCTATTGCTTTCTTCTAGCTCCACTGCTAAGGACCCGGTCTACTTCACTGGTGCCGTTCCACGTGATCTACTAAATCAAATCATAAAAATATTACAAGTACTTGTTACACATGAACTTTATAGTACTCTACTTTGCTAATCTAGCATCTTAACTATCTAGGTTAATACAGAATTACACAGTATAAATGTACTTATCTCAACACTCACATAAGTAATAATTATAAATTACAACTGAGAACAAAAGTATAAATCTCAATTAGTTTCACTCAAGAGAAAAATGATGAATGTTGAATAATTTGCTTTGATGGAACTTTCTGTAACTTTTCAGAAAGTATAATTCGATTACGATTTTTTGTGCAATGAAAATTTTTTTCTCTAAAGTTGTGTCTGACATTTTGAATCCTTCCTTTTTTATATTGAAATCTTCCAACGGCTAAAAATTTGAAGATTATCTTTTATCTAACTGTTAGTTATTTAAGATAACTCCTTTGATATTTTTGGAGAGGATCTCGATTATTTGAATTTAAAAAACAACTCTCCTTATTTTGCTTCAATTGGATAACCTTCATTCAGTAACCACCAGATTTTCTTCTAATTTGAAATTGGTGAGATAATATGCCTTATCATAAATTTTTAGATAAAACTCATATTCAATATTTGAATTTCCATAAAATCTTATCCTTATTTATACTTGTACATATTTTAATTTTTCAAAAATTAATTCGCTCGAAGATAATCTCCATGGATCTTAATTCCATCTTAAATAAAACGGGATTAAATGTATTTTTCTAATACACCCAATTTAGTAGAGTTAGGGCTTGATTAATTTAAATCTGATTTAAAACTATTTTTAACGTCATACTTTCAAACCAGCCTTTTGTTTCTAAAGTTTTTGAATAAGCATTTGAAGTCTCGTACCAATTCTTGTTATAAAAGCTTCTGAAATATTTTTTGAAATTTTTCCAGACTAATCTATTTTCAATCCATTCAAACCTTTTGAATACAACTTAACTTTACAAAATTATACTTTCAGAAAATCCTTTCGTAAGCTTGTACTCTTAGAAGTTTATTAGCTTTTAACATTTTTTGTTATCATTAAAATGTATGAGAAATATCTAATAGTAGACATGCTAACATACCGTAAGCCCCATAATTAGTTACTCGGAGTTCAATTCATAAAATTTAGGGCGATCAAGCAAACTATCCGATTCAGCCCAAATTCTATGATGAAGTTAGAAATGTTAGTAAAAGTGATTCTATAAGTTTGAATTTAAGAAAATAAATAATAAAATAAGAGAGTTTAAAATTTCTAAATTTTAAGTATATTACTTGTTATTTATCGAAAATACGTAAAATATATTCCGATAACTAACAAATCGCTAGAGATAAATTATATGCACACTGAAAATCATAAAATAACTTAAATAATATTTAGGGGTATTTGTTTGTACGGTATATGAATTTACTTGTAGGTAGAAATACACATAATTACTTAAAATACGTACTAAAATAAGGTTAAATAATTAAATAAAATTTATAAATAATTAAAAAAATAAAGAAAAATAAAAAAAGTTATGAAAATGTCTAGAATAGGGGCGTGGCAAGCAGAAAATTAAAGTAGAAAAATTAATCAATAAAAATTAGCCAATAAAAAAGGCAATTTGAAAGATAATAAGGCTCATTTCACATCAATTTAATGCACAAAAAACCCCTAAGACTTTTATAAATAGCTAAAAAATTATAGAAGCTCATTTGGTAAGTTCAAAACCCTAGAAAATTAGAGAGCACTAAAATTGAGAAGGGAAATTAGGGTTTTAAAAAAATTACAAAAATCTGTGCAGTTAAGGTCTTAAATGAGATCCCCAACCAAACAAGCACCAAGAAGTAGACGGCTACCACCACCACATGGTGGTGGCAACGTTTAGGGTAGCCGGAGCTACAAGTTCTGGTGAGTTCAATTTTCCTTTCGATTTTTTCTATTTTGTTAAAAATGCTTATAAAATTATAAAATCTGGTATTCTAGAATATTTTGTATTTAGTTTTTAGGAAAAATATTATTTTGATAAAAATATGTTCTGTGATATATGATGTTTAAGAAATTATGCAAAACCAAGTATGTTTCGATTTAGAAATAAATGATCTTAGGAGTATAGTTTTGAGCCTAAAATTTTTTTATAAGTTAGTTAGAGCATTTAAAACAATTTTGTAAGCCCCCTTTTTTTAAAAAATTAATTTTTAGATAATTTTTAAGCCTTAAAATGATGCATAAAATGAGTAATTTTTTATTAATTAAGTAATTAAATGGTTAATTAACGATTTAGTATATAATTATTTGTTTTAGGATGTTGAAATATGATGGAGTATACTATTTTTAGTATTTAAAGTGTTAGATGTAATTATTAAGGTATTATGAAGTAAATAAGTAATAGGTAAAAATAGTAAATTTTAAGTTAATTTTGTAAATTAGGATAATTAGGTATAAATTCTGATTTGGGATGAATTTAAATATTATAAGATATTAATTGATGTTGGGAGATGATATTTGAAGTGATAGGACTATTAGATATGTATATTATATACGTATTAAGTAGTAATGTATAATATGTAAATATATGAAATAAATGAGTAGGAAAATATTAGGTTGAAATTGATATTCTAATAATAATAATAATATGTAATGAATTTGGTAGGAAACTTAAATTAGGGTAATTATATGAAAAATATAAAATTTTCTCACATCAGGAGTAAATTCGATGGTTAAGTAAGATAAGGGATATAACAAATGAATTAAAACACTGATTAGGAGTAAATATGATATTTAGGAAACCCGAAAATAATGTGATTAATTTCACGTTAGGGGTCAAAATAGGTTTCTAAAGTTTGTGTATAAAATCGTACTTTGAAACAGAATTAAAACCCAATTTAAAAATCGATGCAAAAAAACTGAACCCAAACCTAGCCCCAAAAAAAGAATGATTGTAAAAAACTTGAGAATCTAGATAATTAGATATATTAAACCCTAAACAAAAGATAACAATAAGCATTATAGGATAAAACCAACCTATAGTAATTATACTAAAAAGTGAAACAATATTTGTATTATTGGGATTTTTGGCAATGGCTAGTACAAGATGCACCTCAAATGAGCAAGTGAGGAGTCTAAGTAAGTTGGGATTAACACATTGTTGAATTTCGGAGTACTAATATGTAGTACTTTGAGGCTTGAAATTGTATTGGATTATTCTTATTCAATAGTTGGTTATGTGCATGTGCTTGTTCTAAGCTGTTGATATGATTATCGATTTGCTGCTTGGTTTATATTATATAATTTCTATAAAATGATTGATCACCCTAAATTGGATCTAATCAAATATATGACTTGTAAATATAAATCAGACTTGCATAGCAACTTATTAGGGGAAACATAGGATTCTTTAGCCAAATACCGATCTCTTCGAAAATGATAGCACTGGATAGCATAATTGGTCCATTATTTATCCTTAGTCGAACTAAGTGACAGGTGAAGAGGTCACAATAAGGGTGAAGTCAATAGTTTGAAGGTAGTCGCGAGAGGAGCTGTATCTCCATTACACAAGTCTGAGTTTGGTTGTGAGCTGTTGTATTAATGGAAACTCTACAACCCAGATTAGAGCGGGTGCAATTTTTCTAATCTCATGACAGGCTGAACAACGTCATAGGATGGCATTTGTTTAAATATGCGTTGCACCTAATAATTTGGTTGATAATCTTGCTTGTGATTGCTATATGGTTTTAAGTTTTTGTCCCAACTTATTGAGCTATAATTGATCACAACCCTATAGACATTTGCTATAGGTGCTAGTTAGGAAGCGGATTCCATTTACCTTGAAGCTAGTAACTATGGGATCCTAGAGAGTGAGAATGTAAACTAAAGACCAAGTACACTCTCTAGTTAGATTTATTTTAAAGCTTTTAGCATTAATTTACAAATTACTCAAGTACATTGTGATTAGGTTGCTAAATCTTATGAATATACTCATATTATTTTAATAAAGTATGTATTTGGCTGAAGTTTATAAGTCAATAATATGTTTAATTTATAAACTGTTTACTTCAAAGCAGATTAGTCGTATACGCCTTGTGTAAATTAGGTCTAAGTTGGCGACTATATGATCAGCTTTTATCTTAGAATGGTTTGCACGACAAGACTGTTACAACTTTGATTTCAGCATATTACGAATATGAATTCATAGAGAACATATTAGAAGATGTGATGCAAAATATTCAACCTCTACTATGATTTCAGCATGCATGACTAAGTGCCACTAAGAACGTCATGGAGGAGGACAAAGCAGTAGGGGGTAACGACGTTGAAATGATTTAAGAGACAGATGGGGAAATAATGGGCCAACATAGTGGTAGTTCAGGTAAGCTTCCTAGACCTTATTAGTCAAATGTATTTACTAAACATTTCTAAAAAGGCTATAGATGTAGACGAAAATTCATAAGTATATTGCAACTTATGCTTAACAAACTACATGTGGAAAACGGGAAAAGGGTATGGTAGCTCAAAGAGACATATGCAACGAAAGCACCTTAGAGGGGCAGGGATAGATAAACGGTAATAGCAATTCATGCGGGATGGTAGTTCACAAGTTCAAATGTTATTCCAGTTTGACTACAAGAAGCATAAGTATAACCTAGCATGGTATCTTGCAAAATATGCATACATCATTTAGTGTAAGTGCGAGGCCTTAGCAAGCTAGATATGAACTAGAAATATTTAATCCTAACATGTGCAAGATTAGTACGAAAACTTTGCATTGGGCCAACTAGGCATTGTACCAGAAAGATAAGCAAGAGTTGGCAAGTAAGTTTACTTCCATAGGTCCGTAAGTCTCAATTTACATAGATGTATAGTCAAATTTATGGTGAAATAATTCATATATAGGCATAACTTGTTATTAGATAGATGATAGTTAGCAACTAAGTAAGAGATTAACAATGCTTAGGGAGTTTAATAATCGCCCTGTGACATAAAATACATGTAGAATTACAAGTGTTATTTAGGCTAATACTGTTTAGTTAGAAAATTTTTTTCGTTAGGTTTGATAATGCAAGTGCAAAAATGCATTAATTGAAGAGTTTAAAAACCTGTGTTAACCTATGCTAGGTGGAACTTTTTTTTTTACACAATATGTACAGGCCATGTTTTAAATTTATGTGTTAAAGATGAAATGTCTATTTTACATGACAAAGTGTCCCCTATAGGACAAGTGGTTAAACTTATAATTGAAAGGCCCTTTATACAAAAGTTATGGAGGGACTATTACCACTAAAACAATAAAAGGCCTGAAAATTTTAAAATGAATGTTAAGCATCGATGGAATTCTACATATGAAATACTATAAAGAATGGTACCTTATAAGGATCTTTCGTGTAACTTTTCTATATACCATTTACTGGATACAAAAATTAATAAAATCAATTGGCACATATGTAACCAGTTGCTTAAGGTTCTCAAGGTTTTCCATGACTCTACTAAGACATTTTTTCAAGTTTACATGCTTAATGAGCACCACTTTGTGATAGAAGCTGTTAATATTTTTACTGTTTTGATTGAAGTGTATGGGGACCTTGTCCTTTAACAATGTGCTGTTAGAATGGCATACCAATAGTTTTAGTATTACATTGAAATTCCTTGTATTTATCTTATTACTACTATTTTAGACCCTCAATGTAAACTTGATGAATTGAAAGACTATCTTAAAATGTATTATAATCTTATTGATTCATTGTTAAATATACAAGACATATATACTGCAAATGTATGAATAGAGATTGCATAGGTTATAAATTACCTAGAAGAGCCATTTTCATGATTTTAATTTAGATATGGTGGTCAAGCGTCAATGTCTCCTTCATCACCACCCACCAATTGCATTTACTCGTTTGCGAGGGAACAATTGTTGGCTTATAAATTGAGAAGACATAAGTCTCGAGGGCATGAGCTTCAATACTACCTAAGCATCAACTTTGAGTTTGAGATAATGTCGACATCAAAGATTTTGACATTCTCATATGGTGGAACGTGAATGTAAAGAGCTAGTGATCTTATCCTACATTGCTCGATAGGTTCTCGACACTCTTACATCAATGGTGGTAGTTAAACAGGCATTTAGTATGGCAAGACTCACACTTGAAGATATTTAAGCCTCCCATTCTGCTGTCAATGTTGAAGCAATCACATACGTTAGAGATTAGTAAAAAGCGGCATGTAGACAATAGGAGCCATATGAGACATCAATTAAGGAAGACGAATACTCTAGTGACTTCAACAAATTGAAAGGAAGCTCAATGGAACTCGAGCTTTGCTCCCAAGTGCATACAAGGTCAGAGCAATTAACTATACTTTTCTCTCAATTTAAAGTGGTTTATCACCTAGAAAATATATTTTCATGATTACCCAAAAAAAAAACAAAAACAAAGTGATTTTTTTTCAAAGTTAGGTTAAATCTTCGGGTTTTCAAAGTAACAAATAGATGTACCTTAGAGTATTTTGTATAATTTTATTTACACTAACAATTAAAAAGGTAATCACATAAACTCGACATTTTTTACTTTAATATAAAATTAACTAACACACTAATAATTTTCTAGAAAATTATACCAAAGTACGTTGATTCAATTTTGATTAGTGAATACATAATCACTTTTGAGGTGACCTTAAAAATGAAAAAAAAAATCCCCGCGTACTACTAATTTATTCTTATTTGAACAAATTCTTCTATGTTTCACTAACATTGTAAGTTAGTTTTTCATATGTTCAAGGTTTTCTAAAAAACAGACCAATTATAGTTTAGTTTTTCAGTGACATTGCAATTTAATTTTGTAAAATGCATCTCGTATGTAAATATCGATACAAGTTCAACTATACAACATATTTGCATTAGCTTTGAATCTTAAATATGAATTTGTAATGTGTATTGTATATGTTATACTCATACATGTGGAATTCATCAATGATTTTCCTTTATGTATTTATCCATTTTCCAGTTAGTTCAATAACTGTAGGATCCGAGCTCCTAAATTTAAGGCGCTGGGCTATAAAATCTGTTTTATTTTAAATTTTATAGTAAAGTTAGAAAAGTTAAATAAAGTAGTTCAAGTAAAGTCAATTTCTTAAAATAAGCTATACAAAAATATTAATTAAAGAAAATGTTAATTTATCTTCAAAATCGATAAATATCAAAAATATGAAATTCGAGCATTTAGATATAACGGAATATTAGAGATAAGTTATTTAAGCTATAAAAATAATAAAATGAAGTTGAATTATATATGTATTAACATAGAACATGCATTTTTTGAATTAAATACACATATATAATAAGAAATTATTATTTAAATAAGGTAAATTAATATAAAAAAATTGAAAAATTAATAAAAAATGCAAGGATGAGTCATCATACCTATGTGGCAGCTTAGAATTAATTTGGATGATGAGTCAAAAGCAAAAAAAAAATGAGGAAATGATACCTCATGTATTGAAAATCCAAAAAAATTACATATGTAAGCCACATGTCTAATTTTTATAAATTCTTATCCAATTAGAAAATATAAATAGGCCTTGTACACTTCAAAAACAACATTTTGGAACTCTGGAAAAAATAGAAAATCACTCAAAAAAATTTCAAAACTAATTAGAAAAAAATAAGAAAATTAGAGCAAAAACAAAGCATGAAATTTGATTAGGCCGGTTCAATAGGCTATTGGTGTCCAGTTATAGTAGCCTTTTGTAGTCAAGGAAAGCACCACCAGAGGGGGTGTTTCAATAAGGTTAGGGGGTTGGAGGGTGGCTAATTCAGGTGAACCAAATTTTTGGCCGAAACTTTGTAATTTTTTTAAAAATAGTAAATGATATTATTTAATTATAAAACTTGGTTTTCTAGTGTTATTTTATGTTTAGAATAATTTAATAATTTTATTTTAGTGAAATAATTATTTGAAATATAAGGTCCTTAAGAAATGGCTTTGTTTGGGTGAAAATTGAATTAAATTTTAGAAATAGTACATGATGTTCTTTCAACTTGAAAATTTGTATGTGACATAGTCAATATATGTATTTAATTTCAGTAATAATAATTTTTGAAAATAATTATGGTTACTATTTATTGTAATTATTTTGGATAAAACTAGCAATTTTGCTATTTTAGTAAATTAATTAGTTTGTAACAAAATCAAAGTATGAGCCCTATATATTATAATTTCTGAATTTTCATAATGATGTTTGGGACACTTGAATTTTATCTTGTGATTAAATTCACTTGTTCGCTTAATTTTCGCTAATTTTTAGTTAAAATCGCTATTTTCATAAAAATATATAATTGTTATTTTAGTATAATTCATGGTTAATAATTAAATTACATATTTTTGTAAGTTTATAAGATTTTTTGTGGAATGAATTGGGATTATATACTATTTATTATGTATTTTCATAATATAATCCTATATATTAGCTTGATATATGATAAAGTAATTAGTACTAATGTGATATTTGTTAAATATGCAAAGGATTAGTATCTTGGAATACATAATAAACGCTGACCAGCTTAGGGAATGAGGAATTTTATGACTGTTAATTTAGATTTAGGATTTAATTAAGTTAATTACAAGGTTATAATAACATACGGTCGAATCGGTAACACGAAAGGGTATTTTTGGATATTTAGAAATATTAATTAGTTATTATTCTTAAGATATCTTAATAGTACATGGAATAATGATCGTGACAATATAAAGTTTACTAAAATCGGATAAGAAACGAATAAGATACAATCGGATTAAGCTTGGAAGCGCAATAGCGAAAATGCATAAGAATTTAGTATTAACTTGGTAGTTAACTTGGAGTCTGTATGTATTTTTCTGGGTATGATAGATGAGGAATGACTACATCATGAAGCTTAGGATTTTATGCTATTGTCAAGCTTAGATAAGTGGATATTTCTATTTTTGTGCAAATAGACCTATGTCTACTTGACTTAGAGTTAGTTGTGTTATGAGTTATAATGACATGCTGGATTGATTGGATACTTGATTCTGTTGAATGTGTGTTGAAAAAGTAAAATGTTTCTTTGTGTATGACCGATTCATCAATATAGATTTTTGTTTGGAAAACTTAGAAACTAAACTGTTCTTTAGGGTATTCGCCCAAGCGAGCTCTATGCGAAGAAATGTAATATAAAGTTGAGAAACAAAGTTGAAGTTGAGATAGTTGAATTGTTTATAACGCGAAACTTGAGATTCGTGCCTAATACTAGGTTACTGCGCTGTTTACTGCATTCATGGCATGGCACGACACAAAATGACTTATAGGTCGAGTTTTTGAAAAGCTTGAGAACTATTAAGTTGCCTTTAGGACATATAGAATGCATTGTTCATCTTATTTTGGCTACATTGAGTGACCGACTACGTATTAGATTTTCAAACCACAGAGGATGGTTTTTGTTGGGGGTCCTACTCTCAGGCAGCTCCTTATTGCCCTAGGTTCTTGGATGTTGTATTCAGATACTTGGGTATGTCGACTAATCGAATGAGGAATTGGAAAAGTATAGGATATTAGTATCAATGCATGCCACGTGTATGAGCATAGCATGCTACATCATTAGCAGTAAGGGCCTGGTTGGGTGAATGCATATGTGAAGTTGAACTTGCGAGTTTTGATTGAAATGTTTCAGTTGTGATACGCAATATTGTTTATTGTATTGTTTATATTCTGTTGTTTGTTATCTACTCTCACTCAATTTTAGTAACTGAGGGGATAAAATGTTTTATCCTTAGGTTAACTATATCGTGAAGGGCCTAACACTCAGAGGGGATATGTATACTAAGAGCGTGAGTTAGAGTCAGCGACTGTTGTATGGAACATGTATTAGGTCAGAAATCTTATTACTTTGAAGACAATAAAGGAAAAAGTTGGTTCATATTTTGATGTAAATATTATGTTATATACATAAATTGTAATAAAATATCCAGCCGAACTTCGATGTAACAACCCCTTTATTATGTAAACAAAGTTATCTTTTGATGAATGTAAAGGTTGAGTTAAGTTTTCAACAGGTATTCTTGTGTGATGGTGCATCCTGTGCTATGCCGAGGTGTGACAAAAGTATAAAAATTTGGTGTATATGTGCTATATAAATGCAAGATATATATGTGCATTTGTGTGTTTACCTAAGACATTTTAATATATATATCAACATATACAAATATTTATAAATTATGTATCTATATTATTAAAGCCTTAAGGGCTTTATGTAACCATCATTCCTAAAAATCACCTATTTAACCCCAATATAATATTATTCAACAAAAATACAAATATTACAATAACTTTTTAAAATTATAAATGTCTTATACCATGGATAAATTTGTCAACTTATTTTTTTATCACCTTTTTTTTTTCTCTCCCCCATTACTTTTTAACTCCATTTTTTTCCCTCTCTCTCTCCCACTTTTTTTTCCTCACTCTATTATTCTATTTCTACATACAAAACAACTACCTTTTTTTTTTTCTTTCTCTTCAAATATTACTTCTCAACATTTACTTTCTTATTTTTCACTACATTCTCTCTCCCACATCTCACACTTTTCTATACATATTTACACATCTCCTTAAAGTGACTATTTTTTATTTTTTTCTATATCATTTTCTTCGCTTCTCTTCATGTAGAGAATATAAATTTATTAAATATATATTATTGCTATTTTTTTTCATAATTTTATTTTTTTCTCTTTGACATAATCGATTATTAAATATTATGAATTAAAATTTCACACATTTGAGGTTTTTAAATTTACACAAACATCGTAAGTGTAGCTTTTGCTAGTATATATATATACATACATATAAATATATATACATAGACATTTTAATATATTATATATTATATTAAAGAATATATGTTAATGCATATTTATAATATCACGTCATATATCTATATATGCAATAAAGTCGTGAATTCGAAAAATAAAAAGAATTCATAAGAAAAAAAATTGCAAATACTAGTTTATAGGCATTGAGTCGGCTTGTGAATCGATGGTTCAAGTGAATCGACTCAAACCTAGGTCCTCCTAGGTTAGTTACGATTCGCTGCTTTAATGACCCCTAAATCGGCTATTTTAGGTCGGTTTGGCCCACATCCATCCTAGGTCCAAGCTAGTTTAAAGGTTTTAAGCTCTAGCTTTAAGCCTAGCCCTATAATGGGCCTTCCCCTTGGCCCATTGGACTTTTAATGGGCTTTGAAACATTACTTTAGCCCAATTATCCATTGCTAGTTAGTTGGGGTAGTTGGGCCAAATCCTAATGTTTTTAGCCTTTTATGTAAGTTTAGGCCCACTTTTCTCATTCTAAGTTTCACCTTATGATCTAATTAACCTATTTGGACTTAATTTTTTCTTAGCCATTTTACATATAATCTTAGTAGTGGCTAAAACATGTCTAATCCTAAATATAAATGAAGATAATCATAAGTGATTATATATTAGGTTTTTCATTATAAACTTCTAAACCGTGCTAGAAAAGTAAATGAAAGGATGGAGATTTATCTAGGTTGAAGATTCCCATAATGGTTCGAAGTGCTTGTCATACTTCCTTGCTCCCTTTACTATAGTTTTCCCTCTTTTCCCTTACCCCATGAGCTCTTTGATTGGCCCTCCTTGTTGGTGATTGAGGTTGGTGTTGGGGTGAGGGCTACAAATGAGTCGAGTGAAGCTTCTAAAAGGCTTGAGCTTTTAAAGACTTAGGTTTGAGTCGTTTAAAAATTATTGCGCTTGAGCTCAAGCTAAGTTTTTATGAAGCTTATAAATTAAGGCTCAAACTTAGCTTGTTCAAATGAATGAACTTTGTCTTTAGCTCGAACTCGACTCATTTACCAATCAAGCTTAAGCTTGCTTACGAGTTTAAATATATAAAATGAAGAAATATACGAATAAATAGATTAATGAATAGAAAATAAGAATTAAATTATATATCATATATTATTCTATAATATATTATATATTTATATATATTATATAGATATCAGCTTTTAGATTTTAATAATACATAATATAAGATACATAATATATATAATGCTTATAATATATATAAAGCTTGTAAGCTTGCTCATGAGTTTAGCTGATACATGAGCCTAAATTAGAGTTTGAGTTTAGCTTATTTAGATAAATGAGCTTTATCTAAACTTAAGCTCAACTCGTTAACTAATCGAGCTTAAAAGCGAGCCAAGCTCAAATAACTCGTGAGTAATTTGGCTTGTTTGCAACTTATTTAGGGGTTTCTTGGTGGAGGTCAAATGAGTGTGTACATGCGCGCGTGTGTGATTTCAAGACTTGTGTTTTTTGTTTTTAAGTAAAGGACTTTTTTTTTTTTGTTTTTAGTAAATAATGAGAAAAACAAATAAATGAGTGTAAGAGGAAGAGTAGCTAGCATATGGGGGATGAAAGGGTAGAAGATGAGGACAAATCAAGTTAATTTAGGTAAGAGGACAATCTTTATTAGGATACATAAGGGGACAATTGTAAGGACTACCATTTTAGGCAATATTCTTATCTCATTTCGGTACAACATGGCACTTTCACAAGAGATCTCTTTATCCCTAATTTAGCACCTTCTCATTAAGATAATTCTCTGTAACTAATCAAGATGGCTTAGCCTAATAAAATGATTAAGATCATTAATCATAGTAATATGATTGGCACAAACATTAGGCTTCACATTAGGGTTTGATTTGTTCAATTGAATTAGTTAGTGTTATCGATCAATCTCGTTCGATTTATTGATAACATTTAGTGATTAAAGTTGATTATTGATAATTGATTGTATTTAAGAGGGTTTAGAGTTTGTGGTTGTTTAATTGTACTGTTTAGCATTAGCCAATCATTTTGTTAATTGATTAAGGAATCGTAAGTGATTAAGGTTTTCTAGGTTCAATATAGGGTTTCAAATTCGTTCTAGAGTTTTCCTGCCAAGGTTTCTCACCAACATTTTAAGGTTCGAGTTTTCATTTCACGGTTACCGAATCATGTTTTGAGTTACCTATTAGGGTTTTAATGTTCATTTTAGAGTGTAGTCTCATATTTTGGGCCTTGATTTATTTAACTTAGTCAATTCTAGAGAATATCTTGATTGACACTCTTTGTTGACTTTGACTCTACTTAAGAAATTGCATGGTTTACAAAACTGAGCAAAGAGGATCACCATCCACGTAGCTAGACCCCAAAAGCTAGCTAACACCTAAAAAGCCACATGGGTGCCTTTGTGGAAAAAGGTTAAACCTCCTTTTATTGAATCCCTATGCTAGTTTTGGTGCACTTTCTTAAACCCTAAATCTTTTGAGTGTTGATCTTAAAGATTCTCTACTACTTATGTTACCTTTACTAACTTGAGCATTAGTGTAAACGTGCTGGAACCATCTTTGATGCCCTCTTAGCTTACGTATTCTATTTTGTAGGCTTAATCCTAAGCCTAAGCTAAACGTACAAACCTAAGAGAATTTTTAAACCATCAATATTACCTATCAAGCACATACAACACAAAAGGTTTCCATGTACCCATAAGTCATTAAGAGGCCAAATTGAAAGTTGAATAATCTTAAGATACCAATTTGTACATTCAAATAGTAAAACAAAGCATTGTGACATTCCAGACTTGAAGCAAGCTCAATATCCAAGGTCTATGGAAGCATAACTTCTCTGGTCCATCAAAGAAGATGAAAAGCTCCTTAATCTTTAGCTCATTTATATCTCTTTAATAATTAACATGCTTACCTTCATTATCCTACTCTTCCCCAAAGATATTAAAGTTAGTGCTTGAAAAATGAATAGAGAGTCTCCCTCTCACTACTGGTAGCGAGGATAAAAACGAAGAAATTTATCTATCTTCTCTTATAAGTTAAAATGAAAGGCAACCCTCCAATATGCTTAACACCCCCACCAAATTTCTTAAAAACAAAAAAAAAGAGTCTTGCTTGTTAACTTTTGTTTGGAAACTATCTTTAAAGGAGGTGTTGAGTTTGTTATTTTTTTTTTCCATAAAATTAAAAGGAGCCCCTTAGTTTTTGAATGAAAGGAAAAATAAATAACGCTTTCCTCCCTTGTTGCCTCTTGTAGTTAGCTATATAAACGAGGGCTTTGTTTGCTTTGAAATTATTAGATGGCAAAAAAGTTGAGCATCCACATTTGCTAATCTTCCTAAAGAAAAGGCTATATTGCTAAATTATAAAAGGGGGGGCCTTTGCAAAATTGAAAATTTAGAAATATGCTTAGGGCTTGCATGTGTTGGAAGCATCAAAATATCATAGATGCAAACTTTATCCACTTAGTAACTGTTTTTCCTATATTTTATAAATCTTTTGAAAAAATGGTCTTGTTATGTTTTACACTACTATAATACCCCTTCTAACTTTACTTAAGTTTATGGGTATATCAGTAATTTCAAAAAAATTGCCTTTAATAATTTTCAAAAATTAATCCTTAATTTCAAAATTATGCCTTTTGATTAATATATTGAAAATTGTCTTTTTATTTTAATAATTTAATTGACCTTATTGAAATTGGTATGGTTTAATAATGACCTGGAACATATTAGTACATTTGTGATATTCCTAACTTAATACTATAATTGATGAGATAGATTAAACACTTAAGTATTTAATGTAATAAAAATTTACACGGAGTAAACTCTATCGTGTAAATTTATAGCTTATTACTAACAATAGTCATTCCTAATGAATAATTTTTCCACTCTTTATATATTCTACTTTAAAAAGTAAATGGGACATTAAAGTTTTTTAAATGACTCATAATTTCATGGAAAAAAGCAAAAAATTAGTAATACAAAAGCTTTTATTATAACTTTCATATGGTTAAATAATAACACAATATAAATATATATTGTCAACATGTTAATAATAATAATTTCTTTAGCAAATTCATTATTTTTCTTATATTTATATTTTAAATCAAGAATTGTGTATAATGTGAACTTTTACTTAGTTATGTATATAATATATATATATGTATATTACATATGTATAAACTAATTGTGGCTTTTTGAGAAAACTTTAATGGCCCAAAGCTAATACAAAAGGTATAAATAGAAAAAATCTGAAATTACGTAACGTAATAAAATAGAAGCAACCTCATACACTAAAGGTTGTGTTATTCGGTAATAGATCATGTAAAGGTTGCAATTGTATGAAGGACATATTATTTAGATACGTATCGAGATAAAAGAATATGTAACTTGTTTGGTGATGAGCTTGACTCATAGCCATGCTATTGACAATTTTTTAAGCTAGTGACCTAAGGAGTTGAACCCATTATTAAGAAAATTTTTTGGGGAGATTCTACTTAAGATCTAAAACAAGCTTTGGATTAGCTAATCGCATTTAGCCTTTACAGTAAGCTTATGCTCTCAATATGCATATCCATGGGCTTGGGCTATAGAATGCCTAATATGGAATTGCATACATTTACTAAAGTCAAAAGAGAAATTACATATGCATTAATGATTGATGCATCTCCTCCATTAGTCAATGAAACAACTCAATGAATATTATGAAAGGTTTATCTTATCCGTCGATTAATGTAGTCATCTGACCAGTGAGGATAAGGTCCAAAATCTATAAATAGGTGCTTCCTTCTTTTTATTTGACACATTGGGAAGATATAAACAAACATGTTGCTATAGTATTCCCCTCAAAAATCAAACATTGATTTGATGAAGAACGCATGTGAGTGATCATCCATTGCTTGCTAATAAGCTATTGAGATCGCTTCTTTTTTTCTCTTACAACTCTCTCTAATTACATCATTCTACATGTTATCAGATTAAATCTTCTCAAAATTATACAAAGATCAACATTACGTAACATATACATGAGCGACCATTGGTAACATTGGCCCAACATACTATTTTGCGACTTTATTAAGGGAGAAAAGGATATGTTGAGTGATACATACTAGGAAGGGGGCTAGACAATAGAAAGTTCACACGAAGAGACAAACTCAAAATTGTTAAGAACACAGAAGTTTTCAACCAACTTCTAAGTACACTCCTGTAATTGCTACATAAAATGACCATTACTATTGTTGCTACATAACTCCATGCTGCCTTGCTAGTACCTTAATTGACACTTGGAATCGGTGTTTTAGAGGTAATCCATTAGGACCAAACCAATAAGGCACCTTTGGAAAGAAGGAGGTTTACTTATGGAGATGATGTGTAAGTACCAATGCCATCAGGCCTAATAAATTAGGCGTTGCTTACTGGGGATGCAAAAACTTATAGTAAGGAGTCTTCATCTCTTGATTTCATTAGCTACCACTAGTGGCTGGCATAAATGTGCCTTATAACACCCCACCTACTCCTTAGGCATGAGTTAGTGCTCACTTATATGATCCTTAGATATCATGAAGAAAGCTTAGAGATGTAGCTAATAAAGTTACAAGCAATAACCTTTACTATAGCACCAAGTCTTAAACCTCTGTATTAGCAAAGGATTGCAAATAAGCTATATCTTAAGGATTACATAAATTTATGAAATTTAAAGGCAAACACATGAAATGTAAAGAGTATTGTCTTAGGTTTGTCAAGGCCGCCCTTGAAGTATAAGGCTTGATAATGATCTTCGATTAAAAGAATTCTCTAAATGCATTATGGAAAAGGCGTAATCTAATATGTCAACTTGCTGCCTAGATTAGTTGATTTATGGAGTATTATGCAATATATGTTATTAGAAAAATTCTTTTCTGACTCAGGAATGCTTGATAATTATGGAAATAGGACAAATTAAGCAACATAAAAATAAGGGTGTAATGGACTACATTGAGAGATCTAGAGAATGCTCCCTAGATATTAGGATGGCTATGATGGAAAAGAGTCAGCAGAGATTTGCATAAGGAATGTTTACTAAATATGCCTTGCATTTGGAAAAACTTTCCCTATTTTCTTTTGTTGCGCTAGTTAAGAATGCATAAAGGATTGATTACTTTATTGCAAGGTAACAAAGATAAGGAAGCATATTAAACAAAAGGATAGTGTACAAAAACTTAATAAAGGGCAAGGGCATAAAAAAATGGCAAGAAGAAAAGTAATAAGATTCAAAGAAGTTTCACATAGACATCTCCATTCCCTTTACCAATGGGCAAAGTATGCATTGTATTAGATGAATGGCTATAAGATGGAAATATTAAGTTATCATAGGCTGAATACTTACTACAACATATGAAAAGAACAAGTTATGTCCATATGAAAGAAGTGTAAGTTACACTACTAAAGATTGTTGAAGTTTGAAAAAAGTTTCTATAAGAGAATACAAAAGGGGTAAACTCATCATTGAATGTAGTTATATCCATAATAATCCACTTCCAGCCTATCAAACTTAGATGTTGATACTTAAAGCTATCATTTGTTATTAACATGCTATAAAACACTAAGACAAATGACGATGATAGATTGTACCTATCATCTTGGCCGTGTTTGTAAATTAAAGTAAAAAAATGAAATATACTTATCAATAACAAAAATAATGTCTTTTCATTGTTACTTGTTCCCTTACTTCATGACTATTAAGTAGGAGAATGATCTCCTTAAACATGAAAAAAAGAAGAAGAAATTACAATAATAAACTCGAACATTCACTTTAAACCAAGCATAGCTATCATTTGCCACAAGTCTACATTATTTGAGTAAAGCTATTATCATTGCTTAGCATTTTCTTCTTTTTTGCTTTTCCTACTATCAAGTAACAAAGATGGTCCTCTCGACAAACACTTTTTAGATGACTTTATATAGTTACTATTGCTGCCATGATGTATGATACTGTTGTGAGTATAACCATAACTACCATAACTACCATTACTACCTTACACCTTTCATTGCCAAGTAGTGGAGACAATCCCCCTATTATACATTCTCTAAAATATTTGCACATAATTATCATGACTACTAAACCTTTCCTTTTTTTTTTCTCCCCCTATTGTCAATTAGTGGAAGCATTTTAACATATTAAGCTTTCAAAGCACATAAGTATATGCATCATTGTTACCAAAATTTATAAGTCATAGCTATTTTCATCACTTTACGTTCTTTAAAGGGATTAAAGTGATATTTTTTATGAAAGGTCGAAGCTATCTCCTTATATCAATAACTATTATTTAGTCATATCATTGTTCTCGAGCTAATGAGCTTAATGTCATCTCATTAATAAAGGGATTGAAGTGATCACTTATGTGAAATGCTTAAGTGATCTCATACTTAACTGCTATTGTTTTGATAAAGCATTGCTCCTAAATATGTAGTAAACCTAATGCTGCTTGCAAGCATCAAGGTTAGAGCTATCTCTTCTATAAAGATTGATGTGATTTTCTCACATCAATCATTGCTACTTAGTCATAACATCCCTTTTGAGCATACGATAGGCTTAACATTGTCTTGCGCAAATTGAGATGAATCAATCTCTTCAATGAATTGTTAAATTCATCTTTTCGTAAACAACCTTTACTATTCGCTTGTAGCATTGCTTATGGATATGTAGTTGTCAAGCTCTATTTTGATTTTTTTTAATTTAGCTTATATTAAGCTTAATTCGCTTAATATAAATTACCTAACATTAAATTCAGGAAAAACATTTTTTGAAAAATGGTTAAAAATATTTTTGACAAATAAGTTTAAAGTTGCTAATAAGTCGAACTGATGTAAAAGAGAAATTAGGTTTTTTTAGATGGAAAAAACCCTAATTTAATCTCTAGTTCAAGAGTTTTCTTAAAAATAGTTTTTAGAAAATTTTAACCAAAAAAAGTGAGTTTGGAGGCTAACTTATTAAGCATGCAAAAAGTATAAAAAAACTAACTAATTGGCCTTAATTTTTATTTTTTTTCTAAAATGCAAAAATATGAAAAATGCATAAAAATGATTATTTTATTATTTTTATTATGAATTTCTAAAAAAAAAACTAAATTTTTTTATTTTTTTAATGGTTATCCTAGAGATGTGACATGTCTCCAAGGTTATACATACAGAGGTTGCACTACAATGGACAAGAACAGAAAAGGAAAACAAAAAGGTTAGCAAATCCGGACGGTTACCTAACTGAATATGATGCACTAACTATACACCCTATAATTTGCTGGATGTGACTTACTGGTCCAAACTATAGAGTCACTCGACATTATACCTTGCTAAATGAAACATATAAGAGTTAAGGGTAAGTGAGAACACTAAGGTTACTTAGGAAAGGAAATTTGTAATATTCAATAATGAGGTATGATGCTACATATAAGTAAATGGGAGTTTATATACTAGCCCCACTAGGGTTACAATACATATAAGGAAAAAACAACAGGGTATTTTACAAATGGGATACATAAGACATGTTAAAAAGGGTAAAAATGACAAAAAATATTTTATACGAAAAAGTAAAAATCCTCTTAGAATGTTGTGTCAAAAGACACATATCAAGAGGCAATTGGAGGCTTGAAATATATTTAGATCTGTTAAATTAAATTTTGAGGTGGCTTAACAGTTGTAGGATTTAGCTTAGAAGAAGTTAGAAGAAGTCAACAATTAGAGCCAACCTAGTTTGGTTTAGGTTAGAGCTTGGTCGCTTCAATACACCTGGATTCTCTTCAAGTTGCTTGACTTGATAAGTTGGCATATTAGGAGGTTGGCAGCTCGGATCAGTTAGATGTTCAGCATTAGGATGCTCAGAAACTATGTTCAACCTCACAAGAGTTCACTAGTGGTTGTGGCTGTTCGATAGGTCGATAGATCTACTAAGCAGATTGGCTAGCTCGGTGGTGCAATCCTCTCTTCTTAGTAATTCTCGAGCTTAGACGTGTCAAGTGAGTTCTAATAGTCCTCTTGCTTGACTTCTGGTGATTGGTCCGAGGAGTTGAATCCTATCAAGGTGCTTACATACACATCAGTTAGGATCAAACCAATGTAGTTCTATTTTTCTTTAGAAAATTTTAGAGTGTTAATTATTTTTATTTTTGAAGGATGGCTAATAAGTCATCGGTTTACTATGCATGGTTACTTTCGATCACCGAAACAAGTGGGAAGTTGCACTTTCGTAAGAAATTTATTGACAAAACTAAGTTTGGAACATGCTCTTCGAGTTTTGGTGGTTTTTGAAATGGAGCAATGATAGTAGATTTTAGTTGACATGGATAGGAATGATTCTTGATGATTCAAAGGAGATTCCTAAAGTTTTTTAGGGCGAGAAATACGTTGATAGGGTTATTTTTTGATAGGTAGATCATTTTTGTAGTGCTTCAAAGAAGTAGTGCATAGGTGGCAAGGGTTCAGTCATTGGTGGAGTTAGGAGGCGCGACTAGGTGTAAGATTAGTCAAGTTTGGTTGCATAGGTGATGTACAAGGCTGTAATGTGAGCATTGTATGTAGTCTTAATGTGTGTATGGTTGTGTGACAATGGGATCGATGATGGAAGGTAGTGGAGCTTGGTGGTACGCATTTTTGGTATTGTTGCAAGGTTTAGAAATGTGTTTGATCCTTTTCCAAACTTGATTTTATAAATTTTTAATCAAATCTCTTTAGCTTGACTTGGACCTTTTGTATATGTAATGTTGGGTTTACATGGCTGTGCTAATTGTTATTTGGATGAGTTTTAATCCGAGTTCTTATTGGATTGTAAGTTTTGTCAACGATTTACGCATGATCCTGCAAAATTAGCACAAAAATATCAAAGATTTAGCCTAATTCGAAGCTTGGCACGTGTTTTAAAAACTTGGAAATTTTCTTCCCTTTTCTTGTTCAAAAGGAAATTGGAGGAAAAGACTAGTCATGTACATAGCCGTAACCATGACCAAGTCTCCTATGCATGTCGTAAGATTCAAACCCATGACCTTTTGAATGCATGTATGTGTCTTAACCAATTAAGCTATTGCTCATTTCCCAAAATCTTATGTGTTTGAAATGTATTTAAACTATCCAAATTGGGCTTAACTCTAATTTTATCTTACAAACCTAAACCTAATTATCTCCAACTTATTTAAAATGACCTAAACATGTTTACATGCTAAGGACTTTTCAACACAAATTTAATTCAATAAATTTTGAGTCTTCTTTTATTTTATTTTTTACTTTGTCTAGATAAAAATTTAAAATTCAAAGAAAGCCCTTTTCTTATGAATCCAAATTTTTACTAAACTTTTCTCAATTTTTTTTTTCTAGTAAAGCTTAATTTTTCAAAGACTTGGAATTTATTAATTTGTGTGTATATTTTATTATTGCTTGATCCGACTATAAATGACTCATTGATTTCACTCAGACTCTTTAGACACTTTTTCAATTTTTTTATATTTTTCAAAATTTTTGGATTTTTTCTATTTATCTTTTTCTTTTGTTTTTCTTAATTTTTTTTATAAACCTAACGAAAAATTAAAAAAAAAAAAAGATAAGAGATCGAGAGTCAACAACTACCCCTCTTTATAAGAAAGTTTGAGCAAAATTTTACTACAAAAACAAAAGACATGCCCATTTTTATCGAATCCTAGCTTGAATTGGTAGGATAAAGAATTCTAACTTAAATGGTCAACTAAGAAAGGGTCCCAGCTTAAATGGGCAAGTAAAAAATGACTTTGACTTGAAAGGCTAGCTAAGAAAGATCCTTGCTTGAATTGGCAAGGTAAAAGGACTCTAACTTAAAAGGTTAGGTAAAAAGGATCTTAACTTGAAAGGTCAGCTAAAAAAGATTCTAATTTGAAAGGCCAGCTAAGAAATATCTCAACTTAAATTGGGGGGGGGGATGGGGGGGGGTGGTGGTGGGGGGTAAAAAGGACTTTGACTTAAAAGGGGAGATAAGAAAGATCTTAACTTGAAAGGTCAGCTAAGAAAGATCCACACTTGAAAGGTGAGTAAGAAAGATCCTGACTTGAATTGGTAGGTAAAAAGGGACTCTGACTTGAAAGGTCGGATAAGAAAGGTCCTAACTTGAGAGGCTAGCCAAATAAAGTCTTAGCTTAGAAGGCGAGTATCCTTAAGAGGACAAATTTCTTAAGAACCTAATGAAAACAACCTCTGCTTAAACTGGCGGATATGATTAAAATGATAGCTCTCTCAAGAACCTAAAGGAAAACAAACCTTGGCTTGGACTGGCAAGTATCCATAAAAGGGTAGCTTTCTTAATAACCTAAAGGAAAACAAACCCCTGCTTGAACTGGCGAGTATCCTTAAGAGGATAGATTTCTTAAGAATCTAAAAGAGAACTCCGGCTTAAATTGGCAGGTTAAGACTGGATGTTATTAAACTATAAAAAACTATCTTAAATGGATAGACAACTCTTTCGTAAGATTCATTGTTGATAAACAGGATCAACTATAAAGGCCATCTTGTATGGACAAAGATTTAAAGAGTGTACTTTTATACTCATCCATCATGTTGTTTCTCTAAATACTTTGGGTTATTTCTATCTAATTTCGTTGAATTTGCTATTATGAGTCAATTCTTGATTTCAGGACTCAAATGAAGCAATAGGGTGAAAATATGAGAATTTAGGAAATTTTTGAAGGAATTTGCACTTATTTTGGAGAACGAGTTGAAGATAGCAAGCGTCGAAGAGAATTAATCTAAGGATTAAGTGATGAGGAAGATGACGATCACTCTTCACAGCTATGTTCTTTAGCCACGAAGCTTATGTCCCCAATTTCCAATTGAAGTTTAAAGAATTATTAGACAAGTATAAAACTACGGTCCAGCACCATGCACGTGTTTTGCATCAATGCTCTTCTCGTCATTAATTTTAAGACAATTACTTAAAGAATTATCATAAGTCATGGACATGCCATGATTTTAAAACATTTGCCATTTAAAGATTATTTTGTTAAGACAATATAAATAGATGTCAGACATGTGTACACAAGAGAGAGACAGAGAGAGAGAATAGGCTAGATAGAAGTCTTTTATTAGGGTTTAGTCAATTTTCATCATGAAAGCTTTTTTTTTTTTATCATGTCTGTATCGTAGAAGCAGTGATATGTAAGCTTATAACTATTAAGGTAACATGTAGTATACTTTGATTGTTATTATTTTAATGAAATATTCTTATTATTATTCATTCAATTACGTATTTCATTTGGTTAAGTTGTTATTTCTAGAGTTTCAACTTAATTATCAGATTTTTTGTATTGAAGTTTTGAGGCAATACATAAATAAATTTATCATGATTGATGAGATTTGCTACAAGCTTAGAGATAAGTTATAGATTTCTTTTGGAATTAAAATTTATTTCTTGTTTGTTGTTATGGAATTCCTATTTTTGATGTTGTTCTAACGAGTTTTATTCTAGAAGCAATTCAGGTTGATAATTAGGATTATAATTTAATATAGAAGCGATTCTTATTAAATTAGCAATTGAATTCCTCTAGTTAATAAGAATAGGAAATTCATTAGAAACTGTAGGCTACTACATGTTAATCTCTTGGTGATTAGAGCTTAGATATCATCGTTCATAGTTAATTAGGTTTTCTGTATTGCTTGCGTTCGTAATTGATAATTGTTAATTAGTATTTATTTGGAAACTCTACCCAATTTATTATCAATATTGCTATAATTTTAATTAGAGTAATTTAGTACGCGTTAGTAAGTGTTCAGTTCTCTTAGGATTGACAACCCTGAACTCTAGAAGTTCTCTATACTATTACTTAATAAGTGCACTTTCCTAATCAGCACCGATATATGCCCCATCAAGATCCTTAGTTTCCCTTATATAGAGAAAACCAACAATGACTATAAATCTTAAGATTGGAAGGCTCTAAACTCTAAGCTTTGTGGAAATGCTAAGAGATAACTTTGGAAGGATGTTAGGATGGGACTAGACTTGATTCAATTTAATTCTTTTGAAAATTTTCATTTTTCTAGAAAACCTTACATTTGGAAAAAAAATTTTTTTTTAGAGAAACTGCTAACAAATTAAAGAATTTTTAACGACACTTAAAGTTGCGCTTCAGTGGCAAACCGTCCTAATACTTGGTGATCATTCATTTTCTTCTTGTCATTGCCTAAGGACTCATTTATGGAACTTGTTCCATGACTTTATAAAGCATTAAATTTTGAAAGTAACCAAAAGCATGAACTTTAAACTTAAGGAAAATTGCCATTTATGTTCGTAGGGAAGTATTTGATTCTTCTTTTATTTTCCACTTAAGGAATAGGTACCATTACTTGAAATATTTAGTCCAAGAGGACTTCCTTACACTCTTACAAGTTTATTTTCACTTTGAGCATCAATTTAAAAAATTATACTCCGTCTTGTAAGTGATACATAATGGTTAATTAGTTAAGCTTTTTAGGTTTACAATATAAGGCTTATGGTCATTGGCTTAAGAAAAGAAATCATTGTAGTCACCAATTTGAAAGAATTTACTTGCATTCTATCATGGGTTTACAAGTCAAGAACTTAGGAACAAACTAAACAAGGGCTTACCCCTGTTTCATAAGCGAACATTGCTTAAGATAAGTTCATTCCTTTAGTCAGAAGAGTTGAATTAGGGGGGGTCGTGTGGGTAGAGTCATAAAATTAAGGCTTCATGCTTTTAGGCTTGGAAATTTTGTTGTATTTAGGTTTCAAATACTCTTGTGAAAGCCTAAGGTTTTGAGCACTACAATTTCACCATAAGTTTTGAACTTAACTTTGTAGATGTATGAGGGCTTTATGCTTATAAGTTTGATTTCACATTTGAATAAGATCACCCTATTATTTCTCTTTCTTTTCATTCTTCATTCTCCCTTTTTTTAATTTTCTTCTCTTCTTTTCTACTTTCCTTTCTATTTCTTTCTTTTCCTTTTTTTTCCCCTTTACTTTCCCTTTTTATCAAGGTGATCACTATCCATTGTCTTGATTTCTCATTTTAAGAGAATCAAAGCCCTAAATCAATGAAATTCAAAGTGTGAGGGCTTAGGTGAAGTGTGTATGGGCTTAAGGTGTTTTGAAAAAGTGTATAGGTCTAGGGTACTTGGAAAAGTTCATGATCTTAAGGTATATCCACTTGGGTGAAGTGTTAACGAATCAATGCTCCCCTTGATTCCAAAGAAATTAAATTATCTATGACAAGTAATGCTCATGAATCGATGCAATTGAGATAAGCACAAGTTAGTTCATTCCTCTCTCCAAATTAACGACCCTAACCTCCTAATAACCCCAGTTTGGGGTGGTTCTTAATAGAGTTGATTTGGAAAAAAACTCTCTAAAAGACTTAAGTGGGTTTCCTAAGGGATAATTGTGTTTAAGGATGATAAACTGAATGCTTAACTTCATTTTAACATGATGTACCAAATTCAACACAGACTTTCTTTAAGGAATAAGATTAATTCCTCGCTTTGATTCACTCATCTCTCATGTGTATTTTAGGTTAGTGTTTTAGGACATGGCTTGCCTCTCTTCATTCTAAAAATTTCAAATAACGGGTTACCTTTCCTAAGTAGAAAGTGGTTATTTAAGTGAAGTTGATCATCGATTAGAATTGCCTTGGCTCAATTAGATGGATTAGTCTAAAATAATGCCCCATTAATCATCTTAGAATACTCCCCAGCCTTTTGGTTACTTTAAATTAATTACCCCACTCTAATAATTTGCAAAGTGCTTATAGAATTTGATTAAGAAAGTCAAATAGAAAAGAGCAAATTCATTTATTCAAATAACAAGTGTAGAACACAAAAGCTTTGTTTTTGCGAATGTAAGCCAATGAAAAGAAGAACTAATCTAATGGAGCCAATCTACACTCTTTTTATCCTCTGATGACAATTCTTCCCATCCGTGCCCTAGTAGATGGGCTTTTCTTTGCATAGTTAGGCATTTCACCATAATCCAACCCCTTGTTGCTTATTTGAATAAATCCAACATCTATCAAGTTTTGAACTTTGTTTTTCAACTCCTAATATTTATTAGCAACATGCCCCCATTGACCCATATGGTATTCATATTGTACCTTAGGATCGTTCTTTTGTGGCCTATACTTCGACATTAGGGCTTTTGTATATAGTAAAGTCATTTCCTTTAGTTGATTTAAGACTTAAGACATTGGCATGGGAAGTAGTGTGAATTTTCTCCTCTTAAGGCCTTGGCATTATATACTTGGTGTAGGCTTTGGCTCCACACTCTTGAGTAATGTAAAATTACTTCCATTCTTCGCAATTATAGTTATTTCTTTTTCTTCATTCATTGAGATTAAGCTATTAACAACTATTCCATCATACCATGGGGGTAACTTAGCACTAACTTTAATATTGAACCCATCTATTTGAATGAACCTTATGTCAATAAGGTATTGCACCCTATGCCTTGATCTCCAATAATCTTTGATTGAGTGGCCTAATGAGGCGAAGTGATAATCACAATGTAAGCTAAGGTTTCTATCTCGTGGTTGGCATCTTGTTTAAGGGAGTTCAAAGCCCAATAAAGTAACTAAGTGATCAAGACAAGAATGGAGTGAACTATCTTTTGGTTACCTTTAGGCCTTTCTTATTCTACATAGGCTCTTGGTCATTACTTGGGAGCATTTTCGGTTGCTTTAAATGATGGGCTAACATTTCAAATGGCAACAATGCTCGAAACCCATTTGGGCTCAACTTCGGTTACTTGTGTCCATTAAGGCCTACCTTGAGGCTAGTTAATAGCCATGTTAATTGGGATATGCATATTTTCCATTGAATTACCTTCATCTGAGTCTATACTGTCTTGCTAAATAGGGATTCGCTGCTAAATTCTAATAACCTTTTACAAATCTTAAGATTTGACCTTTCTTTAGCAACAAGGCCCATGTTTTTTAATTTGTTGGATATAACATACATAGCTATCTCTAGACTGATAAGCCTTTCTTAGCCTCTCTTCCATAATTGCAAGCCTTTCCTCTAGTTCCTTACCTAAACTAAGTCTACTTCTTTGCAGCTCTGAAGGATGGATCATGGTTCCCTTTTCTTATTGGGTTCTAAATTCATATTATCGAGCTGTCTTCTCATTGTGGAGATAACCAATGGCGGAACTAAGACCTTGCAATCGCTAGGTTAATCGAGTCATAACTTGTTCTAGTGATGCAATTCATGAGTTTGAATTGTGGGCTTTGAACATACTAGCTTTAGAGTGGAAATCGTGAGCTTAAAAACTATGAGAGGCAACCTTTGAGAATCCTTAAAAGAATCCTCTATGTTAGCAAATTTTTCTTTTCTTTTTTTTTTTCATCTCCTTTTTTAAAAAAAAAAAACCAAAAAACTCTTTGAAAACACCTTCTTCTTTTTTTTTTTATAAATTTTTTAATGACCTTTTATTGATGAAAGACAATTAAGTTACAAATGCTCGTATCACTAATCTGACCTTAACAATGAAAGACACTTGTTACAAAGGTGATGAAGCCAAATAACGGGATTTATTACAAAGACAATGACTTATGAAAGAGAGGAAATTATTCTAAACGAGAATGAGTTAAGCTATGATAACAGAAATGAGTAATTATTCTACATGGGTGACATTGGGTTCTGGAGAGGTGGCAATCTAATTCCTATTGTGGAAAGACGCCAACCTAAAAAGATAGTTATTTATAGTCTAAGGATAATGGCTTATATATAAGACTAAATTTTTTTTTTCTTTTCTCATTTGTTTCCTTAAAGATTTTAATGTCATTATTTTTATAGACAACTAGATTGTCACTACTTCCTAAATGGTCCTACTACATAAGTAATGTCAAAAATGAAAAAAGTGAGAAAACTAACTACAAGAATAACAATTGAGAATGAAAGAGGTGATTATTTTATAGGGAGGAAATTGGAATAAGGGGTGTCATAGCGATTTTAGTTTATAACGTAAGGGATATTAATATTTTCCAAGCCTAATAAGAAATTTTCATCTGTATTTACATATGTGTATGTACACATGTTATAGACTTCAAGTGTAACAAATAATTATAGTAAACAAGAAAAAATGAATAAATAATGAGTAGAACAAGAGTACATGGGCACAAATGTAGAAACTAGCAATTGAATGATAGTGTGACATTTTATTATATTTTTTTAAGTTGCAACTTTATTAAAATCCTACACTTACATTTATCAGATCACAAATGAACTAGACCCTTATTAGGTATATAATAAAGTATAGGAAAAATTTTAGAAAAATAAATATCATGTAATGACTAACAAGAAAATATTTTACATGTGAAATAATACATGGAAATATTATACAACAACTATATCATATGGAAAAATAATAAAGTTGCAATTCCTTGCCCTTAATTATTTTATTTTATTTTATTTTTTTCGAAAAATGTTGCACCAATATTCATTTACTAGCCCATAAAAGATTTAATATAGTTTAATGGGTTTCATCTTGACTTTTCGTTGCGCAACCCTTTACTTATACAATAAAACATAAACCACAACACATAATATATGTTACAGGATAATATATAGGTCAAGTATATACATAATAAAATATAAGAATTAACATAAAAATCAAAATACAATGAAAATATGATGCAATATGATATACACACATGCAATGCAATAAAGATAAATAATTAATAAATTATAGTGTATGAATTTCTAAGATTATTTTTTTGGTTTTTTTTAAAAGTCCAATTTGCTATTGGTCATAATAATTCTTCTTGAATTTTTATAATTTAAGAATTATCAATCCCTTTTATTTTACAATGATGCAGCAAGGTAGGATTTATGGGCCTCAATCTTTATAGGCTCATATATTCCCGAGAAATTATTTGTGGTCTAAGCAAGAATGGGCTCGCTTATCACCGCCTAATAGGGTAAATACCTTGCGACCTGAAGGTTACATAATGGTAGCTCATCTTAGTTTCTTAAGGTAGCCTAGGTCAGACCACATTTAAGCATCTACATATGATACATACAAAAATAAAATTCCCATATACCCAAAAGTTAGGTCCATTGGGTCAGGTTTTCCCTAGTAGGCCTACATTGTTAAAACACGGTCAGTACAACTATTTATAATAATATACAAATTAAAACAAAGAGAAAAATAAAAATAAAGGCCCATTAATTAATTTTTTAAAATTTCTACATAGTTAGCCTACTAGTATCCCTAATAGAGACGTTAATTTTATCAAACCTTATTTCGATTTTGCTTAATTTAACATATATTAAGCTTAGTTTATTTAACATAGATTACTTGATATTAAGTTAAGGAAAAACATTTTTTCTTAAAAAATGTTTTAAAATATTTTTGAAAAATAAGTTTGGAGTTGTTAACCAATAAAATTGGTAAAAAAGGGAAATGAGGGTTTTTTAAGTGGAAAAAACTTTAATTTAATCACTAGTCCAATGAAATTGAGTTCAAAAGCTAACATATTAAGACAAAAGTCTCTATGCAGAAATTATAAAAAACTAACTAATGGGCCTTGATTTTTATGATTTTTTAAAAATGCAAAAAATGAAAAAAGTTAAAAATGCATGAAAAATAATTTATTATTATTTTTTATTTACGAATTTCTTAAAACAAAAAAAAAAATATTTTTTTTATCGTTGCCCGGAATATGTTTACGTACCTATTAATTAAAATCAATCTAATGTAGTTCTATTTTTTTAAAGAAATCTTTAATTTGTTGATTATTTTTTATTTTTGAAAAATGGATACATTTAAGTTTTTCCCCATTTTTTTTTATTTAGGAAAAATCCTAAAAACCAAATTTCTATTTCCAATTTTGAAAAATCTTAAGAAACCTTAATTTTCAAACAAACAAAAAAAACACCAATTAGAAATTTATTTTTATTTTTGGATAAATCAAACTAAGTGACAAAACATTTTTTAATTTTTCAGGAAAACTTTAAAAACCTTAATTAAAAATGCGATTTTCATGCAAATTTTCTAGAATGTGCAATTTTGGTGAAAAAGAATTGCAAATATGCAATCTTTATGTGAAAAATACAAATTTTTAACAAAAAAACGCAAACTGTAATAAGAATATATGAGTTGTGACCCTTTATAAAAATGAAAATTTTCTTAAAAATACGCCAATTTTATGCCAAAATGCAATATTATTTTTGGATGAATTTTGTGGAGATTTGGAGCACCAGATTAATATGTTATGAGTTTGGGGAGTATATATGTTATATGTGTGAAGTAGCCTAACAAAGAAATCAAGAGGAAGTTGATTCAAATTGAAGTATAAGTACGTTGTAAGAGGCGTTTTAAATCTAGTTATGAGTTGAACGTAGTAGTGGTTATGCTAAAATGTAGAAAATCCTCATATCATAACTTAATTCAGAAGCAAAATTAGAATCAAGGCTAGTAGAAGTATAGGAGGGAGTTAGTCAGAACTCGTATTAGAGGTTACATTCACCCGAATAAACTGTAAGAAATAAGTTAAAAGGCATTTATAAGAATTAGAAATAAAGGGTCATCAGAAGCTAAAGTAGAACTTAATTTAGAGGTTAAATTAGAGTTAGAATCAAAAGCAAACTCAGAACCTAGCTGAATATGAGAAGTAGTCACAAGAGACTTAAACTTAAATAACTAAATATAGTAATACCCTAAACCGAGGATAATAATTTATATTAAAGAATAAAGCCTATATACATGATTTTTATGAATACCGAAATAATATTTGTGTTATGGGGCTAGTAATAACGAGGTACTACGAGCTATACCTTAGCAAGCAAGTGTGAGAATTCAGATAAGTTTGGGATCAGTACGTAATTATATTTTGGAATACTATTTCATAGTATTTAGAGGCTTAAGATTATACTTATTGTGCTTGCAAATAGTTTGATTATACGCATGCATATGTGTACATGTTCTTGAATGTATCATATAATATTGGCTTACTATACTGGTTTGCAATTGTTTTGTATTTTGTGATATGAATTGACCAACTTAACTGGACTTAACAATATATGGCTTGTAATCTTAACTGGACTTACATCACCACCTATTAGGGGATGTTCAGGGTTTTTCAACTAAATATTGACTCCTTTGAAAGGGATAGCATTGGAGCATAATGGTTCCTTTTTCATCCTTAGTCTAACTAAGTAACAGATGAGAAGGTCATGGCAAGGGTGAAGGCAGTAGTTTAAAGGTAGTTGTAGGAGGTGCAGTATCTCTATTATATAAGCTTGGGTTTGGTTGTGAGCTATTACATGTGCATTGAAACTTTTCAACTCGAATTAGAGCAAGTATAATTTTTTTAATCTTATAACAGACCAAACAAAGTTGTGTAATGACATTTAGTTATTGCATTGCATTAGCTAACCGTTTAACAACTCTATTAGTGCTTGACGTATGGTCTTATGTCTCCATCCCAGCTTATTGAGTGGTTAGTTATTCACATCTTTATAAATATTATTGTAAGTATGGGTTAGGGAGTAATATTAACTACACCAAAGTTAAGGACTGCTGGATCTTGGAAAGTAAGGATATAAAACTAATGAATAGATGAACTTCTGAGATCGTTGCATTCATTCATCCACCTTATGATATATGAGTATGTATTTATTAAACAACTAAATTAACGATATTGTAAGTCATATTCGTGTTAATTGACTTTTAATATATGTTATATTGCCATCAAAATTATATTACCTTCAAAGAGACTATTTACTTTAAAGTGAGTTAGTCATAGTTATCTTGTGTAAATCAGGCCCAGGATAATAGTTGAGAGGTAAGCTTCTATTTTAAGATGATTTACATAGCAGAATTGTCATGACTCTGCTGCTTTAGGGCATGACAAAAATTTAAAATTTAAATTTTGAATCCAATGAAAGCCTTTTTTTTTTTTTATGAATCTAAATTTTTACTAGACTTTCCTTATAAAATGTTTTTTCTAATAAAGTTTAAATTTTCAAAGACTTGAAATTTATTAAATTGCATGTATATTTTATTATTGTATGATTCTACTTTGAATGACTCACCAACTTTACTCGGACTTGATACTTTTTCAACTTTTCAATTTGTTTGGATTTTTCAATTTTTTCATTAGGATCGAAGCAATCTCTTATGCATAAGATTAAAATGATCTTATCATATCAATTGCCCTGCTTAGACATAGTCTTGTTCCTAAGCATGTGATAAGCTCAAAGCTGTTCATGGATTCCATTAATAAAGTACACATTGAATCCTAAAGGAATTGAAGCAATTCCTTGAAGTTCATGTTTCATTACATCATGGTTACTTGTCATAACATCGTCTCTTTAGTATAGGAATCCTTGATGATGAAAAATTTTACTAAAGCAAGATGACATACCATGAAGAAACATAACGATTGCAAAACTTAATCAACTTTCATTAATACTGGATCATTTACACTAGGGGAACTTCTATAGTCTTGTCCATTATTTTGATGTGACGGAACCAGTTCGGTCCTTCATCTTACTGTTCATTTAATACCTATTAGATCTAAATAGTTGACAATACAATCGGTTTAATGGTTTAAATCTAATGAATATTAAATCAACGATACAATTAAAGGCGGTACCGATCCTGTAAAAATAGTGGATGAAACCGTAGACAAATCCTTACATTGGATTATATATATTAAAGACATTTCATAAACAAAAGTTTGCACTCACATTACCTTCAATGTTTATGTTGCTTATAATCTTCTTCATATCCACATAAGTAGGCTAGGCTTGCTTTTGAAAGGCTTCAATCTTCTTACTAATTATTTTGAGATTTCAATATAGCATGATAATATAGCAACTTTCTACTTTTGGTGGCAATAGCCAACTAATTAATGCCTTCAAATGACTTCATAAGTAAATTTAATTCTTTGACTGATAAGGAATCCAAATGGCAATCTAATAAAAGTAAAGCCTTACTAGACATAATTACCATTGGATTAGCTAGCACAATATTTAAGAAAGGGGACTTCAACTAAAACTCCCCTTCCAGAGCATGCAAGAATTCTAAAGGTTGAATGAGATGAGATGGCACAACAAACCCAGGAACTTTGTCTTCTCCTTAAAATCGATTAAAGGTATAGCTTCCTTATCTTGACAAGACATGTATGTTTATAGGGGAAGAAGAAGATTAAATGGGACATCATATGGAGGAATGTAAAGAGAAAATTCCATTATCAAGCTTACTTCTCTTTACCATGAGTGCTTAAGCATAATAATATGTCAGCATGTCTCAAAAGGTACATCTGCATATGTTTCAACTTAGATATCCCTCGTCTTATATGGCCTAACTAATATCTCTGTATCTTCTTCACTTTTGGTATCAAATACATAAGCCTGCTCTTGTAATCTATCAACTCTTAACCATTGTCCTCTTCAACCATCGGAGTAAGGTGATCTCTTAAAAGGGGCTTTCCATCATCTATGTATGGGGGTGTAGGTACGGATGCAAGGGTTATGCAGGTACCACGTAAGAAGTTGCACTACACATGATTAGACAAATAACACGAGTGACTCATGCGAGATGATCAGGAGAAAAGTGTAGGGAGGAGGAGGAGTAAGCAATTTTGATGAGGCTCTAACACGTAAGGTAATAGGTAAAGGAGTGTAATAACATCAAACTTCAAGATTAATGAAGAACAAGATAAAGTTCTCAAAGTGTTTTAAGTATTTGATCTTTGAGACAGGGTTCTGGTAGGGTAACGACGTTAATAGGGGTTTTTGTCGTATCTAAATGAGGATACGAATGGGGTATTTATAGGAAATTGTAGTTAATCCCATCTGTTGGATCATGATAGTGATTAATGGCTAAAATTGAGGCCTTTTATTAATGGATATCAAATGAGCTATTTTCATAGGTTTAGGTTCAAATAATGGTTTTATTTATTATTTTAGTGTGAGCCAAACTAAGAAAGATTAGATTGGACGTGCCTTACTTTAAGCCTGCCATGCCAAAACTCTCCTGATCATTCTGGTAATTTATGGGCTTGGCTCATTGGGCTCGCTCTATCACTTTAGCTTAATGAGTCAAATCCATTTAATCAATAGGCTTGAAGCTCAATATTAATTTTGGCTCTCTACATTTTGCCCTGTGACCAAAGTCCTTTGGACGAAGTTGAAGGGGTTTAGGCATCGAATGAGCCCTTAGATAACTCAGGCGCATGTGCTATTGAACAGCTACGTCGCTACTAGATTAATTTGAGAGTTGTTTAAGTGTGTGAGTTCACAACACCTTTTAAACATGTGTTATGCCTTAGCTAGATTGAGTTGCAGGTTGCCCCCAAAACAATACTTTAAAAATAAATCTTCTTTAAGCTGTCTCTTCTTGAGTTGATTTGTTTCTTTGATGCAATTTACATAAATTATAGATTCCATTGACTTGAATTTGTATGCTAACTTCACATTAGCGATCTTATGAGGCCAACTCCATATATCAATATTGCCTTCATTTTCTTCTCATATAGAAGCATCCTTTTTGTAAGGTCTTCACATATCATATAAATGCTTTGTTACGCTATGACTGATAAGCACGACAGTGCCTTGGAAGCTCGACAAATTTACAGATCTCTATTTAGAAAACTCTTTAAAAAATATTTGAAGCAAACATCTTTGTCAACAGCTAACCTTCATTTTTCCATTTTAACCCATATTTTTTTTTTACTTCTCTATCATATATAGAATGTCCATCTTGTAATCTTGGATCCTTATATTTATTTACATATCTTACGAATTATTTATCTACCAATTTCTCGAGCTACCTCATCATTGTAAGTTTTATAAATCAAGTCATGACTTGATCTTGGCGCTTCGCCGAATCGAAAATTAGGCTATGTCCCCCTTTTTCTTTATTTATCAAAGTAACCACTTTATATGGTGAGTGAGAACACCATAACACTTGGTAGGGGTGATTCTGCTTCGTTATGTTGTACCGAATATGTAAGTATCTTTGTTCTTCTGGCAACGAGATACATCTAACTCTTTGAATTGAATTTCATTGTTCTTGGGGATATTATATTCTCCAATTTCAATATACATAGAATCTTATTTTAAAATGTGTTGGTAGTAGAGCATAAGATAATGAATCAACCCTTCACTGGATTAATGCAAGGCCTAAACTCCAGTTGCTCTCGAAGTTGCCTACGTATTGTATTCTATTTATACATTGCATCTGCTGAGCAAAAGGACAATAAGTAATACATTGCCCTTATTCCTCATCCCTATTAAAACTTGATAGGTACTTTACATTCTTTCTTCTTTTGCTGTCTCTTTTTTAGGACATAGAATTTTTTTTGCATCCATAGAACATTACCTAGCCACCATACCAGAAGGAAAAAGCCAAAAACTCTCTCTCCTTCTCTACTTAACAACAAGTAAGGTAAGTAACCAAAAACACATTGTCATACTTTTTTTTTCATTCTTTTCTGCGAGTAAGGATTCAAAACCGAATATAATGATCTCCTTTTTTTTTTTTTATCTTCATCGTTCCTCATTATGTGCACATATCTCTTCTTTCACACATTTAGTAACTTAGTAGTATTGAAGAAGAAGGAGAAGACGAAACCGGGAGCTGAGTTCGAAGATGGTAGATCCCGGACTTGTGATTGAAGGGCGGCGACATCACTTGGAGACCCAAAGGAAGTGACTCACTTGTTACGTAGACTGGCGGAAACCATTTGGAGACCCAAAGGAAGTAGTTTGTCTATGGACTTGATGCCATACTTGAAGAAACTAGGAACCTGAAGGTTGGAGTATTGAGGCCAATTTAGCTTAGCTGTATTGCTTATTATCGCTTGTGTATCCGAAGAAGCTTGGAATTAGAAGTTGCAGTTGTGCCCAGGAGCTGTGCTTTGAAGATGAAGATTAAGCTTAAAGAAGCTGCCATTGAAGAAAACTAGTGTTGATGCGAATCGTGACTAAGAATAGACAGGATCGGTCACTGAATTAGTCTAAGCTTGCCAAAAGCTTGAGAAAGGAAATGATGGGGAATGTGCGAAAGAACAAATGCAAATGAATAGTAAGCAAAAACTCATGAATAGCTCCAATGGATATGACGCACCAATGGAACTTTCGAGAACTCACGGTACAACTCGATATGATGTATGAGATGGTCCGGTGAGGCTACTCGCCACCTAACTTTGCTTAAGGGTTAAGATAAGAGTGAGGATGGATGTAAACAAAGCAGTGTTTACGAGAGGAAACATTAAGTGTATTAATGTTCAATCTAATGATTACGGCTACAAGTATAAAGGCATTTATACTTGAGAATTTAGAGTAACATGCCTAAAAAGGAAAAGACAAAAAGGGTATTACCCTAAAAAATTAATGTACAAGAATACAAAAGGGTAAAAACAAACATTCTTGAAAAGTAATGGTTAGTGGAGTAGATTCTACACACGGCAATGATACATTAATGAAGTCGTTGGAGCATGCAGACAAAAGTGTATGGTTAGATTGCTTGTCCAAGTAAAGGTGGCACAAGATCAGTCCAAAGTCTCTCTCATCATATTGGCAAGATTAAAGCTAGGTAAGTGGTCGGTTCGAGACTGCATGTGAGAGAGTGAGGATTGGCAACTATCTCGACATACTGTTTCTTAATACATAATCTCCGATAAATAGGCAGTTATTCAATTCGGCATGCAGAACGGGTCAGCAAGGAGATGCTTGGCTTTGGCAGGAGTCGACTGGAGCAAAAGAATCCACCTTACCAAGCCTTCCAGTCTTTAAGCTAGGCTGTAGGTCAAAGGCCCAATAGCCTGATTCCTATCATTCCTTCAGGGTTGATTTGGATTTGAGATCAAATCTGAATGGTCTTCAATCAACTCTCCGTTGGGGTAATATGGACTGAGGTCAACAATGTTAAAGGTATCAGAAACCTCATAGTCTTCGGGTAGCTCCAATCTGTAGACGTTATCATTAATCTTTTGGAGGATTTTAAAAAGTCTTTCAGCCCTTGGGGATAGTTTGTTCCTCTTCTTGCTTGGACACCTCTCTTTCCTTAGGTACAACCACACCAAATCTCCTGGTTGAAAATGTTTGGTTGTCCTGCCTTCAGCCTTTTCTCACATACGTCTAATAGCTTGATCAATGTGCTAAGTGACTTTATTGTAGATATGTTGAAGGGATTGTACTTAAGCTCTTGCGTCAGGGTCCTCTTATGCAGGTACAGGTATATGGGTGTGATCAAGGGGTAACTCGAGATTAAAACCATAGACTACTTTGAAGGGGGTCTACTTAGTGACGTCATGTACTGTTTGATTGTAAGGGAACTCGACCACTGGCAAGTAGACGTCCTGGTTAGCTAAGTTCTTACCCACTACAACTCGGAGCAGTGCTCCTAAAGTGTGATTAACCACCTCTATTTAGCCATCGGTTTAAGGGTGATAAGAAATAAGGAAGTGCTGAATAGTTTGGTCCCCATCCGATGCCACATGGTCCTCCAGAAATGGCTCAAGAACTTTAGGTCTCTCTTGGAGACTACATTTCTCAGCACACTGTATAATCACACAATCTCCTACAAGAAAAGAGAAGCAATAGTTGAAGCATCGTTAGTTTTGGAGCAGGCCATAAAGTGTGCCATCTTACTGAACCTAGCCATGATAACCATTATAGAATCTTTGCTTCGGGCAATTTGTGGTAATTCGAGAGCAAAGTACATGCTCAATTCAGTCAATGGCTTAATCGGAATAGGCAATGGCATTGCTTTCTCCTTTTTAGCTCGGTACTTAGCCCTTTTACACACAATACATCTTTCAACAACTCGGTGTATATCTCGTCTCATTCTCGGCTAAAAGAATTAACCATTCAGCAATTCATATGTTCTTTTCCCCGTAAAATGTCTAGACAGTCCTCTACTATAGGCTTCCCTGATCAGTAGCTGCCACAGTGAACAAGTCGACACGCATAATTTTCCCCTTTAAAACAAGTAGCCATCTTCCATATGGTACTCGCCCATTGTTCTTCCATCAATACATCGTGCAAATATGGGTCTAAAGTGTGGGTCCCCAGAGTACTGCTCTTTGATGCTTGCAAACCTAAATAATCTGGTCTTCAGTTTACTCAAGTGTGTATGTCTTCTTAAAAGAGCATTTACAACTACATTGCTATTTCCTTTTTATATTTTATTACAAAATTGAATCCTTTAAGGAATTCAACCCATCTCACCTACCGCTTCGACAACTTGGTTTGACTCCAGAGGTACCTCAAGGACTCATGGTCAGTATAGATAACAAACTCTCTCAGTAGTAGATAATGCTGCTATACTTGCAGTGCTCAAATCAGTGCTAAGAGTTTTTTTATCATACATGAAGTAATTTAACTAAGATCCTCTGAGCTTCTCACTATGGAAGGCAATTGGTTGGCCTTCCTGCATTAGGATAGTGCCTATCCCAATGCTTGACGCATCACATTCCAGCTCAAATATTTTCTCGAAGTTCGATAGAACTAATAATGGGGTGGAGGTCAATCTTTCCTTTATCTCAGCAAAACTCCTCTCCTCTCTTCTCCCCAGTGGAAGTTGGTGTTCTTCTTTGTTAACTCAATAAGTGGTGCAGTGAGGGTACTGAAATTCTTGATGAATCTTCTGTAGAATGAAGCCAGTCTATGGAAACCTCTTATGTCAACACAAGTAGTAGGAGTTGACCACTTGACGATTGCTCGGATTTTCTCATCGTCCACTTGTAAGCCTCCTCCACTTACTACATAACCCAAGAATACCACTTCTTCTTGGCTAAAACAACACTTCTTGAGATTGCCGAATAATCTCTTGACACGGAGGATATCCAGAACGGCTTGGAGATGTTTACAGTGACTCGACATGTTGGTATTGTAGACCAGGATGTTGTCAAAGTACACCATGACACACTTCTCGATCAGATATCTCAACATATGATTCATTAGTCTCATGAAAGTTCTCAAAGCATTCGATAAGTTAAAGGGCATGACCATCCATTCATATAAACCATGTTGAGTCTTGAACGCCGTTTTCTACTCGTCTCTTGGTCTTATGCGAATTTGATGGTAGCCAGACTTAAGATCAATCTTGCTAAAAATCTTGACTCCATTCAATTCATCTAGCATATCTTCCAACCTTGGGATAGGATACCTGTACTTGATCGTAATCTTGTTCACGGCTTAGCTGTTTACACACATTAACTAGGTTTCATTCTTTTTTAGCATTAGAAGTGCCGATACAGTGCAAAGGCCGAGACTTTCCTTAACATATCACCTCTCTAGTAACTCATTAACTTGACGCTAGAGCTTAGAAACCTGTTCGGGACTCATTCGATAGGCAGGCTTATTCGGCAGTGCAGCGCCGGGTATTAAGTCGATGCAGTATTCTATGCCTCGAATTGGGAGTAACCCTTTAGGTAACTGTTCTGGGAACAAGTTGGCATATTCGTCCAGCAACTCTTTTATTTTCTAGGGTATTTCACCTTGCTCCTTCATCTCCAGTAGGCACCTGACCAACATTAATGTCAATGTATCAGCTTTAAGGGTATCTCGAAGCTTGGCTTTACTCATCACTAAAGATTTCTTTGATCCATGAGTAAGTCTGGCTTGCAGTTTATTAACTTCATTTGGTGGCATTGGGTTCAACATGATCTTCTTGTTATCCTTCTCAAATGTATACGTGTTTCGATATCCATCATGGATAACTCTCTGGTCAAACAACTATGGTCTTTCAAGCAACACGTGGGAAGTATACATAGATAGTATGTTGCAAAGAATTTGGTCAGAGTAATTTTCGATAGTGATTGGTAGTAGTACTTATTGAGTGACATGTAATGCTCTCTTTTCACTTAACTAGTGCAACTTGTATGACTTTGAATGTGCAATAGTCGGCAACTTCAATTTTGTAATGAGATCAGCTGATGCCACATTGGTGTAGCTACTACTATCCACAATGAGGGCACACACCTGATCATTCACCTTATAAGTGGTATGAAACAAATTCTCTCTCTACTCTTCCTCGCGTAAGGGTTCTATATTTATTGTGCATTGGACTACCATGATCAACTGGTCCAAGTCCTTAGCAAACACATCTTCTTCAATTAATTCCTTCTCAGCATCTTCTTTCTTGACACCAATCTCCTCCCCAGGTTCCTCATTAGTACTTTTGACCTCTAGCTTTGAGACGTCCTCCTTGATGACCATTTTCCTTCAATTTAGGCACTCAGCAGCCATATGTCTAAACCCTTAACACTTAAAGCACTTGATTTGGTTCGTCTTTTTACTAGATCCTTACCCCTTCTCATAGGTTTGGATCGGCATTTCACCATCAGGTTGGCCTTTCAGCTCAGCTTAGACATTTATCTTTTGACTCGGTTTAGTACTTGATTAAGCTCGGTGACTTCCTTGTCCGAGTCTACTAGTCGGCATTTTTGTCAATACTCGGCTTCTTGTTTACCTCTTTACTTGTTGGGCTATTCTAATGGCTTCATCTATTGTGGTGAATCATTAGAGCTCCACAATGTCCCAAATATCACCTCTTAACCTTGTGATGAACCTAGAGATTGTTCATGCTGGGGGCTCGTCCACTTCACATTGGATCATGAACATTTGGAATTTCTGAACATGCTTGTCAATTGTTCGACCTTCTTACCTTAGCTCTAGAAACTGAGTGAAGGTATCTTGTAGGTAAGTTTCTAGCATAAATCTATTTCTCAATATTCTTTTCATTTCAGGCTAAGTATTAATCTCTTGGTAGTCTTCTCGCCTCCTCATAGCTTGGAAATTCTTCCACTACATGGTGGCATATTCGGAGAACTCAATAGCAGTAGTTATGACCTTCTCATAATCCTTGTACTGATAATAGTTGAAAACATGCTCAACTTTTTCTTCCCATTCTAGATATTCATCAGCATTCCTAGATTCATTGAAGCTTGGAATTTGAATTTTCACATGGTTAGAAGCTTTAGGAACTCGAGCTCGCTCTTCTTTAAAATACTCTTCATTTAGTTCTCTCAGGTCTATCTTTCGTCTTACTCGTCCTCCTACTCCTTCACCTCAAACTGGTTGAGCTGGGTTTTGACCTCTAATAGGTTGAGTAATTGGTGAGGTGTTTTGCGTGGTCTCAGTTTATCAGTAAGCTAACGCATGAACAGCTTAGGTCAGATATACCAAGAGGTTAGCTACCTCATCAAGTCTTTCGTTTGTGTTCCTAGGGGTTCCCTGAGACTGTCGTCCATGGTAGATAACTCTATTAATGTCATCTCCAGCACCAATGTTTACACTTAGGTTAGTCATTTTCTCCACAGATTCAAAGCTCAAACTCTTTAAATAGGTGATATAGCAAACACTTCCACAAACCAGAAAATAATCTTCAGAATGCATTTGAACCTTTATATGTTACTAGTAGATCCAATACTTATTAGTATTTTCCTCAATCTTTTACTTATAAATATCAATAAACTTCTCATCATCTACCATCAGTAGCTTTCCTTCTAAATTCCACTTTAATCATATCCTACAACTTTTTGAATTAATATACTTCCTCTAATATAATTTCCAATTGATAGGTAATGATAATCCCAATCACCTTAAGTCTCTTTCCATCCACTAGTTTCTAACTTGTAGGGGATAAACACTTCAATATTATTACTGTATTTGCATTTCATCCATTTGTACATACCTTACAATGATGATACTCATCAACCAATCCTTTTGTTCATATTTATTATTATTTAACTAAGATCAAATGAAAGTCCTTCGTTGAAATCACTACTTATCTCCTAACTTCTTTAAGCTTCGATCCCTAAATAATTATCTGTAATCAATATTCCTTATCATCTTATCATAATTAGTTTACTAATAGATGACCGTCTTATAGAATTCACTTTTTGAAGGTTTATATCTTTCTAGATTGATTTTTGGGATAACTAAGTAACTTTTGATTAAAAGTACTAATCATCTCCAACTTATTGCTTTAATTCCATCTCTATCGTCCCTTGTTACTCATCCTACTAATATTTTAGGGTGCTTGGATACATATTCAGTTGCAATTTACGTAACAATCTTTCTTCATTTCTTATGTATCATTTAATAACTATTCATCTCCTATAACCAATCATAAGTACTGTATAATGATATAATTCCACTTGCCTCAGCACTGTATAAAAATCTCATTATCCATTTCATATTCATTTGGCTTCACTCACACTTAATTATTACTCTAAACTATAATTCTTCAATTCATGATTCACTAAAGGCCTAAGAATTCTTAATTTGGTTATAGCCTCATAGCACTATTTCTTTTACAATTCTTACACATATAAAAGGCTTCCAAGATTAATCACCAAAAATACATTTAATCTTTTTACACTCCTAGCTATAAATATGTCAATCGTCATTGCATTTGCACATGTCCAAAAGAATACACTTTCGTCAAGAAGCATAATTACACCTATTAAGAGATCCTTAGGATATCCATATATATGAATGATTAATGTAGGATCAATTCTAATTCTTAGGAAAACATGATCAATTGTCATACTATACCCATAATTTAAATTACTTATAACAACTATTTATTGAAAAGAATTCCACCACATTTGTCTTCTAATTAATTCAGTATTATTTTCACTTATTGATTTAGTACTTTATACTTCCATAGGAAAATGAGAAATAACGATCATTTCATATACGTTATCATTATTAGACTCCTTAATGTTGTCATCATCTATCATCTCTTATACCGCATTTTCATTCTATATAAGATTTACTCTTGAATTAGGTTTTGATTATACCTCTAATATAGGTTCTGATTCATTTCTGAATCAGTTTCTAACTTTTCCCTTTTAATGTTTTGTCTTTCTAAGATCTTATTCTACACTATGCTTTAATTCACTTCCAACTATACCATCTCGTATTTGTACTGAGCACCAAGCTAAGATCATCTTTGAAAGTCTATAGGTCTCTAATTCACCTTGATCTATAATACATATTACAATATCTCTATTGTTCTAAAACTCCAATTAATCTTTATTATTGTCCATAAGTCTCATCACTTCATTATTTCTCATTAATTACAACACAACTCCATTAACAAACTTCTTCGTAATACCATCCATAATATTAACATATCTTAACTAACTAATTATAATATTGTTTTCCATATCTCAATTTGGATTAAATCAGGGATTTTCCTTCATTCCACTTGAATCACCTCAACTAATCACCAATTTCTCCATATGATCTCATTACTAGAGTTAAATTCGATTAACGCCTATATCAGTTTAGCGTTATAATCGTTACTTATCTTATAATTTGTAGTACGATATTTTAATATCCATTTATTTCTATCTACTCTCAATGTACTCTTAAAATGTCTAATTCTTTTAAATTGTTATTGTTCAAAGCAAGTTCATTAGAATTTTGCTTTGATACCAATTTAGAACTGTCACGCCCCGAAGCAGTAGAGTTGTAATAGCCCTGCCGTGTAAACCATTCTAAGATAAAAGTTGGCCTTATAACCACTATCCTAAACTTGATCTACACAAGGCGTCTACGACTAACCCGCTTTGAAGTAAACAGTTTGTAATTTAAATAAATTATTTACTTAAAAAAGTGAGAATATATATATATATATATATATATACACTAGAGTTCAGTTATTACATTTAACGTTTATAACGCTTCACAGTAATCTATTTCCTAGTTAATACATTATTTAGAAATGAAAAATTTTAAGATAAGAGCTTAGAACTTAAAAATATATGTCTGTTCTTCAAATGTTTTCCTCACTCCCCAGCATCCAGCAGTTGCTAATTTCAAAGTAGTTATAAGCTGCTTCTTAGCCAGCACCTGCAATGATGTCTATAAAGATGTGAGCAACCACAACTCAGTAAGTTAAAATAGAGGACTTAAAATTATACTACAAACACAAACAAGGTTATCAACCAAATCATTTGGTACAATGCATGGTTAAGCAAATGCCATCGCACGACGTTGTCCGGCCCTTCGTAAGATTAGAGAAATTACGCTTGCTCTAATCCAGGTTGAGGAGTTGCTGTTAATGCGACAACTCATGGCCAAACCCAGGCTTGTGTAATGAAGACACTACAACTACCTTTATACCATTGGCTTCACCCTTGCCACGACCTCCTCACCTGTCACTTAGTTTGACTAAGGATGAAGAAAAGACCCATTATGTTATCCAGCGCTATCCCTTTTGAAGGGGTCGATATTTGGCTAGAGAATCTTAGGTTTCCCCTAATGGGTTGCTAAGCAGGTTCAATTTATGTTTACAAGTCATATATTTGTTAAGTTCAGTTTAGAGTGATCGATCACTTCATACAATATATGTCAGAACAACAAATAGAATCATAGTATCACTCATAATCAAGCACATGCACACAACTAACTATCTAACAAGCACGACCAAGTATAATCTCAAGCCTCCAAAATATAGCAACGTATTGATCCCAACTTACCTGGACTCCTTACTTGCTCACTCGAGGTCCGACTTGCTCAGGCCATTGCCGATCATCCTTATAACACAAATGTGGTTTCAATTTTTCATATAACTATTATAGGTTGGTTTTATCCTATAACGCTTATTATTATCTTTTGTTTAGGGTTTAATATGTCCAGTTATCTAGGTTCTTAAATCTTTTACAATTATTTTGGGTTTGGGGCTAGGTTCGGATTCAGTTTCCGCATCAATTTCTAAATTAAGTTCTAATTCGATTTTTACACATTGTTTTATACCCGAACTCTAGAAATTCGCTTCAACTTATAATGTGAAATTAATCACATTACTTCCATATATCCTAAATACCATAATTACCCCTAGTCAGTATTTTATTCCACCATATAATTACATAAATTTAAGATTTCTATTAGATTTATTATATATCCCTATTATTTATATAATATCAATTTTTATTTTAATATCTTCTATTTATTATATTTCCAATAATTGCATATTATGTACTATCACTTATTATGTATATAATATACATATAATATTTCTATCACTCTAATTATCATCTCCCAACGTCAATTATCACTTCAAAATGTCTAAATTCATCCTCAATTAGATTCTATACTTAATTACCTTAATTTACAAAATTAACTTAAAATTTACTATTTTTCCCTATTACTTATTTACTACATAATATGATAATAATTACATCTAACACTCCAAATGCTACAAATAGTATACTCTATCAGATTTCAATATCTTAAAACATATAACTGTGCATCAAATCAGTAATTACTCATTTAATTACTTAATTAACCCTAAATTACCCATTTTATGCATCATTTTAAGGCCTAAAATTTATTTAAAAATTTCAAAAATTAATTTTCCAAAACGAGCTTCATAGAATTATTCTATATCTTCTAAGTAGTTTACATAAAAATTTTTAGCTCAAAACTACATTTTTAAGGTTATTTATTTCTAAACCGAAACACGCTCGGTTTTGTATAATTTCTTAAGGATCACATATCACGGGATATATTTTCATCAAAATAATATTTTTCCTAAAAACTAAATACTAAAATATTTTAGAATAACAAAATTCATAATTTTCTAAGAATATTTACTATTTTTATAAAATTACACAAAATCAGGTTGAAAATTGAAGTCGGGTATGTGGTTGGTTGGGAGTGCATGTGAGAGAGCGAGGATTGGCAATTGTCTCGCCATATTGTGTACCGAGAACATATTATTTCTTGATACACAATCTCTGAAAAATAGGCAATCATTCAGCTTGGCATGCAAAACGGGTTGGTAAGGAGATACTTGGCTTCGGCAGGAGTCGATTGGAGCAAAAGAATTTGCCTTGCCAGGCCTTTTAGTCCTCGAGCTCAGTTGTGGGTCATAGGCCCAGTAGCCTGATTCCTATCAAGTGTTAAGCTTGAGGATAGTGGATTCATAGTTGTAAGACGTGATGCTTTTGGAGACCCTCTAAGCTTATTAGGTAAGTGTGACTTTGTGTTGCTACCTTTATGTTCCCTGTATCTAATGTTGTTGGGGCCTCTTCCCTTTTTTTTCTTTGTTTTGTCATCTTCTTCTTATATTATACTTCCTTCAACGACTTGAATCAATGAAGATTAAATTTGTTGAAGTCATTACCAACTTGAAGGAGGTGCTGCTGATAAGGACTTTGGGAAAGGATCCATTATTGGTATGAGAGAGCTAATCTAATTAACCTGTCTTTGATTTCCCTTTATATATATATATATATATATATACACATACTCATAAGTTTGTAGCTTAAATTTGCTCCTTCTCGTCTCTCATTTTTTTATTATATTTTTTTTCCTCATATTGCTCTTTATTGTTGCACGTTGCATGTACAAACATAACCAAGCTTTATTCTTCGAACATTAGCTATAAGCATGTCTCCATTTCGAGACCTTATTTCTCTTAACATACAGATAACACTATGAAGGCTTTATTCTTGATATATGCTGTAAGAGCTTTATCTGGTTGTCGTGACGGCTTTTTCGTGTTCCATTTTGCATACTCTACTCCTTTATTTTTGAAAAACTTATTACTACTAATGTGTCAATATACTGTCAAATTGTTGGTTACAACCTTTTGTTGTTTTTGTGGCTATGATTAAGTCATACTCATGCTTTTCTCTTCATTAATTTTCTCTTCGTTCTTCCTTGATTTGATGTTTAGGAATTATATGTTGATTGCCTTCTAAGTTCTATACGACTTTCAGTTCTTTATCTATTTAGTAGTCGATATATAGTTCCTAAGCTTCTATCAACTTTTGAGTGTGGGAAACAAAGCATTTACTTTAGTCCATTTAACTATTGGAATCCATCTAATGCCACTGTCATACGATGGATGGAAAAGTTTAGTTCTAGGTGAAGGTTTAGTAGCAAGCCATAACGTATATCATTTCTGTTGTATCAAGCGAGATAGATAATCACTATTTTGAACTCCATGTTATGATAGTATTTGTTTTTATTTTCCTCTTCATGCAATGAATATTAATATAATCCTCATGACTTAGTGCCTTTGTTTTTGTAATTTTACTTATGCTTTGATGTATGTCTTTGGGTAATTAATTATAACATCCTTCTCCCCACCACCACCCCCCCTCCCTTTTTCTTTAAATTTTGAAACTAACATCTCCTCATTATCTATGCTTTGTAGGTAACATAATCAATATTTGAGAATTTGGTTTAAAGAAGATATCTTTACCGACTGAACTCTAGCTGCCTATAACTAAGGGTCAAAAGTTTGTGATCACAACTTAAAGACCACATCTCAAACTAGCAATAGTTAGCAAATTGGCATGGTTTAAAGAGGGTAGACTCTTTACCTCCTAGATTGTGACTATTTGTCAATCGAGGGTCAAAAGTCTGCAGTCGTTACTTGAGTATCGATCTTTATCGACGGGTGATAGTAAAGTGGTATAATACTTGGGTCATATATGACCTCTAAACCAATTATAACTTAAAATATGAATTGAATCATGAGTCCCGAGTTGTAAGGACATGTACATATGAGCACATGAGAATTGAGCATGAGCTAAGTACATACGATTTGGACACGAGTCTTAGACATGAGCACATGAGAGTAATACGCTTGAGTTGAACATAACCTGCCTTTAACATAAGCACTTGTGAGGTGATTCGCTTAAACTATATATATAAAAATAAATCGCGAATACTCTAACAAGTATACTGAGTTGAAATCAAGTAATAAAGAGTGAGTAAGGTAGTTGATCCCTCGAGGACTAAGAAAGTACTAATCCTATGATAGTCCTTATCAATATTTAGGTAATCAAACTTAAATTGCGAATTAACTAATTTCTAATTAACCTAAAATTGTAAAAAAAAATTACGATAAAATATTTAAAACTATGCAATAAATTAAGAATGTAGGAAAAATAGAATCCACATCACTTGTGCAAATCAAATGTCATCATGTTGTATAAATTAATAGTTATACGGTCGTTCAAGTGAAATTATTATGCCTTAAAACTTAAAGACTTAACCTCTAATTAATCTGTCAGCTTCCATATCTCTAATTAATAGTAAACTCTAAATTATAATTATACATCTCCCGATGCTATGATCATCTAATGTCCTAAATCAATTATCCCTAATGTCTTAGTGAATAATTAACTCAAAACATCGCATTAATCCCTGGATAATTTTTAATTAATCTAATTAACATCGCTCTCACATTAGCTAATCGGTTTAATCAAGAATTTCTAATAAACCCTGTATCAACTCCCGTATCAATAGTGTTTCTAACAATTATAACCAATAGATAATTATAATCGAAATCATAGAAATTGCAATCATGAATCATCCATACATCTATTAACCCTATAACATAAATACAATTCTCATCTCAGCTACTTAGGGTTTCATCAATGCTTACAAATAAAACTTAGCCAGCCATGGAAATTAAAACAAAAGCATAGATAATAATTGAATTCTTAAAGAAGTTCATAATTAGCAGTAAGAATAAATCACAGAATTACATAAACATAAATAGAATAGAGATAAATAATTCTGTAATTATAATGTGTAAACTTCAATTGCACTCCAAGGTTGATTTCTGCAGCAAAAGTGAAGTCTTCTCAACGATCCAAGAAATTCTAAAGAAAACTCTTCAAAACTATCTACTAATTGCTTTTAAGACTCTCTAACTCTAAAGAAGATAAAAAAAAGTCCTTTAAAATATCAATCGTACATCTATTTATAGATAAAACTAGGGTTGGCTTTCAAATGGATGTTTTTCATTGAAGGCTGGCTATGAAGGTTGGTGATGTAGTTTTCAAGGCCATTAGTGTAAAGTGTTGGCCTGCCCAAGCCGGTTGCCTTCAATTCTAATGTGCCATGGCTCCTCCTTTTCTTTAACTCGTCTGTCAACTGTTTCGACTTCTTTTCCACTCCTCAACATAATAGTGTTGATACCTTTGGGATTCTCTTCAGTATTGCTAGGTAAAGACTTTGATGGTCTATTACTCAACTGTTAAGAGATTTGACTAATTTAATTCTCTAAATTTTGAATGGTAGCCTATTGATTCTGTAACATGGTGCCAGTCTTTTGCATATAACTTAACATGAGCTCTTCCATTTTAGACTGATTCTGCTGAGGTGGAGCATTTTGAGCAGGACCATGCTTTTGGAATCCAGGTGGTGGTTTAAATGCACTATTCTCGTTCCTCCATGAGAAATTTGGATGATCGCACCACCTTGCATTATATGTTTTTGAATATGGTCTTTGATTACCTTGTTGAAAATTATTGATAAAGTTCACTTGCTCTTTACTAGTTGAAGCTGAAGGATTCTTAGTTAAGCACTCAAGAGTCGAATGTGGTCCTGAACATAAATCACAAAAAGTAATAGGATTAGCATGAAAAGATTGTGTTGAGGTGAATTTACTTACCTGGGTAGTGAGAGCTAAAATCTGGGCTATTAATTGAGACATAGTGTCATTGTCATCAATTGATGCCACTCTTAACTTACTTCTCTCGTTTTGCCAATTATGTGTACTGGAGGCCATCTCTTCTATTAGTGCACTTGCTTCATCATAGGTCTTACTCATCAGAGCACCTCCAATTATAGTATCAACTAAAGACCTCAATGTCTCATCAAGATTGAGATAGAAGATCTCAATCAAGAGACTATCCGACAACCCATGATATGGACATTTTCTAATCGACTCCTTGAATCTCTCCTATGCCTCATAAAGTGACTCACCACTAAACTTGGTAAAGTTGGTGATGTTGTTCCTCAGTTTTGCAATCTTGGTTGGTGGGAAAATCTCCTTAGAAACTTTGATGAAAGATCAGCCCAGGTGGTAATAGACTCTTATAGCAGTGAATGAAACCAAGCTTTGGCTTTATCCCCTAGCAAAAAGGGAAAGAGTTGTAATCTGATAACTTCGTCTATAACGTTATTCATCTTTACTATATTGTAGTATTGGAGGAATCCTACAATATACTTGTCAGGACTTTCATTAGGATATCCTCCAATCTAATTTGTTTGAACCAGATGAATGAGAGACTGCTTCAACTCAAAGTTGTTGGCTTGAATGGTAGGCCTCCTTATGGAAGAACCCATAACCATAGGCATTGTGTAGTCTCGAAATGCTTGCGAGACTCCCTGTATTTGATTATTATCATCGTTGCTTACCATCTCTTCTCTCCTTCTTCTATTGTCTTACCTCAACTGATGTAAAGTGCGTTTTATTTCAAAATTTAGTAGTAGAATTTTAGCACTTCTATTCCTACGCATAAAACTCCTGCAAAGAGAACAAAAATAACACACGTCGTTAATTGTGCCTAAATTAGCAATAGAACTAAAAGATTTAATATTTCCAGTCTCTGGCAACGGTGCCAAAAACTTGATCCGCTTAAACTATATATAGAAAAATAAATTGCTAATACTCCAGCAAGTATACTAAGTCGGAATCAATTAATAAAGAGCGAGTAAGGTAGTCGATCCCTTAAGGACTAAGAAAGTACCAATCCTACGATAGTTCTTATCAATATTTAGGCTATCAATATTAAGTTGTGAATTAACTAATTTCTAATTACCTTAAAATTATCAAAAAGAAAATTACGATAAAATATTTAAAACTATGCGATCACTTGTAAATGTAGGAAAAACAGAATCTATCTTAGTTGTGCAAATCAAATTGTCATCATGTTATATAAATTAATAGCTATATGGTCATTTAAGTAAAATTATTATATCTTAAAACTTAATGACTTAACCTCTAATTAATCGATCAACTTTTGTATTTCTAATTAATAGTGGACTTTAAATTATAATCATACATCTCCCGATGCTATGATCATCTAATGTCCTAAATCAATTATCCTTAATATCTTAGTGAATAATTAACTCAAAACATCGCATTAATCCTTGGATAATTTTTAATTAATCTAATAAACACTGCTTCGGCATTAGCTAATTAGTTTAATCAAGAATTTCTAACAAACCCTATAGCAACTCCTGTATCAACAGTGTTTCTAACAATTATAACCACTAGATAATTATAATCGAAATCATAGAAATTGCAATCATGAATCATCCATACATCTATTAATCCTATAACACAAATATTATTTTCATCTTAGCTACCTATGATTTCATCAATTCCCACAAATAAAACTTATCTAGCCATGGAAATTAAAACAAAAGTACAGATAATAATTGAATTCGAAGAAGTTCATAATTAGTAGTAAGAATAAATCACAGAATTGCATAAACATAAATAAATAGAGATCACCAATTCTGTAATTATAATGAGTAAACTTCCATTGCACTCTAAGGTTGATTTCTACATCAAAAGCGAAGTCTTCTCAACAATCTAAGAAATTCTAAAGAAAACTCTTCAAAACTAACTACTAACTGCTTTTAAGACTCTCTAACTCTAAAGAAGATGAAAAAAAGTCCTCTAAAATACCAATCATACGTCTATTTATAAATAAAACTAGGTTTGGCTTTCGAATGGATTTTTTTCATTAAAGGCCAACCATGAAGGTCAGTGATGTAGTGTTCAAGGCCAACGGTGTAAAGTATTGGCCTGCCCAAGGCCGACTGCCTTCAATTCCAACGTGCCATAGCTCGTTTAGGCTTTGTTTGTTTACGTAAAATTCCTCTAAATTGATCGTATTTCCACTCTGAATCCTCTAATATCTGAAATTTCCAAATGAAAATACTTAAGTATCAATTCTTAATGATTTCTATAAAATCAATAATAATTCTATCTAATTTGCACATTAAAACATGAATAAAATATGCCTTTATCATGAGGTAATACGTAAAATGAGCTTGACTTCCCCTTAATACAAGTACTTATGGGCTAATCATACAAAATAACTATGAGGCTTCCATATAACCATAAAATGTGAACTTAAACATGAACCTTGAATATGAGCATGTGAGAATTGAGCATGAGTCCATGAGCATAGCACACAAGAACGAGACATAAATCTTACGCATGAACACATAAACATCGTACACTTCAATTTAGCGTAATGTCTTTAATACAAGTATATGTAAGCTTCTAACATGAGCAATTCCGAACTTTCTATATGAGCATACGCGAGTTAACTATGTAAATTGAATATAGCACTTTTAGCATTTAAGTTGAACACGAGTCTTGTCATGTGCATTAAATATAAGCCTTGATACATGAGCTTTGATCATAAGTGAACATAAAGGTCGCATATGAACACTGAATATGAGAGTGAATATGAGTCTTGAACATTAAGGTTGAATGTGAGTAAACAGAAGCTGTAATCATAAGCCTTGAACGTAATTTAATCATGAGAATCGAATATAAGTTGAACTATGACTTGAGTCTTGAACTTAAGGTGAGCCTTTAATTTGACATCAAAACGTAACATAAGTCCCAAATGTAAAATAAATCTTGAACAAGTCACGAGTCTTGAGCATGACTTTATGTGAGGCCTAAAAGCGATGTGAGGTCCAAACATGATATAGGCCTTAGTTTCATAACTTAAACATGGTAGGCAAGAACATATGTAGTCGAATCATGAGCTTTCTTAACATAAACATGAAAAGACACAAGTCCATTACACAAAGGGTTGAGCATTGAACACGTGTTGGAACATATTAGTTAGGTATCATCATAAGCATGTGAGCTGAGCATGGTATCACTAATCTCATGTGTGAATTGCGTATTGTCATTATGCAATGTAAGAGCCCTTGTGTATATGTGTTATCTCTAGTTTTCATAAGCGGATGCCATACTTTCCGAATGCACCTTATTTCTACTATCTTTCTTACTTCTTGTTAATAGTCAGTTTTCGTTCACTCGGCTTATCAAACGTTGATACTCAAAGCTTCACTCATTCGTCCATTCGGTTGACAACAAGACGGGTAATCTATATTCTTGGCATCTTATCGAGTAACATGGATCCATTCTTAATTTGAATTCAAGGGAATTGGCGTTAATAGTTATCGCTAGTACAGTTATATTACATAACTGCTTGCTCTTCCTACATTTCAAAGAATATGTCTGATCAAGAGCCTTCCATGTGTCTCGACGATTATTCCGATAACTGTTGCTTTAGCTATGACATTCGCCTATAAATATAGAAAAGAAACATTGTAAAAGCATCCGATACCTCTTGATTACTCACTTAACTTTCTCTATTCATATTTACTAACTTAGGCATCAGAGTGACTGCACTGAATTGGCCCCGGTACTAAGAGCTTTTCCTTTCTTTGCTGGATAATTATAATTACCAAAATCCACCAACAACATTTGGTGTTGTCTATCTTTTCTCAAACATACCAACATGGCAAAAGCTAAAATAACTAAGAGTACAAGTGCTGGCACTTCCTCCCACTACTTTGAAGAGGGGAATAGGCATACTAACAAGTAATGTCTGGCTAGGCTCGAGCAACTTTACCTCATTTTGGCTAAAGAAAATCAAGAATTAAATAAAAAACATGAACAGATCCTTAACCTTCTCAATAATAGTGTTCACCTAAGTCAAACACAAAGCGCATGGTGATTATGGCATCGAGAACAGCAATGACTCAATTTATTCACTTAAAATGCTGAAAAAGCAAGCTAAGGTTACAATGGGACCTTCATCTCCTATAGTAAAAAAAATTGACAAAGGTAAGCAACTACAGCAAGTGCATTATGCTGGACCTTCGCGTGTTGACACCCCTGCTACAATGAGCAAGCAGTTCTAAATTAAGAAGAGCTCCTTCACTCCTAAGGTTTTAGAGGAAGTGATACCATAGCACATCAAGTTTCCATAGTTTGAAACTTATGAGGGGATAAAAGATCATGAAGATCATTTGGAGTACTACCACATGTTGGCCAAGTTGTATAGTTTAAGTAATGCAATGGCCTATCAAGCTTTTCCCTCAACCTTGAGGAATGCAGCTAGTACATTGTTCAAACATTTGAAACTAAACACCATTTCCTATTTTGAAGAACTAGCAGAAGTGTTTCTTTACCACTTCCTTGCAAGTAAGCTTCCTATTAAGGATTCTTCAATCCTTAATACAATTAAACAACGACCGAATGAGTCAATCAGAGATTACTTGACCAGGTTTATGGTTGAGATGGTCTAAATCTTAGAATTGGACATGAGCGTAGCCCTCAACACCGTAATTGATGAAGTCAAGCCCTATGGAGACTTTTTCAAGTCTCTCGCAAAGAATAAGCCAAGAACTTTCACCGAGTTCAAGGCGAAGGCGACCTCATACATTTGATAAGAAGATAACATAAAGGCTTAGCATGAAGCCGATCAGAATAGAGGAGATAGGAAAAACGATAAGAGGAGAAGTGCAAAAGATAAACTTGGGAGAGATGATGATCAAGGTTCGGATGATGGGAGAAAGAGACCAAGGATTCCAATATATTTGTCCCACACCCCTATCAATAATCCAATTTTGGATATATTGATAGAGGTATGTGGGTGGAGAGGCGTTCTGTAGTGGCTGAAGAGAATGAGAAGAAATCCTTCAAGGAGGAATTCCAATAAGTACTGTGATTTCTATTGTGATAAAGGCCATAACATAGATGAATGCATCTAACTTGATAATTTAATTGAGGATGCCATTCAACATCGACATTTACGAAAGTTCCTAGCGCATGATGCTAAGAATATTGAGAGACTGTCTTAGAGAAGATGTAAGGAACAGGAGAATGATACTCGGCTAGTTGTTGCTAGGAGAGATGTAAGGGACGGGAGTTCCAGCAGAATACTCAATAGAGTAATCAATGCTATTATCAGCGGACCTATTATAGGCCAGTCAAGCTCTTCGAGTCTAATTAACACCAAAAAATATGTTTGCAACATCTAAGGCAAGAAGGTCAAGATCGATAATACAATCTCTTTTGTAGAGGAAGACTTTAAGGGCATCTAGAGGCCGCATGATAATGTACTTGTTATCAGCGTAAGAGTTGCCAACTTTGAGGTCAAGAAAATTCTTGTTGACATTGGAAGTTTGACAAACATCATTTTCTAGCACGCTTTTGACTATATGAGACCAAAGATCAAAGCACAGCTAAGATCTTATAAATATGATTTTGTATGCCTTCAATAATCAACTCGTTCGGGTAGCCGGAGTAATTTCTTTGTCGATTCAAATCGGAGACAATGAACAAGTTGCAAAGAATAAAATGGACTTCCTTGTTGTCAAATGTTGGTCCCCATACAACGTAATCGTGGGACGTAATAGTATACAAGCTCTAAATTAATCTAAGCACAAAGGTGATTCAACAAAAAAAAAAAAAAGGCATTTTTCCCTTGAGAGACAAGCAACCATAAAAGAAGAAGTGTAAAAGCTATGGAAGGCAGGATTTATTCCGAAAGAGCTTTATCTGACTTGGCTAGCCAACTGTGTGTTAATCAAAAAGTCTAACGGCAAGTGGTGCATGTGCATAGAGTTCACAGATCTTGACAAAGTCTGTCCCAAGGATTGTTTTCCACTATCAAAAATCAATCATATGGTAAATTTAACCACTGGATATGCATTGCTTTCTTTTATGGATGCTTTCTCATGATACAACCAAATCAAGATAAATAAGGAGGACAAAGTCCACTACATGTCATTTGTTACTAATTTCGGAACATATTGTTATACGGTGATACCCTTTGGGTTGAAAAACACTTGTGCAACTTACCAAAGACTCGTTACCAAGATGTTCAAACCCTAAATCCACCAAAATGTCGAAGTATATGTCGACGACATAATTATGAAGATCATGACAAAGGATCGGTATCTTACTGATCTTGAAGAGATATTTGCTATTCTAAGGAGATACAACATGAAGCTTAACCCGCAAAAGTGTTTTTAGCACAACTTCAGGAAAGTTTTTAGGACATATGGTCAGTAGGTGCGGCATTGAAGTCAACCTAAGAAAAATTGAGTCAATAATAAACATGAAATCCCCTCATATGCTCAAGGAAGTATAGGAACTCATTGGACAAATAGCTACCCTCAATAGGTTTGTGTTAAGAAGCAAGGATAGGTGTGTAAAATTCTTTAAAATCTTAATGAATCCGAAAGAATTCAAATGGTCCGACAATTGCAAAAGAGCTTTCAATGATCTCTAAGAATTCCTTGTGATACCTTCGATACTCTTGATACCCATCTTTGGAAAGAATTTATATTCATATTTATCGGTTAGCTGCTGAGCTCTTTCTTCTGTATTGGTCCGAATTAACGGCAAGGCACATTAACCCGTTTATTACGTGAGTCATGTCTTACAAGAGCTAAAGCATTGGTACACAAAAATTGAGAAGTTTGTTTTAGTAGTAGTTCTCTTGGCAAGGAAATTGAAACAGTATTTCGAAGCTTACCAGATCGTAGTCCTTGTAAACCCTACAATCAGCCACTCGAGGTTTCAATTAGTTGAAAGATTCGATCGAGCCTAAATTATAAAATAAAGCTAGAAATATATAGTAAAAATGACCCTGTAAAGTTGAATTTAAGAAAATAAGTAATAAAATAGGAGACTATAAAATTTTCAAATTTTAAGTATAATAATTATTAATTATCGAAAAGGCGAAAAGCATAATCTAACAACTAATAAATTACTAGAGATAGATTATATGTATACTAAAAATCATAGAATAACCTAAATAATAATTAGGAATGTTCACATGTACCCCACATGTATTTACGTGTAGATAAAAATACGCGAAATTACTTAAATTGGCTAAAAGCTTATTAAATAATTAAAGAAAATTATTAATTAATTAAGAAAAAATCAGAAGAATAGGGAATGATGTGGATTTGGTCATGACAAGTCAGGAATTGAAGAAAAAAAATTAACTAATCAAAATCAAGCAATACAAAAGGTAAAAATTAAGGAATTTAGGCAATGCCTTGTCCAATTAAATGTATAATAATTACTACGAAGCTTTATAAACAAGGAAAAAAATTACAGAGCTCATTTCGACGGTTAGAAGTCAGAAAAAATTGAGAGCATCGAAATTGGAAGAGAAAAATTAGGGTTAGGAAAAAAAAATAAGAAAACTGTGCAATTAGGGCCTTAAAGGAAAACCAACACTCGACAAGCACCTGGGAGTGGACGGCTACCACCACTACATGGTGGTGGCAGTACCTAGACTAGCCGACAAGGCTACGGCAGTCGGAGGTGACCAGAGCTATCTAGACTGGTGAGTTCGATTTTCAGCCCAATTTTGTGTAATTTTATAAAAATAGTAAATATTCTTAGAAAATTATAAATTTTGTTATTTTGGAATATTTTAGTATGTAGTTTTTAGGAAAAAATATTATTTTGATGAAAATATGTCCCGTGATATATAGTTCTTAAGAAATCATGCAAAATCGAAAATGTTTCAATTTAGAAATAAATGACCTTAGGAGTATAGTTTTAAGCTCAAAATTTTTGTGTAGACTACTTAGATTATATAGAACAGTGCTATGAAGCTCGATTTCAAAAATTAATTTTTGAAATTTTTGGATAAATTTTAGGCCTTAAAATGGGTAATTTAAGATTAATTAAGTAATTAAATAGTTAATTACTGATTTAGTGAATAATTATATGTTTTAGGATGTTGAAATCTAATGAAGAGTGATACTTGTAGCATTTAGGGTATTAGATATAATTATTAGGTTAATTATGTAGTAAATAAGTAATAGGGAAAAATAGTAAATTTTAAGTTAATTTTGTAAATTAAGGTAATTATGTGTAAAATCTTATTTAGGATGAATTTAGATATTTTGAAATGATAATTGATGTTGGGAGATGGTAATTAGAGTGATAAAAATATTAGATGTGTATTATATACATAATAAGTAATAGTGCATAATACATAATTATTAGAAATATAATAAATAGAAGATATTAGAATAAAAATTGATATTATAATAATAAAAATATATAATAAATCTAATAGGAAACTTAAATTAGGGTAATTATATGAAAAATGTAAGATTTTCTCATAACGGGGGTGAATTCGGTGATTAAACTAGGATCCGGGTACACCGCACGGACTAGAACACTAGTTAGAGACTAAAAACGATATCTAGGATATTCGAAGATAATGCGATTAATTTCACATTATGGGTCGGAATGATTTCTTAAGGTGTACATATGAATTTTTAACAAAAAATTGAGTTAAAAACCTAATTTAGAAATTAATGCAAAAACTGAAACAGAGCTTAACACGATTCAAGAAGAATTATAAAAGACTTAAGACCTAGATAATTAGGTATATTAAACCCTAAACAAAAGATAACAATAAGCGTTATAGGATAAAACCAACCTATATTAGTTATATGAAAAACTAAAACCACATTTGTATTATAGGGATGATCGGCGACGGCTTGAGCGAGTTGGACCTCGAATGAGTGAGCAAGGAGTCCAGGTAAATTGAGATTAATACGTTGCTATATTTTGAAGGCTTGAGATTATACTCGGTTGTGCTTGTTAGATAGTTGGTTGTATGCATGTGCTTGATTATGAGTGATGCTATGGTTCTGTTTGTTATTCTGGCTTGCATTGTATGAAGTGATCGATCACACTAAACTAAACTTAACAAAGGTATGACTTGTAAACATAAATCGAACCTATATAGCAACCTATTAAGGGAAACCTAAGATTCTCCAGCCAAATACCGACCCCTTCGAAAGGGATAGTACAGGATTGCATAATGGTCCCTTCTTCATCCTTAGTCGAACTAAGTGACAGGTAAGGGGGTCACAGCAAGGGTGAAGTCAATGATTCAAAGATAGTCGCGGGAGGAGCGGTGTCTCCATTGCACAAGCCTGGGTTTGGTCGTGAGCTGTTGCATTAACAGCAATTCCTCAACCCGGATTAAAGCGGGTGCAATTTCTTTAATCTTACGATGAGTTGGACAACGTCGTGCGATGGCATTTGCTTAAATATGCATTACAACAAATGATTTGGTTGATAACCTTGTTTATGTTTGTGGTGCAGTTTTAAGTCCTCCATCCTAACTTACTGAGTTGTGGTTGCTCATATCCCTATAGACGTTGTGTAGGTGCTGGCTAAGAAGCAGCTTACAACTACTTTGAAGCTAACAACTGCTAGATTTAAGGAGTGAAGAAAAACATTTGAAAAACAAACACATATTTTTAAGGTCTAAACTTTTATTTTAGAATTTTTCATTTCTGAATAACGTAATAATTAGGAAATATATTACAGTGAAACATTGTAAACATTAATTGTAATAACTGAATTATAGTGTATATATGCATTTTCTTACTTTCTTAGGTAAATGATTTATTTAAATTACAAACTGTTTACTTCAAAGCAGGTTAGTTGTGGATGTCTTGTGTAGATCAGGTCTAGGATAGCAGTTGTAAGGCCAATTTCTATCTTAGAATGGTTTACACGGTAGGGCTGTTATAACTCTGCCGCTTTGGGGCGTGACAGTCCTCATTGATCAGCCTTTATGGTAGGCATTGCAATAGCCAGACTCCTCTAGGAGGATGATGAAATATGTCTTATAGCGAAGTGCCTATAATGTACAGTACAAACCAAGAACGGCATTAAAAGCTTAAGTATTGGTACACTTTTTGGCCGAGTTCACTGGTAAGAAAGATAGTATGGAGGTTACCAAGAAACTCGTTTGGTACCTTTATGTGGACGATTCTTCCACCAGAGAAGGAAGTGGTGTGAGCCTTGTTCTTCAAGGCCCTTACAACATCAAGTTAATTATGCTTTAAAATTCGGATTTCTAGCTAGCAACAATGAGGCTGAATATTAAGCTTTGATTGCTAGACTTAAACTAATAAGATTTGTGCTGAGAAACACAAAGTGCTCTTAAATTCACAACCGGTGGTGAATCAAGTCACAGTAAGTTATGCAGTAAGGGAAGAAGAAACGAGCAAGTACCTATTGATGGTACGAACTCTTACAAAAGAATTTCAATCTTTTTCAATCCACAAAGTTTTGAAAAGTAAGAATATTGCTACCGATAAGTTGTTAAAGTTAGCCAGTATGGCATTTCCTAACCTAAGCGACAAGCTTTTTATCGAATTACTTCTATAGAAAAGTTTATCCACTATATTGTGGAGTTATGCATTGGCTTCTTGCTTGAAAGAAGAGTCTTGGGTGGATCCCTTTGTAGATTATTTGAGAGATGGCACCTTACCTGATGACAAGAAAAAAGCATGTAGATTGGCTTATCAAGTTGCGAACTACATGCTAATAGATGGTTAATTATACAAACGTGGCATATCAAAACCTTATTTTTGATGCCTTACTCCGAAAGATGCCCAACAGGTGTTATCTGAACTATACAGTAGTGTATGTAGTAACCACATAAAAGCTTAGACATTGTATGTTCGCGCTTTGCGACTCGGCTATTATTGGCCGACCATGAAGGAAGATGTAATGACAGCTGTTCAGCATTGTTTACAATGCCAGAAGCATGAGGTGCCGAGTCATGTGCCCTCAACTGAATTATGCTACCTATCCAGTCCTTAGCCCTTAGCCCTTTACCTAATGGAGGTTAGATATTCTCGGACCTTTCCCGAAGTCTACCATCCAGCAATAATTTGTCATTGTTGTTGTGGATTATTTTACAAAATGGGCAAAGGCCGAGGCAGTGGTGAGGATCATTGAACAAAAAGTGGAGGCATTCATTTTCAACTCTATAATATTGAGATTCAGGGTTCCTTTTATGATAATCATGGACAATGGCATGCAGTTTGACAATAATAAGTTCCGAACATTTTGTAAGAAATATGGCATTTGCCTGAACTACATGTTTGTAATATACCCTCATACGAATGGATGTTGAAGCTGTCAACAAGATCATCTTGCATGGCTTAAGGAGGAAAGTAGATCAAGTTAAGGGGAGATGGGTTGATGCACTATCGGATGTCTAATCATAGTACCGAACCACCCATAGAATCGCAACTAGGGAGACCTCCTTTAAGTTAGCATTAGGCACGGAAGCAGTTTTGCCAATTAAGTTAGATTTGCCTAATTTACAAACGTAAAATTTTGATGTGATGGTTAATCAAGTTGGATTAATAGTAAATTTGGATACCATTGAGGAAATTAGAGATATTGCAAGAGCAAGGGTTGCATCATACCAACATAGAGTAGTCGGGTATTACAATAAAAAAGTAAAGCATAAGGTTTTTTAACTCGGAGACTTGGTTTGCCGAAAGCTAGAAGCAACTGGTGCGCAAGAAAGTTAAGAAAAGCTCGGTGCAAATTGGGAGTATCTTGTTAGGGTATGTGAAGTCATTGGTGAAGGGACCTATTGACTAGAGAGGTTGGATGGGTCAATCATCCCTCAAGTATGGAATGCCGAGAATTTGAAATCCTATTTCAATTAATTGCCAGGATGAAGTTCTTTTGCATTTATTTTGTAAGGCGACAGCCTACTTGTTTGAGACAATTATATTTGAAGTTTTATTTTTCTCTTTTGGTCTATTTATGACCAACGAGTTAATAAGTTCAAATTGTACGGCGAACGGACTAATGTAAGTTCAAGCCTATTGCGGTTAACGAACTTTAGAAATTAATCCTACAGCCAAGTAAAACAGTTAGTCTACATCTCAAATGGCTAACGGACAATGTTTGTAAAAAACACAAGAAAGGCGTATGAAATAAAACATACTGAAAGAACTAGGCATGTGAAATAAAACATGTCGAAAGAATTAAGTATGTGAAATAAAACATGCATATTAATAGAAAAATCATACATGCTAAGAAAGCATGGTACGTGAAATAAAACATGCTAGAAATACCAAATTATACGAAGAATAAGTGTTTCTCATTCGTCATAATATTATTACAAATGCTTAGCTTGTCGACCCAGAGTAATACGTACAAAGAACATGAATACAAGACTATTCTATAGCCTATTTTCGAAGTGAGCAAATGCAACATTTGGATTAGAGGCTAGGGCTTTCTCAGAATATACTTCTTTTTCGGCGCTTGGGGTCTTAGAATAGGTAGATTTTTTTATCCGCTCATAAGGGGTTTCCTTTGACAGACGATCTTTATCTTCCCTAGGATCCTCGACACGAGCTTCCTTATTACCTCTCATTACAATCTCGGTGCCTAATTTGTCATCATGGCCTTCATTGTAACTGTTAACATTGTTGTTGATGTCGGTGAAATCAAGGCAGGAGAGATCGTAATCGAGGTGAAGCTTAAGGATTTCCTCTCTTGCCACTTGGACCCCTTCCAACAACTTCTTTCACAAGAGTCTTTCGTATTTTCAGCTAGGAGTGACGATGTTTAGTACCTCTTCGACAGAGGGACCTTTCTTCACAGTCTCCTCTAACTCAGCAATACGACTTTGCAACTTTGTGTAGTTGGTCTCCAGCTCCTTGATTTGTACTCTGAGCTTATGTTCCTCATTGCTCATTGTGCAAAGAGTTTAGCCTAGAGTGCCAATTTCTCAGCAACCAGTTCTTCCTAGTACTTCCTAGCCTCCATCTCAACCCTTATCCTTGAGTTCTCAATAGCAGCAGTTTGGGCTTTGGAGGAATTGTAAGCATCCTCAATTTTTTACAACAAGACGATGAAGAATAATGAATATTCCAGATGACCTGGTCGAATACATGAAGACTATTATTGCTATTACCTTCTTCATCTCTTTGTTGGCCTCATCCAAAGCTGTCAGAATGTGGTTGCTTATCTGAAAACAAATAGGAGTATTAGCAAGAAAACAAACTTGATTGTTGAAAGCATCCTATAGATACTTACATCATATAGTTTGACCGTGATATGAGCCTTATTACAATCGATGACCCTGTCAATATCTTTCTTTGCGATCTCTTTGTCCTTAGGAAAGCTAATGCCTTCCATTAAGGCCAGAGATTTCATCCTGTCACCAAGGGCCGAATTGGTATGTAAGATGGTGTTGCTTTAACACGGGATGAAATACTCGCTGACTACTGTGTTAGGGATGAATTCGGCACTGTTGATGTAGAGAGCTTTGTTGCACATGGCATCCTTTATCCTTTCGTCCAGCTCTTTAGGCCTCTTGGCTGGTGGTTGGTCGACAAGCTCCTTCTCAGGTCTCTTACTAGTGCTCGGCACCACCTCTACCACCAATGACAACCCCTCGGTGGCAGTGGTAATTTCAACCTCATTTTGTGGTTGTGTTGTTTAGCTACCCTTTCTTAACTTTGCAGTAGATGGAACATTCTCAGTTGGAGGTACCTCAGTTTGTATAGTCTCGGTTAATCCGTGCTTCTCACTTCCTTTTCGCTTCTCAGCCGGTTAGGATGTCTTTTAGGTTGCCACTTGCTTTATTGCACCCTCCTTTGTTGCTTTCTTCATAGCAGCTAGCCGAGTCGTAATAGTAGTGGTAGCCGCACGCTTGTTAACCTTTAACTTCTTGGCTTTGGCTTGGGCCAATAGTTTAATCAGGTTCACCTCGCCAGTACCCATATCTGCAATATAAACATATTAATATTAATGCGAGGAAAAAGAACAAACTTATACTCTACGTGCTTAGTAAGGCTCAAAGGCAACAATTCTTCCCCCAAGTCATGAGAACGACTTTCTTTTTATAACTATACTCAGCACGGCGATTACTTAGTAGCACAGCTTCCTTCTTAGAAAAGATTGGCTCTCCACTTTCATAACGCCTTATTATTCTTTTAGCATCCTATAAGAACATTTTGTTCTTCCTCTTTTCCTGAATCTTCTTTGCTATAATGGCATCATTTGGCATCAACTCTATATCCTTAATGCAGATTGGCTCGATCCATTGAGTTCAAAAATCTAACTCCTCATCTAACATTATGGAAATGAATTTGTTGTGCCATTTATGGAACTTAGACTCTAATCCATCCATGAACTTTCGCCCATGACTTGTAGCGACAAAGTACCAACCGTTAGGTTGCCTCTTAATTGTAAAGAAGTATCAGAACAGTTGATGCGTAGCCCTGACTTCAACCTAATCACAAATTATTTCAAAAGCCACTAGAAGCCAATATGTATTTGGTGAAAACATGCTTTGCACGGCTTGAAAATAATTGAAGAACTGCTTAATGAATGCCGAGAAAGGGAAGCGCAGTCCAAAATCAAGATACTTCAGATAGATGTGGAACTCACGCTCCCTTAGAAAACACATTCTTTCCTCTTCTCTCATCCTCCTAAGATTCCATGCCCTTGGAAGGTCTTGCCAGTACTTGTTATATTTTGAGACAAGGACCCTATCGACAGCACTGAATGCTCTGTCTAGTGAATCACGAAAGTAGATTATATTATCATACAGATACCTAGCCATAAGTCTTCCCTCCTTATCATCTGGGTAGGTATTTGCTATGAGGGAATTGATTCGGGAGAGTTTGTCCCATCATTCCACTATGTTATCGACCGAACTACCCAAGGAACATGTCGTCTCGCTCTTTTTTTTTTTGGTGGAGGGGGGTAGGGGGTGGAGAAGTGGCCTTAGTCTTCATTGCTTCGAAATAAAGGATAAGTCGACAAATTATGTTGTGAACCATACCTAATTGGTTATAAATTCACAAACGTTTGAAGAGTTTGAAGTTGAAGATGAAAATATCGAAGGTAAGAGAAAGCTTATGAGTGTGATGGTAAAGTTTGATTCTACTATCGAAAAACTCTTAAATACTTTGTTGGAAATGGCATGTTGAATAGAAGATGGCATAGATTACTGATGCGTGTTTTGAGACAAAGATCCAACGGTTGCGAAGGCTTTGACAATTATTATGGCTTATGGTATAATTATGGCTAATGTGATAGTTGTCATTCGTGCCACCGCTTGAGCTTTTGACAGGCGGGAAAATTGAAAGTTGCAACCTTTCACATAGAATACGATTTGCTTCTTGGAAATCAAAAAACATTTTTAATTACTTAGCATTTGGGAAATTATTCCTTACTTGACCCCATAAAACATCAAGATGTTTACTCCCTTAGCCGAATCTTCGTATATGGGAGTTGGGTGGGGGGGAAATGTTAATAGTTAGTTTTCATTCACTCGACTTGTCAAACATTGATACTCAAAGTTTCACTCATTCATCCATTCGGCTAGCAATAGGATGAGTAATCTTTATTCTCAGTATCTCGCTAAGTAACATAGGTCCATTCCTAATTTGAATTCAAGGGAATTGACATGTTTAGTTATCGCTAGCACGGTTATATTACATAACTACCTACTCTGCTTATATTTTAGGGAATGTATTTAATCAAAAGCCTTCCATGTCTCTCAATAGTTATTCTAATAACTACTGCTTTATATACGACATTCGCCTATAAATACGGGAAAGAAACACTGTAAGAGCATCTGATAGCTCTTGACTACTCACTTAACTTTCTATATTCATATTTACTAACTTAGACATCATAGTGGCCATACTGGATTGGTTTCGGTACCAAAAGCTTTTCCTTTCTTTGTAGGATAATTCCAATTACCAAAATCCACTAATAATACTTCCCTTCATTTGCAAGTGCTCACTTTCTTTCATACTTGCATATAGACATTACTACTACCTTTAGAGTTCATTGACATGGGTAAAGAATCTAGGAGTAGCTGTTCTCGTAGTAACAATGTTGATAAGAACAATGAGGTTTTGGCATATTCTAAGGATCACATTCTAGTAATCCCCTTACCTCGAGACAAATAAGTAGACCCAAATATTGAAGGTGACTTTTTTTGGCAAGATATAATGAGGCGAGATACACACCCACATCTACCTAAGGATGGTAAGTTACATTTCATAAGATAAGAACCTACTATACATAAGAAGGTAGAGATAGAAGCAGATTCTACTTTATGTTTTAGAAACGAGAAGAAAGAAGTCCCTCTTTAAGAGAGTCGCTTCAATGGCTCGAAGCACATAGTCAATGGTTGGTTATCTTAGGTGACGCACATTTTCAAGAATTTTGCATATACATCCATTTTAGAAGAGGTTGGGGTATACCATCCCATATGGGTGTCTTCTTGTTTAACCTTGCATCACCCACAAGAAATAGAGACTTAGTAAGCTATCATATTTCATTGGAGTACTCAATTACATACCTTTGCGATGACATGGGGTAAGATCACTCCAACACTAGAGGATGTTATAGTTCTTCTAAGCCTTCTTAATTTTAGATCGATCGACATCGCCACAGCTTCAATCTCAAAAGATGATTAGATGCTAATTGAACTATTAGAAGTGGACAAAAAAGAGGCTTTAGATACTTGCAAACATGGTATGCTTAGTGCATGGATCAAGCATTTCTTTAGGCTAGACAAGGGTGATAGGATAAGGCCTCGATATCAATGCAAGTAAGTTCTTACATTTTGATGCGATCTCCTCACCATCCACCCTTTTGTGTCGATGTTCACTTCATGACCCTAACCTGATTTATATAGTTTTGCATTTCAGACATGAGTTAAAAGCCTTCATTGCTTGTTGGTTGTCATCGTTCGTGTTCCCAGGGGGCCAAGAGAAAGGGGTTAGTCCTTGACTCTTCTACTTAGCTATTTGCATTGCATAAGGGGAACGTTTTGCTTTGGGGCCCTTCTACTGGGGTTCCTTGTATAGGCACCTAGACCTTTTTCATGAGGCTTCGATACGCTCACAAGAGAGATATGCTATGGTGCCGTACGTAGACCTAGTGTTTCTCCATATGTTCTTTTGTGATCGTTATAGGAAATATTCTGGTCTCCCTCTTATACATTTTGATGTCATCAAGCCTCGAGCTTAGGGATGGGTCAATAGAAAACTTCCAAATACTTTAAAGAATGTCATTGATGCTTGTCATGAGTTCAATTTTTTTCTGTAGACAAAGGAATTGCCTAAATATGAATGGTACTCATAAATCTACCCTTCAAGTTTGAAGCATTTGGTAAACTTGATAGAGCTTCATGATGAGCTCTCTGATGTCGAGATAGAGTTCATTTTATGGAGTACACCTAAGGGTCTTTCGTCACTTCATGATTAGGCTGATGCTTCTAATTGCTTCCTTGAGTATAGTGTAATGAAATATTCACCTAATCAAGTTTCTCAGCAACTGGGATTTGATCAAGGAGTACCTTATGATTTGGTCACTAATCAAAGTTTTTATGAGTGTTGCAAAGCGTTCAGACTTAAGTGTCAAAAGAACATTCATAAAAAGATCAAACAATTATTGTTTCCTTCCATGAGTTGTTTTGGGGTTTCTTTGAGTGGCTAGCTTACTTATTAGATAAATTACTTGGATGGGTTTAAGAAGTATGTCTTAGAGACAGCTAAAGAGGATTTGCTTGAAATAGTCATTTAGAGATATGAAGTCTTTTGATGATGCTTAGGGTAAATCATAAAATGAACACTCACCATCTCCCCCATTGATCATCAGATAATCTAAGTGTAACCACATTCATGCGGTAGCATTGTCAATACACTCTTCCTCCTCTTTCCCACCTTTTTTTATACACTAATATTTTCTTTAAGTTTACTGTTCTTAGCTTTCCCAACCTTGTGTGTCACAAGAGCAAAGGGGTAAGGATAAGATCGGCACTTCTTTAAGTCAATGTATCCCTCCTATTGCTCGGCCTTTTTTAAGTTGCTACAGTATGGGAAAGGTACTTTGGGCTAAAGATTTACTTGTTGTTATTGAGGTTGTAGACGAAGGAGAAGATGATGTTGAGTTGGTCAATTATGGGGATTCTCCTAAATGTATAGCTGACGATAGAGAGAATTTTGTAATAGACGTTAATGATGACTAAGAGGGGTAAGTCAATGATGAAGCAGACTTTACAAAGTAGGCTGATGAAGGCACCCATGGTAACATCGAAACCTTCAATGCGTTCAATATAATTGATGATTGTGAAGATAGTGAGTTTTCATTCTTAGAAGAAAGTATGATCCAGACGATTATTGATGCTTTGATGGGTATAGGGTTTTGTAATGAAGAGGCAAATGTTACCCCTAGTGCTTCTATGGATGCTTCCGTAGTTAGCAATGTCCTTGCCCTTTGTAGTGATTTGACTTTGCCTATTCCAAGAGATCCTACAGCATTACTTCCTACAGAGATTAGAACGTTACAACATAGAGATAAAGGAGCCATAGCCAAGGTGGTAGCGAGCTTAGAAGACACTGCCTCCTTTTATGGCTTTATGATACCTTCTAACCTTAACACTACTGGAGTGCTTACACAGGATGGAGGGGGATTTTTGGATGTAATTTGTCTATTTGGGTTCTAATGTGAATACTCATATCTTAAGCCTACTTAGGCAAGCTTTAGGACTATTTAGGGAAGCTTGGCACTGGTTATCTACATAGAATTTTAAACCTTTGTTTAGTAGTGTCACTGTAGCATGCGCGTTTTGGATTCAAGCTCGATAAGATGAAAATTATTACACCTAAAGCTCAAAAGGTATTGAGCAGTCGAGACATTAAGGAAAGATGTGAGCTACTCAAAACCGAACATGCAAAGGCAAAACTTAAGAGAGAGGAGTGCCTTGTAGGCACAGATCTTAATTTTACTATATCATCTAGTGTCGAGTATTGATAGTATTACTCTGATTCTCTTTACGCTTTTTTTTTCACATGTAATGTAGGGACTTATTAAGCTTATTATGTGTCATTTTGCTTCTCACTTATTTGAGATCCGTATCTTTATGTAGAACATAATGAATTAATGTGAGTTATTTATTGATTTAGCAAGCTCTTAAAAGTTCACATCATTATGTGCTTAGAAATATTGCATTTCCTTAGCAGTACTTTATAGGATAGATTACTTCACGGCTTGATAAATTTTCAAGAAAACCTTATGCATTGGAAGTGTATTCCCATTTGTAACCGAGGATTCGAATATATGATTCAGTAATATGGAGATATCAATTGTAGCAAGGAATATTAGTTCCATTGGACAATTATGTCATGAGTAAAGGGGGTGTTACCCACTGCTTAACTATTTTGACATGCTCCACAATTGCATACTCAAATAGTGCAAGTTATTATTTTATTTGATAGAGTATCATATAGTGCGTTAAGAGTCAATGCTTCAACTAGTCAACAACTCATAAGATAAATGTATATTGCATACTCGAGAGACAACTCTCTTACCAAGTTGCAGCATTATAAATGTTGATACTTTGTTACTATTTTCTTCTAACATAGAGTGCACAAAGGAAACAATACTAGAAATAAATATGCAAAACAAGCTCATACAACTCGAGCTGTAGGTTTCATTCATTTAATTTTACCACAATTTCCTTTTTACAAATGGAACTTCTTGATATAATAAAATATAAAGTGGCAATAATAGCGTCTGTCGTAGGATTTCTAAGTTTGCAATATCCACTTCCATACACTTCCTCAACTATAAATTGTCTTTCCCATTTAGTTGTAAACTTAGGCATTGGGGTGCCTTGGCTGCACGAAGTACTGCATCGCCTTTTTAGAATGATTTCTTTCTCACTAGATGATCGTATGCCACTCCAAGTCTATGCTAATAATTGATAAGATTGTGTTTATCACGCCTTTCATCTAATGCTTCTAGATCCATCACTCGTTATGTGTCAAGTTTGAGCTAAATGTTAATAACCAATCTAATTGATGGGATCAAGACTTCTCTTGGAACTACTACCTCAACCCCATATACCAGAGAAAAAGGAGTTGCTTGCGTTGGCCTTCATTTAAATGTCCTATAGGCCCAAGGCCTTAATGGTAGCTTGTCATGCCATTCCTTATGATTATCACGAACCATGCGACTAAGTATTTTCAACAAGCTTTTGTTAATGGCCTCAGCTTGTCCATTTCCTTTCGGGTAGTAAGGCATGGACTTTACATGATTAATATTATAAGAAGCCAATAGTTGGTGGACATGAGAATTAATGAAAGGAGTATCTTTGTCAACTAAAATGCGTTTTGGGATTATGAACCTATATTTGATATTCTCCTTCATGAAACCTGCAATTGTTGGTCCTATTGCCTTCTTTAAAGGAGATATCTTTACCTATTTTGTAAAGCGTTCTGTTCCTGCTAAAATCCAGATGCATCCTCTCAATTGTGGATGTATAGGTCCAATAAGGTCAAATGCCCACATGTGAAAAGATCAAGGAGTTGTAATACTATGGAGTGTAACCATAGGAGCATGAATGGCATCGCCATGCTGTTGACAGACAACATACTTCTTGGTGAAGTTGAAAGTGTCCACTTCTATTGTTAGCTGATAGTATCATCTATTAAGTAGATAATACTTTAGCTTCCTTCTTCCTTGATGTTCCCCACACTCTATAGCATACACCTCAATCAAAATTGTTTTTGTTTCAGGAAAAGCAATGCACTTGAGATTTTCCTATAAATGATACTCTGTAAAGCTTGTCTTTATGCATAAGATATTTCTTGGCCTTTTGTTTTACAAGTTTGGCGTCCGTACTATTTGTTGGCAGCACATTGTTTCTCAAGTAATCAATGTATGAGTGCCTCCAATCTCCAGTACTAGATACAAAATTCCACTCACTCTAATCGGGGAGCTCAAAACATTTAGGGCAATGTACTTGCACTTAAAACGCATCTTTAGCTAGATACAAAATTCCACTCACTCTAAATTTTAAGTGCATGGACTTTACATTTAGGGCAATGTAACTTAAGACGAGCTTCCTTAGAGCCAACACACCGAGATAGAACACCTTTTGACCCTTAAAATATAACATTCCGTTAATTTTGACAAAATTCTTCAAGGTTGAAACAAAAGCTACACTAGGGTGCGTTAATTATTGCATGAGTGGGATGCGCCAATCATCTTGCGTGTCTTCATTCTCATCAACAAAATTCAAAGTCATACATGGTATAGATTTCTTAACTACTTAGATAACCACATTATAACTAACATCTTGAATTGGAATTTTGGATGCTAGTGTGGGCAATGCATCGGCATATCCATTCATTGATTAACTCGTATGCTCGTACCGTACAGAGTAAAATTTTTTTACCATAACCTACACTGCATCCTTATAAGGTGCAAGTGTAGGTTCCTTCAAGCCAAACTCACTCGTGGCCTGTTTAATGATCAAATTTGAAACACCTTGAATGTACAAATGACATGCTTTGCCTTTTCATGTAGATAATAAATCAAGTAGTAATGCCTCGTACTCAGCTTCATTATTGGTGCATCGAAAATCAAATTTAAATGCCAAGGGTATCTCTTGACCCTTAGGTGATGTTAATATGATTCTTGCTCCCCAACCTTGATTTCCTACCATTTGCCGCAACCATCAAATTGAAGGACCATTTGCCTCAACCATCAAAGTAGCTTCATGAAATTTAGCTAGTATTGTATCTATAGTCGAGCCCTCTTAAGTGTATGGGAAGTATGTTAACAGATCAGCTAGGGCTTATGACTTAATGGTCTTGGGGGATTGCACTGAAATGTCAAATTCTCCAAGGAGTAGCCACTTAGCAATTTGTCCTGATAAAGCTAGTCGTGACAATAAATACTTAATTGGATTCAAACAAGTTACCAGATTGATCCTATACACAAGGAAGTAATGTCGTAATTTCTACATAGCAAATACTAGCGTGAGACAATGTTTCTTATAAGCCAAATAATTGACCTCACTCCTTAAAGGGTTTAACTCAAGTAACACACAGGTTGCTCTTGACCATCTACTCCTTGTGCGACAAAGCTCAAATGGACCTGTCGGTAGAAGTAAAATACAAAATCAATGGCAATTCTTTGATATGCATGGTCATGGTTTAAGGGGAGGTCAAGAGTCTCTTAATCTTTTGAATTACCTCCTTGTTGCAAACCATAACCAAGAACAGATAAGGCCGATCGCTGGATGAGTCTGAGCTTGCAAAAAGCTCGAAAAAGTATTAATGAGGAAAGTGTGAAAGAGCAAGATGAAGAATGAAACAGTAAGCAAAACCCACGAACAGCTCCAAAGGATATGACGCACCAATGGAACTTTCGAGGACTTACGGCATAATTCAATATAACGCACGAATTGGTCCAGTGAGGTTACTTGCCACCTAACCTTACTTAAGGGAAAGGATAAGAGTGATGCTGAAAGTAAATAAATGGTGTTTACACAAGGAAGAAAAGTACTCAAAAGTGTATTAAGAATGATCTGATATCACCACAATTACAAGTACAAGGGTATTTATACCCATAAGTTAGAACAACCTGCCAAAAAAGGAAAAGACAAAAAGGACATTTCTTAAGAAAGTAATGTACAAGAGGGTAAAAATGAATATACAAGAAAAATAATCATTGGTGTAACGGATTCTATACATGATACTGTACATGTAGCGATACTACATTTGCGAGGTCATTAGAAGATATGGACAAAAAATACGAACAGTTAAGCTTATCCGAATAGGGATGACTTAGTTAGTCTGGACTTTCTCTTTCGGCTTCTCAGCAAGAAAGATGCTGAGTAATTGGTCGGCTTGGCGTTAGAGAGTAATCATCAACTCAGCATACTGCAGAAAAATGGGCAATCATACAGCATATCATGAAGAGTGACCTAGCAAGAAAGTACTTAGCCTCGACAAGGGTTGATTAGAATAGAAGGATTTGTTGTGATAGCTCCTTTAATCCTCAGGTTCAGCTATGGGTCAGAGGTTTAATAGCCTGATTCTTATCATTCCTCATGGACCTATTCCCATTCAAATGAAATCCCTTTTTTTTTTTTAAGTTGGTGCAATTGGTATGAAATCTCAACAAGTGGGGGTATAAACCTTCTGATATAAGAGATCTTTCCCATAATAGTCTTTAGTTCCTTTAAAGTGGCAAGGGATGGCATTGATGTTATAGCTTTTACTCTTGGAGGATCAACATCAATTCCTTTTTTATGGATGACAAACCCCAAGAACTTCCTTGAAGACACTCCAAAGATACATTTGAGAGGATTCATGTGAAGCTTGTATAGCTGACATCATTCAAAAACCTTTTATAGATGAATCATAAGATCAGGTACCCTTCTAGACTTAATAATTATAGCATTGACATAATCCTCTATGAAGTCATGCATCATGTCATGGAATATAGCGGTCATTGCCCTTTGATAAGTGGTGCTTGCATTCCTAAGTCCAAATGGCATGACAAAGTAATAAAAGTTTCCAACTAGTATATGAAAGGTGGTACACTCTGCATCTATAATTGCCATCTTAATTTGATTATAACCACTAAATCTGTCCATAAATGAGAATAGGTCATATCCTGTGGTTGCATCTATTAGAGTATTGACATTTAGTAAAGGAAAGTTATCTTTAGGACAAGCCTTATTCAAATCCTGGAAGTCCACACATACTCTTATTTATCCATTCTTCTTTCTTACAGGAACAACATTAGTGATCTAAGTAAGTTGTTGAATTGGCCTTATGAATCTAGCTCGTAATAACTTCTCAACGTCTTGCTTAATCTGCACTTTGATTTCAAGGTGGAATACCCTGTCCTTGCTTCACAAGTGTAACTCCTGAAGCAATATTCAATTTGTATACTATGAGGCTGAGATCCAATCTTAGCATCTCTTCGTAGGTCCATGCAAACACATTTCTATATTCTTTCAGTAACTCAATAATATGAACTTTTGTTTCTTGTGGAAGGCTCTTGCTTATGAAGATTGGCTACAGCGACTCTCCTGGTTATGCTAGATCTAATTCTTCTATTTCCTCATCTTGTAGCTTTATTTGGTCTTGTAGCTGTTGTGGGACAGCTTGGACTTCTAGCATTGGTATGGAATCTGAAGAGGAGAAATATACCTCTTTAAACCCCTTAAACCGTTATAAGCGGTACATCCTTCTTTCATCTTCTTAAATGAAGCTTTCACTTCCCTTAGCCTACTTGTTCTTCTTCTTTCCACTACAACATCTATGCATCCTCCTTTTCTTTTACTGGCCATCTTAAACTTCTTCCCATGTAGGTAAAGGGACACTAAATGGCTTGGCTATCCTAATTTTTCCTTCCTCAACAAATTCATCAAAGTAAGCCGACTTAGTAAAGTATGATTCATGTTGCTTAAAAGAATTCTTGGTAGCCGAAATGAAGACGTCCTTCCCTTTTCAGTGACCCTTGATACACTGGTGCAATGTCAACAAGACTAAGTTATGATCTTGTAGCCATTTCCTTTCCAATGAGTAGATGGTATTAAACCGATGCATCAATCACATGAAAGGTAGTAGTACCATGGATAGGCCCAACCTTGAGATCAACATTAACATATCCAACAGAATTCGTAGGGTCATGGCTAAATCCATTTATTGAGATAGGCTGTTTAACTAGTCATCGAATGTCAATTCAAGTCGCCTTAAAAGTACTCGTTGGCATATTCAGCAAAGAACCATTATTAATGAATGTCTTCTTAATCAAGGACCTGTTAAGCACACTTTCCACATATAAGGGGTTATGATTGAAATTCTTCAAACATATGTTTACATTAGTAAATAGAATAACATTTTTGTGTGCTATGGTCATCCTCTTCACAGGCTGTACTTTACTATACTCCACATATTGACTCTCAGAGATTTGTGTGAGTGTGGTTACTACTGCAAGCCAAGCTTTCTCATTGAATGCCAAGAGATCAAAGAAATTCCTAAAGTTAGCTACCTTTAACAACACCACGATGACAGGCGAATGTTCGTCGTCTTGACCTTCAATTGACTTTCCTTTATGTTCATGACTTCTAGTAGGCTAGGCATCAATCACTTCAATTATGATGGGATCATGGCTAATGGCATTAATAGCACCCCTTCGATTGTTGTGAGAGGAAAGTAGATCATTTCTAACATCATTGTTATCAATTATCAACTCACCACGTGTAACTTAATCATTGAATATTTTCTTCAAAGTAAAACAATCTTTAGTTGGGTGACCAATACTCCGATAAAATCTAAAATATTTAGAATTATTCTTTTCTTCATTTATGGAGATGCGCTCGACCCTCAGGAGCTTGATATTTCCATCATGGAGCCACTGATTAAGCATTTGATGCACTTTGGCCATGGGATAAGGATATGTCAAAGATGGCCTAGAGTTAGTGGGCTTATCATTTCTTTGTTTCTTTACTCCCCTTGGTGACTTACCTTAAGCTACATTTACAGATGAAGTGCACTTGTTAAATCTCCTAATTTCACTTCTTTGTCGAGCTATTGAGTTATTGGTCATTCGTGTATTCTCAACTAGCATAGCAAAGGAAGTCAACGAAAGATTCTCAAGGTAGACCGTGTACTTAGGAATCATCCCTTAGATATAGATCTTGACCAACTCCCTCTCATGACAAACATTCTGTATATCTAATGAATGCTCCCTGAAGCGCTCAATATAGTCCATAAGATCTTCTTTAGACTTCTGACAGATCCTGTCACGCTCCGAAGCGGCAAAGTCGTAACAGCCCCCGCCGTGTAAACTATCCTAAGATAGAAGTTGGCCTTACAACCGCTATCTTAGACCTGATCTACACAAGGCGTCTACAACTAACCCGTTTTGAAGTAAACAGTTTGTAATTTAAACAAATCATTTACCTATAAAAGTGAGGAATTATATATATATGTTATAATTCAGTTACTGCAGTTAAAGTTTACAATATTCTTCTATAATATATTTCCTAGTTATTACATCATTCGGAAATGAAAAATAATTCTAAAGTAAAAGCTTAAACCTTAAAAATATATGTTTATTCTTCATATGTTTTTCCTCACTCCCCAGGATCCAGCAGTTGCTAGCTTCAGAGTAGTTGTTGCCGCTTCTTAGCCAGCACCTGCACGACGTCTATAGGGATGTGAGTAACCACAGCTCAGTAAGTAGGGACGGAGGACTTAAAACTATACCAGAAACATAACAAGGTTTTCAATCACTTATTAGATGCAATGCATGTGCAAGCAAATGCCATCGCACGACGTTGTCCGGCCCGTCGTGAGATTAGAGAAATTGCGCCCGCTCTAATCCGGGTTGAGGAGTTACCGTTAATGCAACAGCTCACGACTAAACCCAGGCTTGTGTAATGGAGACCTTGCTCCTCCCGCGACTACCTTCGAACCACTGCCTTTACCCTCGCTGCGACCTCCTCTCCTGTCACTTAGTTCGACTGAGGATGAAGAAGGGACCATTTTGTAATCCTGCGCTATCCCTTCCGAAGGGGTCGGTATTTGGCCGGAGAGTCCTAAGTTCCCCTGACGAGTTGCCATGCATGTTCGATTATGATTACTGGTCGTATATTTGATTAAGTCCAATTTAGGGTGATCAATCATTACATACAATTCATACAATATGTGCCAAAGCAACAAACAGAATCATAGCATTACCCATAATCAAGCACATGCACACATTCAACTATCTAACAAGCACAACCAAGCAGAATCTTAAGCCTCCAAAATACAGCATTGTATTAATCCCAACTTACCTCGACTCCTCGCTCACTCACTCGAGGTCCGATTTGCTCAGGCCATCGCCGATCATCCTTATAACACGAACGTGGTTTCAGCTTTTCATATAAGTATTATAAGTTCATTTTATCCTATAATGCTTATTGTTAGGTTTTGTTTAAGGTTTAATATACCTAATTATCTAGGTATTAAGTCTTTTACAATTATTATAGGTTTAGGGTTAGGTTTAGGTTCGAGTTCGGTTTTCGCATCGATTTCTAAATTAGGTTTTTAGTTCGATTTCTAAGTAATGTTTTAGATTTCAACCCTAGAAATCCTTTTCAACCCATAATGTGAAATTAATCACATTACTTCCCGATCTCCTAATTATCATCATTATCTCTAATTAGTATTTTAGTCCATCCGGTACACTTAAATCCTTATTTGTGTACCGAATTTACTCCTAATGTAAGAAATTTTTACATTTTTCATATAATTACATAAATTCAAGTTTCCCATTAGATTTATTGTACGTTTTTATTATTATCACAATATCAACTTTTTATTATAATATTTCCTATTTATTATATTTCCAATAATTACCTATTATGTATTATTACCTTTTATATATATATTACACTTCTAATATTTCTATCACTCTAATTATCATCTCTAAACATCAATTATCATTTCAAAATGTCTAAATTCATCCTAAATCAGATTTTACTCCTAATTACCCTGATTTACAAAATTATCTTAAAATGTACTATTTTTCCATGTTACTTATTTACTACATAATTAACCTAATAATTACATCTAACACTCTAATTGCTACAAGTATCATACTCCATCAGATTTTAACATCCTAAAACATCTATTTATTCACTAAGTCAGTAATTAATATCCTAATCACCTAATTAACTCCAAATTACCCATTTTATGCCTCATTTTAGGGCCTAAAAATTATCTAAAAATTTCAAAAATTAATTTTTGAAAACAGGCTTCATAGCATTGTTCTATATCATCTAAGTAATCTACACAAAAATTTTGGGCTTGAAACTACACTCCTAAGGTCATTTATTTTTAAACCGAAATGTGCTTGGTTTTGCACGATTTCTTAAGGACCATATATTACGGGACATAATTTTATCAAAATAATATTTTTCCTACAAACTACATACAAAAATATGTCAGAATAGAAAAATTCATAATTTTCTAATCATATTTACTATTTTTACAAAATTACACAAGAATCGGGCTGGAAATCGGACTCACTGATTTGGGTGGCTTCAACCACCACGGGCCGCCGTGGCCTTATCGGTCGGCTTGGGCGCTGCCACCACCGTGTGGTGGTGGTGGCCATCCACTCCCAGCTGCTCGTCTGGTATGGGTTCCCTTTGAAAGCCCTAATTGCATAGTTTTTTCTAATTTTTTTCTAAACTGAATATTTCTCTCAATTTTCATCTCTCTCTAATTTTTTCTGATTTGTAACTATCCAAATGAGCTTCTGAATTTTTCCTGCTATTTATAGGGCTTTATAGGATTTATTGTGCATTAAATGGGACAAGACAATTGCTTTATCCCTTGATTTTTGGCTTTTATGTTGGCTTATTCTAATTGGCCGAATTTTTTCTCATTTTTCCCAGCTGCCACGACCCAATTTTGGATGATTCATGATTTTTCCTTAATTAATTATGAATTTTCTTTAAGCATTTAGTATTATTTTAGCACATTTCGCGTATTTTAAGTAATTACGCGTATTTATACTTACATGTAAATTCATATATAGTACAAATAAATATTATTAAATATTATTTAAGTCATTCTATTATTTTTAGTATACATATAATCTATCTCTAGTAATTTATTAGTTATTAAATTACACTTTTTACCTTTTTCAGTAATTAGCAATTATTATGCTTAAAATTTGAAAATTTTATAGTCTCTTATTTTATTACTTATTTTCTTAAATTTAAGTTTACAGGGTCATTTTTACTAATATTCTTTTCAATAGTTTATAATTTGGGTTTGATCGGATCTTTTAACCGATCGCTCTAAACCTTGGGTTCTAAGCTCAATCCTACGATTACTTGGCTTAACTTTGGGGCTTACAGATCATTTCCATGTTAGTAAGGGTAACACTCTCTTCTATAGAGAAAAACTTCTCCAAGAATATCTTAGACATACTACCCTACGAATCTACTAACCTTGGATGGAGATTAACATACTAGGTGTATGTCTTCTCAATAAGTAACTTAGAAAATTCTTTCAATTTCAACTCGTTATCTAGACCATATACTTCTAGCGTTTCAATGAATTTCAGCAAATATTCCTTGGCACTTCCTTTCTTGGCATTAAATAGCATGAACTTCGGACTGACATAATCTTTATGGTATGGCTTTGCAGCAATGTGTTGGTGAAATGAGAGCTTCAGTTCTCGTATCCCTACTATAGATTTTGCTTGTATCTCCCTCAAATACATATTCCAATCTTCTTTGGTCACAAATAAACCTCTTTGAGTGGATGCTTTTAATGACATCGTAGGAGTAAGGTACATAGGCACAAGATTTACAGGTATAGATCTTGTAGACATGGGATTCATTAATGTTGGTTGCACATAGTCAACAATTGTGATACGTGATATAGCACGAAAAGATGATGAGCATCCAATCTAAACTCCCTGGTTTCTTACTTTAGGTAATGAATTTTGCATAGCTGTAGGTTCCACATCAAAAAGTTGTTCCTCAACTCTAGGAGTGATATGCTCATTGACAACAGAAGGGTTGGGTGAGATATGTTGTTGTACTATATTAGAAGGATTTAAGGAAGTTGCTCCTTCTTACACAGTAACAAATGCAGCCAAAGCAAACGTGCATTAAGCGAACATTGCCATAAGTTTATAGGCTTAGCTCCTTGAGCCTATCACCTTAGCTTGAGGAGTCGAATCCATTTAATCAATGGGCTTAAAACTCAATATTAAATTTGACCCTCTACATTATGTAAGGAAACAAATAAGTAGAAGTCTACACAAGTTGAAAATGAACTTTTTTTTTAAGGAGAGAAATAACGGAAGCAATCAATTGGGAAAGTAAACTCCTATGATCTTATAGTATATTCATGATCTTTACAATTAGCATTTAAAGCTTTGGTAGATCCCCACCATGTACTTCAACAAGTTGATGATATCATTATAAAAACTTCTATTACACAATCTTTCTTCATGCAATACATGTTGCGTTTGATGTTCTATAATATGGGATGATTGCTTCATAAGGTACATGGTGATCCATTCAGTGGTGCCTCCTTATGATGTTGTTGCACATATAATAGCTTTTAAGGAGTTACTATTATAGCTTCTTTCTCTCTAGTATCTAACCTTTGTATGAAGCCTACTGACAAAGGAAGTTTATGATCCTTGGCTAACATTGGGAGATGCTCTCAATGTAGCTAACTTAGAATAAAGGGGATAGTATGTCCTATTAACTTTGATGAAGTATAAATTCAACAATTTAATAGCCTATTACATTAGATGTTAGACTCTATAGTGTGAAAGATGCAGCGAAATTATCAAAATTTCTTTACAAAATCTACTACAGGATCCATGTATATATGCATAATATTATAAGAAATCAAATTATAAGAAAAATTACCTTTCTAATAATGTAAAACATTCTCCTTTTAGGGATGGAGTTCAAGTGAGATTTAATTCTCACAGTGTCTTTTGCGAAAAATATACTTCATTCACCGCTAGGACAATAAGCATTGTCCTTCTAACAGTATCCACATACACGATAAAAGGAACAATTCTATTCTAATCCTTTATATTACTAGATAATTTGGATTAGAATTTTATAAAAATTTTCTTTTGTCAATGGATGGAACTATCTCTCTCCTCTTCGCTCATATATATATATATATATATATATGAGGTAGGGAGAGAATCTTTTCTTAGAAGATTTGATAACCAAATCTTTTTTAAAATAGTACTCATATCTTATCAAGATTTAAATCACATGAATATCCACTTAATAATTAAATCTTCCTCAAAATATTGTACTATTTGAGAATAAATTAATTATCTCACTAATTCTAATTTTGAAATAGAGAATGACATAATTTTAGTATAGTCAATTAAACTTGTTCCCATAAGTTGTGCTATTGTGTGCGACCCTCTAGGTTTCTATATACGAAGTTAGTATCTATTTAAACATAGACTAAGGTAAACTGTCTAGCAACAGTTATTAGTCATCTAGCGTATTAAAAAAATTATGAACCAGAAACCATTATAAACCGATTACTACGTAATTAAATCTCTTCATCAAAAGATATTATGATTAAACTATCGCATTTAATGTCATTAATATTTAATCATTTACTTGGTTTTCGAGATAAAATAGACCTAATAAAACTTGTCATGACCACGATTTTATAAGTCACTATTATCTCAACCAAGTGGCCTAGATATTGACTCCCTAATTCAATAAAGTGATGAATTATATCTTGACCCATCATTATTTCTTCTATATTTCATGCCTTGCCCAATAATCATATTATTTACAATCTAAATTAAGATTGCATTCAATTACATTAAATCATGACATCCCATATATAGGATATATAAATGTCTTAAGTATAGAGATTATTTACACTTGTTCATATAGAGTAGAGACCAATAACATTAAACATATGATATCTTCTATTAGTAAATCGTGTCCAGTGTACTCATTCAAACTTTAAACATCCACTTATATAAATTATATATCTTTCCCTTGGTCCAGTGAGATAACCTTAGTTATACAGCATATTGGTCTATATATCTATGTTCCTTCTAGATGTTTATCCAACCACAGACGATTTAAGATAATATGATGTTATGGAATCTCGCTGATGATATACATTTATTATAATTTCATATATTCACTAATTATTTATGAAACTTTATTATAAAAAATATATGAGCAAAAAAGTATATAAATATAATAAATATTGACCTTTTATTAATAATATTCATAAATAAATTTAAAGTGTTTTCGCACATTGTGCACAAATTTCAATATTAGACTTGGCTGGCCTTGCTTTAATTTCTAAGTGGTTCTTATTCTCATCTCTAAAGATATCATGTTAAGTAGAATATACCATTGCTGATTGTTTGATTGATTGAGCTATGCCAACGAGCAAGAACCTTCGGCGGTTGTCCATCGACATGGAGCAATAGTTCCTTCTATAGCATCATCAATACAGAGACAATTGTTCTTTGACTCGTAAGCCATGAAACCTAGAGAATAATAATTAAAAGAAGAAGAAGAAGAAGAAGAAGAAGAATATTATGAATATTGCTCCACCAAGGAGTCAAAGCAAATGCATGCAAAGTTTATGTATTTTACAAAGATCTTCAGGCAATGCATAATTCTTTAATGATTTTTGTTAGTGTCGAGGTAATGGAGGATCAAAAGCTATCCATGTCCGCCTCCAAGAGATGGATTAGTCTTCTTACAGCTTTTGAGCACCAGTGATTGCTTCGAAGGATGGACATCAGGATTAGCTTTGCTTATTTCCTTTAGGTGTGGTTTCATAGTTTTGAGTATAGTTGTAGCAATAGAATCCAAGGATAGTTACCTCAGTAGTAATTTAAGGACTAGATGTGTAAGTGTATCTGACTGGAGCAACTATGGAGGTCATGTAATGAGCTCAGCTTCATTTGCCCTTGATCATCAAGTCGGGGCCATGCAAAGTTTGAACTCAACGGAGCCGAAATATACCATCTATAAGTTGCGATGAGGAGATGTGATGCTTGGTGGATGTCCATCGACCCTAACCAGTAAAAATCTTTTGGCAAACAATTGCAAAGGAACAATGGCTTCAAGATAATCTTTAGCTATTTTCTAAGTACTAGAATAATGAGCAGGGCTTCTATAGAATGATTCAGTCCTACTTTAGTGGTTGGCGTTGATAGCGGCCTTGGAAACGGGGATTAACTTTGTTCATAAGAAATAATTATAGCCTTCCATTGATCGAGGACTAAAAGATGGTGGCAGTTTGTACTACTAAACCATTGCCTTGTTAGATAAAGAACTGGCATTTTGATATGTTGGTAAGATGAAATTTGAGGAAGGTATTCTCACCTCCTATGGCGTTGTTAGTAATGTTCTTGAACAATTGCTGCTGCATGAAAGAAATGAAAAGAATTTAGTTATTAAATACTGAAAAATAAATAAATAAAAAAGAAGGAGAACAAAAGTGAGACATTGCAATGCCTTTGGTCTGAATTAAGTTCCTAAAACCCTAAACTTTAGATGATTCTTAACCCTTAAAGATCACCAGATTAGTCTTGCTCCTTGCAGTCTCTATCACTTCAACTCACTAAGCAATGCAACAATTCTCGAAAGAAAGACTTTTTTTTTTTTTTTTGGGATGTGTGATTTGAAGCTACGAGTGCCCTATTTTTATCGAAAGGATAATGGTGAAATTTAGAAGGAAAAAAAATTCATTTGTGGATTAGTTTTAACTAGATTAACCTTGTTTAAGTAAAAGATTTAATATTACATTTGGTACCTAGGAAGGGTCTACAATAAAATTGATTGTAATAGAATAAAATGAAATGAGAACAAATCATTTACTATGTTTAGAAGTGTTAATGTAATGGAAGGGAACAGAACAAAATGGAATTAAATACATATATAATAGTAATTATAAAAAATATCACTAATTATAAAATATTGTAATTAGGTTGAAAGTTAAATAAGTACTTTTAATTGATAATAATAATAATAATAATTAATAAAAGGGAAAAAATCCCAATTCTACTTTTCTAGGACCAAGCTAATTCTTTTTTAAAATTGAAGTCGCTAATTGCATAAAATTGTGATTTCATTTTCTAAATGTACTTCTAAACATAGGGAAATAAAGTATCATAAGGATTTAAACGTGACATAAGAATATTCGACAATGGTAACGGAGGTTTTGGGTGTTTTTAACTTGTTTTTGACCATGCTAATGGAGGCTTTAAGTTTGATTGACTAAAATAATGGAGGATTAAGGGAAATGGAGAAGATCTTGTCCGTTAAAACGGAGCTATCAACATCTTTTGACCATGATAATGGAGGTTCAAGTGTTGTTAACTAAATAAATAAAGGATTAAAGGGAAATGAAAAGATTTTACCGGTGACGAATCATTTTTCAAGGAAAAAGCGGTTTAGGTGGCACTATAAGGCCATTCAAATGACTTTATTAATTTCAAAGGCATCTTTCAAAGGGGAAGGCTTGTTGTTTTCTCTTCTTCTCCTCCTCCACCTACTTCTTCTTTTTTAAGGGATGATTTATTCAATATAGAAAAGGATGACTCTTTGTTCCAAAAAATAAAATAAAATAAAATAAAATAAGCACATGAATGTGACCACTGCGATTCAAACTAGCGACCTTGAATAACCTGAGTCAAAAGCCTTATACTTATGCGACTGGTTATTAGAACATCAAAGGAATAAAATGGAATGAAGTAAGATAGAATAAATGAGAATAAAACGAGGTTTAAAATTATAAATGTTTTTTTTATTGTTTGAAAATGTCAAAGGTAATAGAATATAATAAAATGATATTAAATATATAAATAATATCGATTTTCAAAAGTACCCTTAATTATTATTTGTTATAATTTATTTAAATATTAAATAAGTAATTTTAAATTAATGAGAGTTGAATACAATCACCATTTCATCTCCTCAAAAATGGAATCGAATTCCTCTTTAAAAGTGGAATGAATTATTCATTATCCTTCAAATTGAAAAGGGAATAGAAACTAAAATCATTGTAGCTCTTCGATTATTCCTATATATCAAGCATGCCATAAATTCATTATTGCAATATATTTATTTTAAGGAAGTTAAACATGCCAAAGAAGTCAAAATTTAAGGAGTTCGATATCAAAAATTTATTAAAGAAACATTGACTTGAAGTATAAGTATTTTCCTACAACTAAATAAATTTATTTTCCATCACAAGGATGTGAAGATAAGACGATTGAAAATTAATGGCTACAATACCACACCTCATGTGTCCAGCTATTATTTCAGGAATTTTTTTACTGTTTCATGATTATTTTTTATGATCAATCTCGTTTTTCATCTCACTTTTAATTTATATTTTTTTATATTTAAACCATTAAACAAATTATTAATATAATTGTTTAGATTTAATAAAACAGAAATGAATAATGAGATAAATAACATATCAAAATGGAGGAAGTATCATGGAATCCCTTACTTCGGAGGCAGTAGGATTATTGCAAAAACAAAATAGCATCACCATGAGGCAAATAATATATTGTTAACAAAATTTTTGCACAAATACATGATTAATTGCTACTGCTATTTTTATAAAGTAACCGCTCTTATTTTGCAACTTCGTATCCATTGAAAACGCTCTTGAAAAGAAGAACTAATAGGGACATAACTCCCGTAAATCGACAATAAATATAATGACATTGAAAAAAAATTATATTAAATTTGTAAGTATTGAAAAATTTTTTATTTTTGGATTGATATTTTCAATGTAGAAAATGTGTGATGGAAATGGAAGAAATTATAGAAAATCAAAACACAATATAAAATTCATTTTTTGTTTACATTTCCAAACGTAAAATTCATTATAGAATCGATCTGGAGTTCTTAAACTACTTTTCAACCGCATTTACCCGATCGATTCTTCCTATCTATATTATAAGTCAACTCCTTTGTCCAGATTTTGCAATGTTCATTGATGCATGCAAACTAAGAGCCAAAAATTGCAAGTCTAGAAAAGGAAAAGTTATGTGTCAATTTTTCCTATAATGCACTTCCAACAGAAAATAACAAAATGAAAGAAATTGTAAAAATTCATGTTTATGTTGAGAAATGACTAAAGTAGATTGTAATTAAGAGAATATATGCTTCTTGGCCTATGACACCCTGTACTTGTTGAGAATTATTATTAAGACATAAACATTTTCATATGAAAAAACAAATTATGGGAAAAAAAAAATGTTCTATAAAAAAATCAAATTGAAGTTGCAATAAAAAAACATAAGTTTTTTTTTTTTGGGTAATTCAAACGTTTATTAAATAAAAGAAGCAAAAAGCAGGAGTTCTTTTAGTACCCTAGTCCATACTAAATTTTATTTGCTGTTACATTCTTTCAACATAATTTTTACTAAATCGCTATCTATACTAATTGGGATTTCTCCCCCAAAAAGCAAGCCCTTAGTTCCAGCGAGTTATCTTTTTGCTATCTCGTCTGCCACTCTATTTTCATCTTTGGGCACTTTGCAAAATAAAACATTGTTAGTTTTCCTTGCTACTTGTCCACAGGATTCGAGAGCCATAGAACAATTAGTTTCATCTATTTGTTCTTTTATTATCTATTCCACTGCTAAAGTTGAATCCGTTTCAATTTCCAAATGCTCAAGATAGTTATCCTTTGTAACCTGTAAACTATGTGTAATTGCCCATAATTCGACCTCTAGTGAGGGGGACTTCTGCAATCCTTTTACTGATTCCTTCTAACATTTTTCCTTCATGGTCTCTTAAGATCACTCCTATGGCTTCCCTCTAGGGTGTATTTGTTATTCCTTTTTTCTCTCCAGAAGTTTTTTTAAAATGTGTTCACATTCAAAAAAGTTGTGTTGGATTGTTTACTGATCTCTTCCATAAAAGACAAATAGTTCATCTACATGAATCCCTATTTTTTTTTAAGTTATCATTTGTTGGCAGCCCATTATTCACTATCTTCCACGAGAGGAATTTTATTTTTGGCATAATGGTATCTTCCATAACCACTTCCAATCATTTCCTGCCTCTGTTTCTCTTTCATCTCTATTTGTAAATAGCATCGTATATGCCATCTTACACTTTCACAAACGGAAACCGGAAAGAAATAGAAGGAAATAATATGTTTGACAACTTAAATAGATAATGGAAATAGATAGGAAAAAAAAAAAACAAAATGAGTGGAAATATTTCCACTTTTAGATCCATTTCCTTTTTCTCCAATTTTGGAAAGAAATGGGTGGAAATAATAAGAGATTACAAAAACATCATTTTATATAACCCAACTCATAAAAATAAAAATAGGAGCAATTTTGTCTTACATAGTTCATTTTTATTTATAAGACAAACCAAACAAAAATATGATACTTTTCTTTCCATTTCCTTTCATTCCTCCATAAATTACCGAACATAAAATTAAAATTACATTTAATTCCATTTTCATTCCTTTCTTTTTTTTTTTTCCTATTCATTTTTACCGATTTCTCTTCTATAAAAAAATAACCAAACACAATGTTTACTTCTCCATCCACATCATGTGTCCTCAATAACTCCTTTCTTCTTGTATCTTTCTCATCAATCTAGATATTTTCTAATCTCCTTGCAATTTCCTCATCTATTAAGTAGGCTATTTTTTCCTCTTTCCAAACGCTGACTATAAGGATATTCATATGGAAAAAAGGAAAAATATATTAGCGATTTGCCTTTGTAACAAATATGAGATAACATAGGAAAAATGAAATTGACTACACAATTGAACCTCCCGAACTTTATTATGTTAAATTACTAAACACGAGACCCAAAACGAAACTTAAGAGCTTATCATAAATTTAAAGGAATACATTGAAGTCAAAATGTAAGGGAAAATTAGACAACATTTTATGGAAGGTAATCCAAAGAATGTCCAAGAAAAATTTAGTCTGTTAGAACGTGACGACTATCGACTAGGTTAGAACTTGCTGTCCAAAGCAGTATTGATTTTCCCACATGGAAGCTGCAAAAAGATTGAAGGATTAGGAAATAAGGACATGCATATACAAATACATGATTTAGAAAAGGAATTGAAAAATAAGGTATTGTTTAATTGCTATGATTGAACAAATAAGAAGAACTGAATGATATAAGTATGAGAAGTACAAGACGATACAATATTATTGTACTATATTTGGTTTGCATAATACTGGATAATGATTTTTATGATGCATAAATACTAAACTTGATTTTTTCTTCGATATGTATACCTTTAATATTACCTAATATTTATTTAATAATGTTTTTATATTATTTAAGAAGTACAAATATTATACAATATTTATATCCTTAATAATGTGGCTTACTCTTAAGCACAATAAAATAAATATAAGAACATACGAATACATGATTTAAAAAAGTAAGAACTTAAAAAAAGATTAAAAAAAAACTAAAATGTATTTATAACCTATATTATTATTTTATGCTTAGTGTTGATAGGACCTTTTGAACATAGGTCCCTCAGGTTTCTACTAACCTAATTGGGCTTATGGCCTCGACTATAACTCTTTAGACCTAACCTTCCTATCCCTATGGTTAACTTGACTCAAGCCCATCATATATCCTACCAAACTATAGCAATCACTAACCGTTAGGAGACTACAGATAAGGTTGAGTGATCGAGTTAATAACTACCTTCTACATTTACAGAACACATCAGATCTTGTAACTTTACTACCCAATATTTGTAGATATAGCTTTTGCCCACTAATCGGATCATGTAACTCTATTACTCAATATTTGTAGATATGGCTTCTGCCTATTAACTCCTCATCAACTTCTAGCTCCATTCCTCTATAAATATAAGATCAAGACCCAACGATAAACTACTTGATACTTCGTACATTAGAGCCTACTTTTTACATTCGAGTATTATCACTCTCTTTACACACCAATCTAACTTAAGCTTTAGAATGACCATGCTGGACAACTCCTTGGTATCCTTCATTATTTATTGTCTTGTAGGCTCATACAGTAACGCAAAGCGTAATCTGAACCAATCTTTACTGACCAAAACCCAAAGATGACATTTGGCGTTGTCTATGGGAAGAAGATCCAATTCCCTACCCAAATACACACTAAACACCACCTTCGATTGCCGGCATGTTTCACATTGGCAACCTAGAGAACAACCAACCTATTGACAATTGGCCTCTAATTAAGGAGACACTTGAATAGCGCTTGGAGCGCCTACTTGAAGAGTTTGCTACCTAAAACACATTACTCCATACTTGCCTTAAAGACGCCAAGAAGCATAGTACAAACTAATTAGCCTAAAGCTTCTGATGCATGCACTAGGCATAACAACCAATAGTAGTAATAGAAAAATGACAGGGATCAACCATCCGATCCCTCAGTGCAAGAACAACAAGTGTAGTCTATGGCTACCCACAACTACACCCTTGTTGGTAATAAGCAATCGACCAACTCTAATGGAGCACCTGTACACTCTATAGCACGCTAAGCTCACTCCACAAATAATGCTAACCTCAATGAGCTTCACGTAATAGTAAGAAGGCTCTTTAATTAGTAAGCAAGCAAGGCAACTAACGACATCGAGATACTCACTAACAACAAAACCCCCTTCACTAGGAGTATCTAGGATGAAGTATTGCCTTCAAATAATAAGCTTCCTATCTTAGACCAATATAATGGCACCGGCAATCTTGATGATCATCTCCTCCACTTCCATACCTTCATAAATTTCAATGGTCATGGAGATGCCATTATGTGTATGGCCTTCCTAAGAACTCTGAGGAAAGCAACTTGAATGTGGTTTAACTACCTAACCGAGAACTCTATTGGCTCCTTTGATGAGTTGGCACCAAGGTTCAGCCTCTATTCTAGGGCTCACAAGCCTCCATCTAAGGACACTTCATCCTTGTATTGGATAAGGTAGAGTGAAGGGGAGACTTTATAGGAATATACGGTTCGGTTCAACAATGCCATGGTCGAGATCCCTTAGTTAAATGAGAGAGTAGTGGTGCATGCCATACAACTCAACATAAAACTTGTAGAAGACTTCTTTTGCTCACTCACGAAGATCAAGCCGAAGACCTTGGCTGAATTCTAGAATAAGACCTAGAAATATATGGACCAAGAGAACAACATTCAATTAAGAGAGGTCGGGCGGAAAAAAGGACAAGAAAAGATTTTATGTGAAGAATCACCTTGATGGCAGGGTACTGAGCAAAGCTAAGGGGGAAGGCTTAGGCAGTAAGAAGCATCGAGCTAAGCAGAACCTACTTCCCCCTCCCATTTACATACAACATACCCCTCTGAATCTACCGATGGCCTAGGTCTTTACCGAGGTACGAAACAAAGGTTTGTTATAGAACCCCCCTAAGATGACTAGGAATCCCAATCGTCGAAACTCAGACAAGTATTGTCGGTTCCATGACAACCACGGTCACACCACAGAGGAGTACTTCTAGCTGAAAAACACAATTAAGTATGCTATTCAGCGGGGCTCCTTCAGCGAATATGTAGCCCAATAGAGGAACGACGATAGTTTCAATGATGATGAAGACAAGGCGCTTTAAAGGTGGTGAATCAAAGGTGCCCAAGTAGAGTGATGTATCTTCGGGGTTGAACATACGAATGAGCACCACAACAAAGAGAATCAAAAGGAAATAAAGAAAAGTTAGCAAAGTCTAAGCAGTTACCAACTGGATATGACGCACCAATCGATCCTGCTTGGCCTATAATCTGCTAGATATGACTCACTAGTCCGAACTATAGGGTTACTCACCACTACTTCTTGCTAAAAGAAATAAATAAGAGTCAAGGCTAAAGAAAATACTAGGGTTGCTCACAAATGAAACTTGTATTAATTTAGATAATTGATTCTTTGTTTGCATACATTAAGTAGGGTTCGTATACCTATCCCATTAGGGTTACCTTACATACATGAAAAGACCAAAGGGTAATTTACAAAGATGATACATAAAACATATTAAAAGAGTAAAAGAGACAAAAAATATTCAATACAAAAAAGAAGACTAGAAGACACGTATCACATGATAGTTAAACGTTTTGAAATATAGTATAAATTGGGCGACATGAAGAAAAGAAGGTTTGTAGTTAGGGCCGACCTAATCTCGATCAAATCAAAGCTCAGTCGATCAACAACTAAAGAGTACTTATCTTGGGCTGGGGTCGAATGCTGATGGTCGACTTAGGGGATCGTCTCAAATAGTCGCATGAAGCTGTCTACTCGGATGTTATCCGTGTCATAGTACAGTTGTTTAGTAGGTCTGGCGCATATGATAGCTCGGTAGTTAGGTTGGCAATAGAGGGAAACATAAAGGTCAGGATAGGAACTCTTATCTCAGATGGGGCTTCAAGCTAATATTCTCCAAGTAAGTCCTTGGAGTCCTCTAGCTCGACTACATGTAATTGATCAAAGGGGTTGATTCTATCATTTACCCAAGGGTAAAAAAGATTTTACCTTAAATCTGATGTGGTCTCTAGTTCCTATTCTTCTAAGGCACCTGTGAGGTCTTCTTCTTCTAGTCGATGGGGAATTAGGTCAGGTACATTGAAAGTGGAGTTTAGTCATCGAGTAACTCAATCCGGTATATGTTACAATTGATCTTATTCTGAATCTTGAATAGACCATCAGCTTGTGGAGATAACTTGTTTTGTCGTAAGTGTAGAAATTGTTTTCGACTGAAGTGAATCCATACTAAGTCTCTTGGTAGGAAAGAAATAGTTCGGAGGCCTCGACTATCAATCTCTTATTGTCTTTGATTGAACTTGGCAATCTTCCTCATCACAAACTGGTGTAGCTCTTGCAATTCTTAAGCTCGATTGACTTTCTTTAATAGGTACTGGGGGATTTAGGGGAATGGTGGGATTGAAGCCATAGATAACCTCGAATGGAGTTTTCCTAGTGGTGATGTGGATAGTTTAGTTGTATGTGAATTCCAAAATGGGTAGATACAAATCCCAATCCTTCAAATTATTCCTACAACAGCTCTAAGTAGGTTGTCTAACATCTTGTTCACCACTTCCGTCTGACCATCAATCTGAAAGTGGCTTTTGGAGCTTAACACAAGTTTCGTCTCTAGTTTTCTCCAAAGAGTCTTTCAAAAATAGCTTAAGAATTTTATGTCTCAATTTGAAACAATAGTCTTTAGCACTCCATGTAGTCGGATAACTTCTTACAAAAACAAGTTCGCAATATATAAAGCATTGTTAATTTGATGGTACAGAATGAAGCACGCCGTTTTGCTAAAGTAGTCCATTATAACAAAGATCGAATCTTTTCCCCTAGATATCTGGGGCAACCCTAGGACAAAGTCCATGATGAGGTCGACCTAAGGTAAGGTTGGTGTTGATAAGGGCATATACATTCCATGAGGCTCTCTCTTCCCCCTAGCTCTCTTGCATACTTCATAACTACTTACTACCTTATGGACATCCTTGGCCAAACTAAGCTAGTAAAAATTTTCTTTCAATAGATTAGTTGTTTTGGTCACTCTAAATTGCCTAAATGAGCCACTACCATGAGCTTCTCTAATCAACAACTTATAAGTGGACTAACTTGGTATGCATAGCCTTTGATCCTTGAATAGATAGCTATCTTTGAGGTATTATCCTCCAACAACAACTCCTTCTCTATACTATTCAAAAATAGGACTAAAATGGGGGTCATGAGCATATTGCTAAGTGATTAGTGAAAATCCTAGTAATTTCATCTATAGGGTGGTCAACAAAGTTTACCGAGGTGATAGAGCATCAGCGATCACATTTGCACTTCCCTTATTGTAAAAAATCACATAGAAAAAACTTTCCGTAAACTCTAGCTATTTGGCTTGTCTCTTCGAAAGTTTGTTCTGACTTCCAAGAAGCTTTAATGGTTGATGGTCAGTATAAATGATAAACTCTCAAGGTAATAGATAATGTTGCCAAATAGTAAGAGCTCAAAAAAAAGAGTACAACTCTTTCTCGTACACAAAATAGTCCAACATGATACCATTGAGCTTCTCAATTTGGTAGGCAATTGGTGGTCGTTATTGTATCAAGATAGCACCAATTTCAATGCTTGACGCATTATATTCCAACTTAAATGGCTTGTCAAAATCAAGCAAATCTAATATAGGGGTAGAGGTGAGCTTCTCTTTGATCATCTTGAAGCTTTGCTCAACTCAGTCATTCCATCTAAACCCTTCACTCTTATTGGTCAGCTTAGTCAAGGGGGCTACGATAGTACTGAAGTTCTTAATAAATCGCCTATAGAAAGAAGTAAGGCCATGAAAACTTTGTACTTTAGTAACATTCTTCTGCGTCAACTACTCTAAAATAGCTCGAATCTTTTCCTCATCAAGTTAGATTCCTTTTCCTGATACCACATACCCAAGAAAAACCACTTCACCTTAACAGAATGTACACTTCTTCAAGTTTCCAAATAACTTCTTGACTCATAAAATATAAAAAATATCTCGAAGAAGTTGAACATGGTTGTTTAGGTCAACATTATATACCGATATATCATCAAAGTATACAACTACACATCATCCGATCAAAGGGCACATTACATGGTTCATAAGCCTCGTAAATGTCCTCTATGCATTTGTAAGTCATAACGACATAACTAGCTATTTGTAGAGACTATACCTTGTCTTTAAAGTAGTCTTCTATTCATCACCTAGTCTTACGCGAATTTGATGGTAACCACTTTGCAAGTTAATCTTCAAAAATATCTTGGTGCCATGAAGCTCATCAAACATATCATTGAGCCTCGGTATCGAATATCTGTACTTGACAGTGATTCGATTGATTACTCGGCTGTTAATGCACATACACCATGAACCATCCTTCTTTGGAACGAACAGGGTTGGTACAACATAAGGATTCATGCTCTCCCTCACATATCCTCTTTCTATGAGCTCATCTACTTATCTTTTTAACTCGGTAGCCTATTCGAGATTCATTCTATAAGCAGGTCGATTTGATAAGATAGCGCCTGGATGTAGATCGATACAATGCTCTATACCTCAAACTGGGGATAGTCCCTTAGGCAACTCTTCAGGAAACAGATCTACAAACTCACTATTAACCTTCTGATTTCTTCAGGTACTACTTCTAGATCTCTTGTCTCCAATAATCTCCTAATCAACAGGAACATAGGCTCTTCGGCTTTCTCAGCAGCTTAGAGCTTTCTTCAGCTCATTATTAAGGCTTTCTTCTTACTAGTGTAGGTGAGCTAATTATGGGTCTCATTCACTTAGGTCGTTGTCATAGGTTACAGCACAATCTTCTTCCCATCCTTAATAAAGATATACGTGTTCTTGTATTCGTTGTGAGTAACACATCAATCAAACAACCAAGGTCTTCCAAGCAATAAATGTAAAGCTCTCGTAGGGATGACATTGCACATTACTTCATCCCTATATATATTCCCAATACTAAACGGCATAGTTACTTGTTCCATCACAAACAGAGCACTCTTATCATGAAGCCAGTATTGCTTGTAAGGTCAAGGGTATTTAGAGGTCGATAGTCTTAACCTCTGCATAAAGGATTGTGCAACAACGTTAATACAACTTCCTTCGTCCACTGTGATGGTACATAACTATCCTTTGATGGTACACTTTATATGGAATAGATTCTCTCTATAGTCTTCCTTAAAGTTTGGTAGGGAACTTAGTACTCGTTTCGATACTAAGGTCATTACATCTCCTTGGTCAATATAAACACAGGTCTCCTTTTCTTCATTGGCTTCAACTTTTCCAACATCCTTCTCCTCCTCAGGTTCAATCTCGTTAGTGCTATCCACTATATCTCCTCGAAGCACCATGGGACGTCGTTTCGATACTCAGTTGCCATGTGTCCGAAGCCCAAACATTTAAAGCATTTCACCATACCGATCTTACATCTTAAGGTCTACCGTCTTTCATATGACCCCGAAGTCAATCTAACCTCAGTTTGGCTCGATTAGCATGCTCGGCCTTAATGTTTAGCTTGGCTATCATCGAGTCAGTCATTTCTCTCCTTGACTTGGGAGTGTCTCCTTAACTCGGCTTAAGCAGATCTTTATGGATTAGGGGTTCGAGAAAATGTTAGCCCAGGTTAGCCCAAAGCATTTCTTTTCTGCTTTTCTACCCTCTGTTCTACCTTGATTGCCTCTTCTAGAGTACAAAATCTTTGTACTTCTACAATATTATGGATCTCATACTTAAGTTCAGAAATGAACCTTGACATTATACAAGCCTTTGGTTCATTCACGTCGACTTGGATTATAAGCATCTAGAACTCTCTCATATAGTCATCAACAAATCGGCTTCCTTAGCAAAGTTCCTGCAATTTTGCAAATGTATACTACAAGAAAGTCTTAGGTACAAATCTACCCCTTAATAACCTCTTCATATCATCCCAGGTCCTTACTCTTCGTCTTCCATTCCTTACTCTAATTGCATTCAGATTTTTCCACTACATAACGCTATACCCAATAAGCTCTAGTACAATAAGTTAGACTTTGACAACACCTATATACCTATAAAAATCGAACACTTTCTCCACCTTCTCTTCCCATTTCAAATATTCATTGGTATCTCCACTTGTTCTAAAGGGTAGGATTTAAACCTTAATATTATCAAGTCTTCGAGGAGCTCGATGTCCTTACTCTTATGCTTAGAAATAATCAACCTCTTCTTCTTCCTCTTCATATTCTTCCGCATCAATTTCCTCATCATCTTCTAACTCCAGCCTTCGTCTAGCAATTCGGTTTACTACTCCTATAGCTCAGTGGGATCAAATTGAGTGATTGGCTCGGCCACCTTAATCATAATGCCTCTCTAGAACATTTTCAAGTAGGTTATAGTGAGTCACAACTTAAGGTTGTTACTTGTTAACTTGCATCATAAAGACTAAACTCTCTATAAGATTAGTAAGTTTGTCGAGCTTATCACTAACTGACCTACGAGTGTTACTATCATTTTGACTACGTCTAGGTTGAGCACCACTATTTTGGTCACCAATAACTCCTTGAACACTTGAATCTGACATAATGTGATATTTTCCTTAATAGATTAACAACACAACACAACAACACATTTACCTTACTACTCAAAATGTCTCCTAACAGACTCTTAGCAACTTCTATACCCAATACTCACTTGAACAAGACATAAATGAACTTACTCTATTTTTGTAGTGAAAAACAAAGTAAAATAGAATAACAATGGAACTATACTTACCAATATACGAATCTTCACTATATAGCTCAAAACTTTAGAACTTACAAATAAACACACTGAAGCAGCTACGAAGGAAACACAGTAGTCACTAATAGCAAATACAAACCAAAACTTCACTGCAATGTCACACACTCCCTTTCGGAATCGTGCTTTGATACCAGCAAAGCTGATGTGTCTTTGAGGTCAAACATATGGAGGAAAATTACAACGAAGAGAATCAAAATGAAATAAAGAAAAACTAGTAAAGTTTAAGCAGCTACCAATTGGATATGATGCACCAATCAATCCCACTTAGCCTATAATCCTCCGGATATAACTCATCAGTCCAAACTATAGGATTACTCACCACCGTTCTTTGCTAAAAAGAATAGACAAGAGTTAAGGCTAAGGAGAATAGTAGGGTTACTCACAAAGGAAACTTGTATTAATTCGGATAATCGATTCATTGTTTGTGTACATTAAGTAAGGGTTTATATACCCATCCTACTAAGGTTACCTTATATACATGAAAAGACAAAAAGGTAATCTACAAAGAGGATACATAAAACATACTAAAAGGGACAAAAGAGACAAAGAATATTTAGTACAGAAAAGTAAATAATCCTTTTGGAATGTTATGCCAAAAAATACGTGTCGCATGGTGGCTGGACGTTCTGAAATATAGTACAAATCGGGTGAAATGAAGAAAAGAGGGTTTGTAATCAGGGTTAACCTTATCTAGATTAGGTCAGAGCTTAGTCACTCAGTTACTTGAGCATAATCATCTTAGGCAAAAGTCGAACGCTAGTGGTCGGCTTGAGGGATTGGCTTAAATAATCACTTAAGGCCTGTCTACTCGGATGTTGTCTATGTCATGGCATAGTTGTTTGGTTAGTCTAGTGCATGATAGCTCAATAGTCAGGTCGATAATAGAGGGAAACATGGAGGTTAGGATAAGGACTCTTGTCTTGGATTGGGCTTTGAGCTAGTATTATTTGAGTGAGCCCTTAAAGTCCTTTAGCTTGGCTACGTATCATTAGTCTAAGGGGTTAATTCCTATCACAGAGTAGAATGAGGATTGCCATAATGACTAAGCCCCCAATGAAGTGATTAACATAATCATTGAAAGGTCATACCCAAGAAGCTAGTCAAGTACTAGCAGCTCAACTAACACCCCATCCAAGGTGTTGGCTACTAGAGAAAAGAGGCAAACGATTAACACTTTAATCTCTTTCTCTAATGAAGACCTAAAGGGGGTAGACACCCTTCATCAAGATGCCCTAGTAATAAGGACAAGGATTACAAATTTTGAGGTCTTCAAAATTATGGTAGATACTAGCAGCTTTACTTACATCCTCTTTTTGCATACGTACGAGAGGATGTAGAGCAAATTGCCTGTTAAAATGAAGCCCTAACACCACAATCTCATCAGCTTCAATGGGGGAATTGTTTGAGCTAAGGAAATCATCACCCTTAACATGGAGCTTGGCGATGACGACAATGTTACGCGAGGACCAATAGAGTTCGTCGTAGTTGACTGCTCGTCCCCCCTATAATGCTCTCTTAAGATGATTGAGCTTAAATGCTTTTGGAGTCATCACTTCATTCGTCTACCTAAAGGCCAAGTTCTCGACCCCCATTGGGGTGGGAATCTGCCGGTGCGATCAAAAGCTCTCTCAAGAGCTATCTATCAAGCCCACTAAAGCTTATGGTATCTTTACTCTAGAGAATAGCTCGTACGAGAAGCTAGCTAAGAGAGGGGAGCTGGGTGAATAAACAGAAGAGGTGCAAATTGGCACCTCTCCCGACTAGACCACCAAGTCGTAATTGAGACCCCTTCTAAGTTGAAGGAGAAGATAGTCGCCCTCCTACGAGCCAACTTAGACAAGTTTGCCTGATTGGCATCATATATGTTTGGGATCTCCTCTAACTTGGCAACCCATAGCCTTAACATTGACTCCACTATGTAGCTTGTCAAATAGAAGAAGAGGGTAGACCGAGCTCAAGGAGCCTAGGCAAATGAATTGCCCAATATCTTGTAGAGATACAGGATCACCCACCGTACTTCTATAGGTAAAACTCCTTTTTGCCTAGCGTTCAGGTCGAAAGTTGTCTTCCCCATTGAGTTAGAACTTCCTAACATCCGAATTGAAAGTTTCAATGCTATGTTGAACAAACCCCTACTACAAGCTAGCGTCGATACTATAAAAGATATAAGAGACCTTGCTATTGCTCGGATAACTACTTACCAGCACCGAGCAGCTAGGTACCATAATCAAAAGATCAAACATGAAGAATTCAAGGTCAACAACCTTATTTGCTGAAAGCTAGAAGCCATAGGCTTACGATATGAACATGGCAAGTTGGCCCCTGATTAAGAAGACCTCGTTAAAGTAAGAGAGAGTTTAGCGAATGGAGCATATAGATTGGAAAGATTAGATGGTGAGCTCATTCCACGCACTTGGAACACTGATAATCTTAGGGCCTACTTTGATTGATGTATGAATCTCTTGTAAATCTTTTTATGAATATCAATAAAAGTTGTACTCCTCGTAAGTAACGTTTACTTTTTTACTTTTTTCTCTTCCTTACACTCATACTAAGTCTAATCCCTCAAAAGGTGAACAAACCCATTACTTGAGCAAGTCAAAACGCCACCAGTTTAACCTCCTCTAGGTAACCTCAGTAAGGGGAAATACTCTTTACACAATTAAGGAACTCCCTTATAGATACGCATCAAACTTTATCCCCAAATTAGCTTTATGACTGAATAGCTAGGCACAAACATACAAATGACTAAGTATCAAGTTATGCTACTAAGCAAGCATAACATACCAAACAAAGAAGTGAGAAGTATTGATAGAATCTGATGAACAAAAAGCAAAGTGAGTACACTGAATGTAGAAGTTCAAATTCCATTAATAAAAAGGGGATTTACGGAATTAAAATCAGTATCTCGACCTGCTATATAAAGTTAAGAGGAAGGGGGATGAATTTATTATTTTAGATTAGTAAGCTTTAAGATCTCCGAAAAGTTTAACACTTTAATCTGTTTAGAAGGCTGATCCATTTGTGTTCCTTACTTGTGAGGTGTGTTGTCTTAAGCTATGGAGGGAGAAGCCAAAACCTGTTAGCTTGGGTCAATAGAAGGATCACCTCGATCCTGATTGGTCTGAGAAGCACTTCAAGTGTGACCCTCAATTGAGTTGCCAGGGTAAAAATAGATTGAGGAGCGTCTTATCTACCCCTAACAATAGAAGGGATAACTTGGACTACATATAGCTGTTTAGGCAGCAACCATTTTTACCAAAGGCAACGCCCCCCCCCCCCCCCCCCCCCCCCTTCTCTTCTCCCTATGAGTGGGAACATTTAGCCAGCCTAGGAAAGTGAGCACCTCGTCCCAAATAAACCGAGTGCACTTAATGGAGATGTCCTCTAGCTCCTCCAATCATCAATCCGTCTTGTAGAACTGCTTGATAGCCTTGTTGTCGATAGTTCCTTTCTTTCTCTCTCTCCAATTTAGACATAATCTCCTTCATCTTCGTGGTTTCTTTCTAGAGCTCCTGGATTTTCTACTCTAGCTTGATAGTTTGACCGACCAACTTCAGCAAAATTGTTTTAGCACTGTCATACTCAAATGCTTTCATCACCAGCTTGGTCTTTAGCTTAGAGACCATTTTCCTTTCTAAGCTGTTCCTTGGCCTTACTCTCCTCGTTTAGTTTTTAAGAAAGTTGAGCCTTGTTCTTCTGCTCATCCTCTAACTAAGTCCTGAGTTTGTCAACCTGCTTGGTTATCTCCTTAGCATCGACTTAAGCCTGCTTTGCCTCCTACAGTTTTGCCTTAGGCATATTCATCTATATATAAAAGCGGCGCAGACATTAGTTAACCTTGCTAAATTTGTTAAAGGAGGACTCTGCCTTCCTTAGGCCCTTCTGTACGCTAAACACTGCTCCATAAAATCTCTTTACCTCATTGAGCAGCGTATGGTAGTTACTGAGCTATAATAACACTTAACCATGGTATTGTAAAGAAACATGTGGACATTGACCAAAACAACTCCATTAAGGAAAGACGTTAACTTGAAGAGACAAAAACTTACCTGTCAAATGAGTGAGCTCAAGTAACCTACCATTTCCATAGGAATTTCACCTTATGTCCTTAACAAGTTTTTAAGGATAGACCAATTGCTAGGAGTGAAGGATCCCATCGAGGCCTAAAGGTTGAGATCTCAACAACACAACGTAATGTTATTGCCTTGAATGTCTCACTTCAGTTTGAGAAGCTTCCCTTTAACTCGCCTAGTTTCGAACTCGCCTCCTAAAGGTGCAGCTCCTCATTTTGAGACTTATACACTACGTCTTTGAATAAGTCCGACGTTATCCATAGATATTGAAACTTGTTTAGGACCTCATAAAAAGGCATCCTTCAAGTTGTCGGTACACTTATAAGGATGAACATATGAATGCATGATTTAAAAAAAGTAAGAACTATAAAAAGATTTAAAAGAAAAAACTAAAGCATATTTATATCCTGTATTTTTATTTTATGGTTAGAAAAACTAAAAAACTAAAAATATAAAATTAAAGATAAAATTAACACGAGTTCAAAGTATCTTCTAAAAAAGATTTAAAATTTTTTTTATCAACAATTATATTATAGCAATTGAGAATGTGGGAAATCAAATTTGGTGAATCCGACTAAGAGAACGTATTAAAATCACTAACCGGATTTAAAAATTTAAAAGTAAAATTTTAAATATAAACGTTTACGTGGAAATTGAACAAATGTAAATTCCAATCACGCCGTCTAGCCCATCTTTCAATTCACCCGCTTTTAATTTTTATCATGGTTGGGCCGATGGCGCATAAAAGATCTCCAAATCGAACCTTCTCTCCGACTCTCCCATCCCCCAGGACCCAACCGCAGCGCTTGGAGTCGGTGCCGTCCTCTCCGTTACTCCATGGCGTCCCAACCCCGTAGAGGCGGAATATCCTTACCAGAGAGGCGAAACCCCAAGGCCAACTCCAACTCCTCTATAATCTCGAAACTATCTCAGTCGAAGATCGTCTCCAGCGGAAAACAGGCCGCCTGCGACACTGCATTCGTAGCCAAGAAGCTGTTGAAGAGCACAGGAAAGGCAGCTTGGATCGCCGGGACCACTTTCCTCGTGCTTGTCGTCCCCCTTATCATCGAGATGGATCGGGAGCAACAGCTCAACGAACTCGAACTCCAGCAAGCTAGCCTCCTTGGCACTCCTACTCCTACTCCTCACAAGTGAAATCGGTAACTCCTTTGATTTTTTATTTTCTTTCTTTTTTTACTATTTTTTAATTATATCCGCGTGTACTTCCATTATCTTAAAAGTCTGTTTGTCGTGAATTTTTTTAAATAATTTGTTGGAGTTATTGTTCGTTCTGATGATGAAGTTAGAACATTGGTTTAGTCGATTCGGTCGTATTCTATGTTGATGATGTCTAGAGATAACGTTAGATGTAAGGAAGCTTGCATGTTCACTCGAGTCCAGTTTCGATTAAGCATAAGTTGAATTCGAGTTGAGTTTGTCATCAATATTATTTTACTTAGAAGAAAAATATACTTTTCAACATGGAATGAAACAGTAGTAGGAATTAAACCTTTTCAGCACGGAATGAAAGCAGAGTAGCCTAATCGAGCTCTAGCTTATCAATTCTCACTTCAAGCTGAACTTAGCTCAAAATTTTGAGCTTGATACAGCTAAAAGAGCACTTCAAAGGTGGAGGAATCAATAAATGTGAAGTTCTGTGAAATTTGGAAGATTTATTCAGTGAGGATGAAGTTACTCACCAGGAAACAACTTTTGAGAAAGGAGAATCGATAGAACCAAAAATTTTTAAAGATTAAGTTTAAGCTTTGAGTTTTTAGATTTCAAACTCCAGCTTGTATTGTGATGTATTGTCTCGAACTGTTTGCATCCCTAGTCACGAGTTGGATTTGTAATGTAGGTTTAAAAAGATGAGAGGTAAGGATTCTGATGGAAACTGTAGCATGTTTCAAGGATATGAGGCCTATAAAGAAGTGGAAATTATGAGGTGGATGTGATTTGTTCGTGGGTAGGCTAACTGGCTAAGTTTCAATTCTAGCTAGTTAAGCGGATTACACAAATTCATGCTCCAATGTGCTCGGTCAAAATATAGCATGGAATCTTTAAATCAGGACTTCTTGCTAAATTTTCTGAATTTTTTATGTTTCTCTTATATACATTTTTTTTTCCTGGTCTTTATCTGTTTGGATCATTTGATAAGAAGAGATTTTTAACCTCATAAAACCATCTTTGTTTGAGACATTCTCAACAAAATACTCCAATGATGATCTAAAAAAGTATCTTGTTAAATCCAATAAGGATGAACAGATAATAGAGAAATCATTGAGACACCCAAAAAGTGATACATCTCCACAGGTATGCAATGTGACTTTTAAATTCCTTAAAATTGTAGCTAATGGATCCCACATACAGTTTTGTATTACTTGCTACTTGAGCTTAAGTTTGTGTTGGCCATGGTCAAGTCTACTTACGACAGTTTTTTTAAATGGAACCTTAGTTTAGAGTGCTAATTTCAGTGAAAAGAAGCCTATTCAAGTGTGGCTTCATCTTTAACTTTGTGCCTTTAGCTTAATATATTTGAAAATTCAATTCAAGACTAACTTGCTTATGACCAGCATATTTGAGTTGACATTCAGCTTGTTGAGAATCATTTTATGCCATGTTCAAGCTCAAAGTTTGAAATTTAGTTGAACTCAAGTTTAGTTTGAGCTCAACTACATGAATCTCAACTTGCTTCAGTTTGACCATTGGTTCCCCATCCATTGTTCCCTTGGATTAATCTCCAATCCTTTAATGTATTTGTATTACGGTGCAAGGCATGAGCAAATATATGCCTAGGGCTGCAAATGAGTACAATTGAGGTGATATAATATTGAGTTTGAGCTCAAATTCAACTTGAGCTCAATCAAATTCAAATTTTTAAGCTTGAGCTAAGCTCGAATAAGATTTAAAGAGAATTTAAGATCTAGCTCCACTTGATTAAGTTTAAGCTCAATCTCAATTTATTTAATTTTTGTTATCTTTTAATGAAATAATGTCAATAATCAAACTCGATTTCAAGTCGGCTAACATTTAAACTTGACAGGAGTTTCATTAAGCTTGTGAGTTATTTGGGCTAAATTCTATGACATTCATCTCAATAAATTACTTGAGTAGCTTAACCTTGACTAGATTGTTGTCCAATTGAAATTGAGTAAAATCAAGCCAAAGAAGTAGACTTGACCATTTATACCCCTATACATGCAACTTTGAAAGCCATGGGCAAAAAAGAAAAAGAGAAAAGCGAACTCTTCAAGTCATCTCTCATGACTCTAAGGTTTTGTTTATATGCTGGGAATAGGATTTTCCCCCTTTTTGGGCATCCAATTGCACCATTTAGTTGTTATGATAGGCTAGGAAGTAGATTCCATAAGGAGCATATTCATTAAAACGAGGAAATGGATGTAGTAGTGACTTGTTGAAACCCAGAGTCTTAATGTTGGGTCCCATTTCTCACTCAAGTTTATTATTCAAATTTCCATTCCTTGATTCTTCTAATGGAAAAACATGATCTTCTCCCACATTCCTCGCTAGTAAGTCCATCTCACTCATCCTCCTCCTCCTTCTTCATGCATGTCTCTCTCTCACAATCTCTTTAATTCCAAAGTGCATATCGAGTCAAACAAATAAAATATGACATTCCTTGTCCATTCCTAAAACATTATCAAACAATAATGATTGATAAAATTCCAAGAAATTGGACTGTAGCAATCAGATTTTAGGAATTAGATTATTTAGCCAAAAAAATTTTAGGAATTAGATTTCTCATGGAAACCAAACAAGTACTAAGTAGTCATGAAAATAACAATGTGACCTACTTTTTTTCCATTCCCATGGTATAAGCAACACAAATTTGAAATGTTAAATCTTCTTCTCTAGTTATTATTGTATTTTAACAGCTTTCTTAACACTGCACTTCATACACACAGGTATAGCACACATATCTTCTTGAACAGGTAGAATTTTGCAAGTGGCTCTTTGATAAAAAATCAATCACTGCTCATCAAGAAGCTTCTTGGAATTATAAAAGGGGGATTTTACTTCAATTCTTTTGATGTAATTTTATTCTCACCTTCACCTACAACGATATATAAAACCAATGCCTCAAAGTGATGAAATAGCTTAGCTCTTCCAATGCTTCTTCAATTTCAATTAAAAAGGTAAAGGGCAAGCCTTGGCACTATGTGTTATCTACTGCATTGGTGAGGTCACATGTTTGAGGTGCAAAGACACCTCTTACCAAAATGTAAGGCTAAGATTGTATATATTTGCATCCTTCCTCTCCCGACCACCAACTGTGAGCCCTTTGTTTACTAAATGAACCTTTCTTCTATCAAAAGGTGGTGCTTGTCAAAATGGAACTCCTTATTTATTTATTTATTATTATTATTATTATATATTTCTTTTTTTTTCTAGAGTGGCATAGCTATATTATGATTGGTTACCTCCAAGTACATAAACCATCCTAGAAAACTTATACAGCGAGTAAGAGTAGTTTGTGCTATGTAAGGTATTTCAAGAAATGTTCATAATAGGATTTGAACTTAAAACTTCATGCAAGTTGTCATGAATGTATCTTAAGCCTTAACCATTAGGCCAACTCTTTAGGGTCTCATCTTGTTTTATTTAACAAAAAACATAACTCAAAGAAAAATTGTCTCTCTCCATTGATCTACTTTTGGACCATGCAGTAAGGTTTCTTATTAGGTTTTAAAGCTGCCTAGGAAGCTTCGCTACTATGTATTTCCTTTAATTATCTTACAAACAGAAGCTATCCTTCTCTACGGTAAACTTCCATGATCATTATCAAGGTAGTGCCTCATTTGAGATTCTCAAATTTGTGATACCCAAACCTTGATGTCAAAGGATAATGAACTTAGTTCCATTAAAAAAAATTAGTTGATTATCTAATATTTGTTGTTTTAATGGATTTTGGGTCTTTGGCATGCTTGAACTGATTGCTGCTTTTGTTAACCAACGGATTAGAATAAGTAACTTTCTATATCTAGCGATTTCTTATTTTGTTTGATTAATAATCCAAAGCAAGCAAAAGTAAGTATGGGCCTCTATTAAATTCTTCCTTTAGTAGGATTTGTCCTTAGTAGTGTAGAGACTGGAGTCTTTTTGTGCATGCACTACTGGATCCCTCCAACCAGCAGATGACCAAAAGGAGCTGTATTTGTTTACTGTGGTGGGGAAAGAAAGAAGTGAAACTAGATTTAGTATCCCCTGTCAACTCAATTGTACAAAGCTCCATGCTTATGTAACTTTTGCACTTCTAGTTAGCCTCTTTGCTCTGGGGTCCCTCTCTTCTGGCATATCATAGAGGTTCCTTGCTTTTTACATATTTTTTGTCAATTCAATCTCCATTCAGTGGGAGATACATGTATCTATATATATATAGAGAGAGAGAGAGCAAACATGATGAACTTGTCCATAGTCCCATGTTAATGGGTAGAGTTGTGTTCTCTTATCTTAGGTAGGATCACTTATAGAATATAGGTCCAACTTTCCTTGTAGCATTATTTAAAAAAAAAAAAAACAAAAGAAGAAGAAGAAAAGAAAAGAAAGGGAGAGGGAACAAAGAAAAGAAAGGTGAAAGGACAGCGAACTTCTCCCTGAATGAGCTATATGAAATAATTAAGGTTCGAAAAAAAAAAACATCTTATGCAACACACAATTCATGGGCAAAAGCAAAAGTTTCTCTTGAGAGAAAATGATCTAACTTGTCTCTAGAAAGCCTCACTATAAGACCACTTCTTCTGGGTGCCTTTAAAGTGGTGTTTTTCCTTTTTTATGTTTTTTAATTTTCTTCCTATTTGTGGTCTTGTTTCTCAATTTCTTTCTTTTGGTCTTTATTAAGGGATCCTCCTTAATGGGTTTCTTCTTTGAGTTAATTGGGTATGTATCTTGACCTCATAATCTTAAAAATGTTTTTATCAAGGTCTAAAAGGTCTCCTTCATCCTCTGAGCGTGCAAAAAGTGTTTACCTAGTTCTTCAGGTGAGACCTTCATAGATAACCTTTTTGCTTCTTGTTTAAACCCTCCTTTATCTGGAAATGAAGGGTACAGCTTTATACCACGAGTCCCTTCTTTTGAAAAGTTGGATGTGACTTCTCCTTAAGAGGGTTAGAGTGGTGAGCCTAAAGCTTTAGGTTTCTAAGGTTCCTGTTCCCTTCTTGTGTAGGGTGAGTATTCCAAAGAAAAGAGCGACATCTGATCTTAATACTTCTTTTAGTGAATCTATTAACATTTTTTATCAGCTTAAAGCTTTTGCCTCTTTTTTTGGGTGTTGGGAATCCATAAAACTAGAAACAACTTTCCACTCTTCTCCAATACTAGGTGCCACCTACTTTTGTAAACTTTTTTGAAAACCAAATACTACCTTCAAGCCTTCCATTAATTCAAAGTAGATGTCCTTATAATGTGCTGTTGTCCCTTTAGAATAGGAGATAAATTCATGCAGTTCCCCCAAAAGAAGTTTCCTAGAGGGGGAGATGATCTAGAGGAACATGCAGCCCCCCTAACATAGAGGACACGTGGTGTTCCTCTTGAGGTTTTAAGTAATGGCAACAATTTCTTCTTTGTCAAATTCTCAAATGATGACACCTTGCCTCAGGTCTTACATTAGCCATGGTTTTTGGCTCATAAGTATCTAGTTCTTGAGAGGCGGTGACTAGGTATGAAGCTTACAAAAATACAACCTTCTAAAATGCCGATATGGGTTAAGATTGTGGGGAGTCTCAATGGAGTTTATCCATAGAAGTCTTAGCCATGCAGCAAGTGCTTTGCCAGGCCTTTGTAAGCTAACATCACCGTTACATCAATTGAGTGGGTCAAATTTGTGAGTGCTTCAATAGACATTGACTCAAGATAGAAGCTTCCTTCTTATATTGAGATGGAGCTTTTTTGATGATCCTTCAACTCAACTTTTAGTTGAATATGAATGGATTCCCCCTAAATTGCTTTTCTTGTAAAGTCTTCAGGCACTATCCCTACATGCTTACATTTGTAGAAGAACCTAGATGGGGGTGAACAAAAGGATGAACCCAAGGTGTTTAAGAGTAGAGTTGCAGTACAAGAGAAAAGAAAGAATGTGAGAAAATTTGTTGAAATGGATATGAGGTTTCTAGGTAAGGAAAAGGGAAGCTATTGATAGATGAAGTAGATGAATTTGTTACAAGACCTCCCGTGAAAGAGGGGAAGGAAGTTGAGAGTATGGAGGTAGATGTAAAATGTAGAGAGGAGGAGAACCAAGTTACAAATGCCACCTCCAAGAGGTTGGCCTAAAACACATTCATGACAATTTATTCGAGATCTTGAGTTCAAATTCTACTATGGTACTTAGAATATTTAGATAGCGCAAACTATTCTTACCCGGTGTATGGGTTTTGTAAGATGGTTCATATACCTAAAGATGGCCAATTACAATGTAGCCATGCCCCTTTGTCATCCGAAAAAAAAAAAAAAAAAGTTACAAAAGCCTCTTTGTCAGATGTTGAGCTGCTTAAATCTAAGTCGTTTCCGCTTCTTTTTGGGCTGTAAGCTAATTGCTCAGGAACCTAAAAGGAGCCTTGGTTTTCTCTTATGGCTCAAGAATCTCAAGAATTTCTGCCTTGTCAGGATCTTAAGGAGGTGGTGAGTCTCCCAAGAATTAGGTATAAAAGAGGAGGCAAAGAAGAAACAAAAGAAGAAGGGAGCAGCTCATGGTATAGCTAGCTTCAGTGGTTGAAACCTACCTAAATATTTCCTTTTATTCCATTGTATATACCATAGTAGCTGGTTAGAATGTTAGAGGGTTGAACAATGCCATTGAACACAAAAAGTGAGAGATTTTGTTTAGATAACCATATTTCTTTTATAAGTTTGCTGGAGAGAGAAGTGAAAGGTTGCAACAAGGAGAATGTGTGGAGCAAGATCCTCCCTTGTTGGTCCATTGAACCTCGTCTTAGGGGTTGTTTATGGGTTACTTGATATCCTCAAGTATGGCAAATAAGAATTATCCATTTGAAGGATCAATATATTCACTGCCGGTATTCAATGGTAGGGAAATATACCCACTTCTTGACTACTTTTATCTATGGCTTAAATCAAGTAGCAGCAAGAAAGCTGTTATGATTGGATTTGGGGTCTCTTAGTCAACAAATAAAGGAACCATGGCCATTGGTTGGGGATATAATGAATGTCACTTCTTGGAAGACAAAGTGATGGAAATGAAGTGTTCTGCTCAGGTATGGAAGATTTTAATGATTGGTGCTATAAGGTGAATGTAGACAATTTTCACTCAAAACGGTTTTGAAATTTTAACCATACTTAAGCTACAAAAAATGATGGTAATCCCATCCCAAGAAAATTAGATAGAGCCCTTGTGAATGACCTCTCGCTTGCTTCTTTTCTAGTGGCTGAAGCTTCTTTTCTAGCTCCTTTTTTTTCTGACCATAGCCTAATCGAGGTGAATTTGCGTTTGGAGCTTCTCATAGGAAAAAGTGAAATTTTGATTCTTCAATTTTTGGTGCCCACACCCAAAGGTCAAAGAGATTGGGAGAGAGGTTCAGAGCCAATAGGAAGATGGAATTGCTATGATTGGTATTGTCTCTAAGTTGAAGATGTTGAAAGATGCTGTCTCTTACTAGATCATGATAAACAACTTCTCTAATAATATGCATACAATTATTTTGTTTTGTTTAAATAATGGAGCAAGCAGGGAAAGAATGTTTCAGATCTGTCTTTTATGGTATTGCGAAGTGTAGACTAATTGGGACTTATAAATCTCATCTTACTGTTGGGACTTTGTGTTTTAAACTTTATCACAATTTGTAATATGGGAGATTGGGAAGGTCTGTTGATGCTAATGGCAATGCTTGGCATGAAATGACACCTATATCTAGTAGCTTAAACTTTTAAATGAGTGAGCTTTGTTGTCGAAATTTATATGATCAAAGCATGTCCTATGTATGGACATATCAATCCACAAGGACTCTGAAGTATTTAACTAACCATCGGCACTACCACATCATTGATATTGGCTGGCTTCTTCCTCTTCTGCTATTGGAATTTGTCTGCCTCTTCACCTACAGATACTGCTACTTTTATTGCTATGAAGTAATATTTACAGCCTATTACTGTTACATTCATGAGCCCAATTACAGGCTGATGTGCTTTAAAATCTATTCTATTGTGTGCAAATTTAGGCTTGTCTCAACAAAGGAATCTACTTAAGCTGCCTACTTCAAAGTATTGAGCCTATTCCCCTTCTCCAGCTTGAGGGGGAGTGTATATTTTACACACTCTTATTAAGTAATGCTTATAATATGTTTGAAATCCTTCATAATTGGGTAGAGAATCTCTGGCTATTTCCTTTAACTTTGAATTTCCCATAAATAATTTTTCACCACTCTCTGTATAAAGAGACTAAAAGAGATCATATTTCATGTATCAACAAAAAGTTTATTTTGCTCCCTATTTTTCTTTAGTTTCCAAATTGTACTAGAGTGAAAGATCTATAATCAAGTTCTTGCATCATTGTTATTCAAAAATAAGATATCATATTTCATGTATCAACAAAAAGTTTATTTGCTCCCTCTTTTTCTTTGGTTTCCAAGTTGTACTAGAGTGAAAGATCTATAATTGAGTTCTTGCATCATTGTTATTCAAAAATTCCGTGTCTCCTATATTAACTAGTGTTAGGCGAGTTGGTTGTTTTATTAAATCTAAAATCATGGATTTATTAACAAATGCCATAAGGGCACAACGTTGATCTTCTTTGAAGCTATATTGATAATGTATAACCTAAATGTTATGAGGTTGTGAGCTATACATGTCATACATTATTTTGGTCGAATGGCTTACATGTGTAGTGTTTTCTGTGTTTTTTATGTTTGTACAAAACTCGTATAGTTTTTCATATGCGGCATGTAGCTTTTATTAGATTAGAGATTAAATCTTTAATAGCGTTTAGTTACACAATTTTCGTGGTACTAAATTGGATAAAAAATTTTATCTAATATTTGATTTATAACTTTATTTGATGATGAAACAAAAATTTAAGTTGATAGGCTGAACAAAAAGCCTTAATTTTGTCCCATTTACATCATGATAGAAAAAATGAAATTTACTTAACAAAAACTAAAATATTTTGTATGCTCAAAAATACTTTTTCATATTGTAATATTGAGTTAATTAATATTATTTTTATTAAATATTATAAAAAATTATTTATTTTATGATATAAATAATTAATTATTTAATATAAATTTTATATTATACATTGTGCAGACCAAATACGGTCTAATGAGTTTGTATTGTCCGTTCTCATTATATTTATCATATCTAGTTTAGTCTTTACAATTAAATACTATTTTTATAGCTAGGCATGTACAGTTGATTGGACATTGTGTATTACTTGTATATATTGGTCATGAGCTGACTTTATTATTATTTTACAGATTTGAAGACGCAGTAAGC